>VWZF01002011.1:0-118618 GCA_013396755.1 Sclerurus mexicanus
AAAACAAAAAAAAAAGAAAAAACATCAACATGGTACATTAGGTTGTGGATTAAATATTGTTTAGTTAAGGATAGGATTTAGAAGAGTTCCATCACAAGAATAAATTACAGTAATAACAGAAAACTCCAGGTACAGCCACAATGCTTTGACCAAAGAGCAGAAGATACAGAAAACCATTCCCTTCCAGCCCTTCCGTGTCTTGTTCCAGTTTTGCTTACAGTTTAGGCTGTTTGTATAAAATGCTACAAGCCTAAGCACAGATACCTAAGAACCTTTTTAGAAGCTGTAGGTAACTCAACTAATACATGTGAAGTAGGCAGACTGACAGGTATAAAACTTGCACAGGCTGCTTTCATCAAATATTAACATCAGTAAAATTTGAATTTGTAAATCTCATTTGGAAAAAGGCATGCTGAGCTATATGACTCCATGGAACCCATTATTATTATTATGTACCTTACACATTTTAGAATCTTTATAAGAAAATTGTAAGAAATCATAAAAATTGGTTTTGATTTTTTGACAATTTAAGATTCTGGTAAAATTTCCACAATTTCATAGCAGACATCTGCCCACAACAATAATAATTTTGGTAAAAAAGGTAAAACAATATTAATGAATTCTAGACAAAATTGAGTTTTCCTTCTCTGGATATACCATGTTAGCAGTAGCTTCACATAACCTGCTCCTTAAAACTGTCTGATCCTCCTCAATGCATTTTATCCCCATACAATCTCTCTTTGATGCTCTCTCTGGTTATCTACTCAGTTTCTAGTACTTTTTCTTGTCAAGCATCACTTAAATTCTCTGACATTGAAAAGAAGCAAGAAAAAGGAGTATTATCAAGACAACCAACAGAGACTAAATAGAAGGTTGCTTAAAGGGCTACATTTACTACATTTTTAATAAATTAGTTTAATTCAATCTCTCCTCTGTGTTCAGTTCATCAACAGAAAAGTAATTAAAAAGTCAACTTCTTTTTATAAGTAGGAAGAACACTATTTCTCTAATTATTTGTCAACAGCTAAAGTGGCCAACATAAAATTAAAAGGGAGGAAAATATCCAATATTCCACTGAGATTCAAAGCTGCATTTTGCTTTGGGCTTACGAGCATGAAAATTGTGCTTATTCCCAAGGACAGGACATTCTGAAACATCCTGTTTCTCCCAAAAAAAGCAAAAGAGGTTTGATACACATACTTTCAGAAAACCACTCTCTATACACTCTCAAAAATCCATGCAGGGAAATAATATAAAAGGAAATTACTTTACTCTTATTAACACTACATGTGACTCTCAGCAACAGGTACATCCAGCTTGGTAAATGTTGTAAAACACTCTTTTTAAAAGTTATTCAAACATATACAAACATATGGGTGTCACCTTCTTAAAAGAAAAAAGATAGAAAATCACTAGATGACCATAAAAAGCTACAACTATGTGCTTCCTCCCTATGGAAATAGCTTTTCAACCACATGAAACACTTGAAAACTGAGTGTTTAGTTCCATGATGCTCTCTGCAAATTGACTCTTGCTTCACTAGAAGTCAATAATCAAGGGAATTTAGGCATTTCTTCTCATGCTAAGAGACATTACATTCAAAGGTG
Organism: Sclerurus mexicanus; assembly: GCA_013396755.1. Classification (NCBI taxonomy): domain Eukaryota; kingdom Metazoa; phylum Chordata; class Aves; order Passeriformes; family Furnariidae; genus Sclerurus; species Sclerurus mexicanus. Next base: position 1,608 of record VWZF01002011.1, read on the forward strand.
GACAATGCATGTAAGACACAGTAATTATATGAAAAAATATACCTCAAAATTATAATTTCCAGTTTATAGTAAAACACAAGTAAACCACAGAAGAACAGTTACAAAACTTTTCAGTTCTGCAAATAGGCTTTTTTTGCTCTCTTTTTTTTTCCTTTTCTTCTATGTATTGCCCCATCTACGAAACTATTCAGTATTCTGTAAGCAGCTATAAAGTATATCAGATATCAACTTCCTTTTCTGGATTTATTTTTGCTTACATTTATTTATTAAACATCCTTCCAGTTTTCACCATTAGTTGTTAGTTATTCCACTGAGTTTTCTGTTACTAGTCATTGTCTAGTAGCTCTGCCTAGTGAGGGCTTCTAGTTCTAGCCTCATTTAACTGCCTTTCTGCTTCCACAGTGCTGTTCCCTTCACCCACTCTCCCCTTTCTTCCTCAAGATCGCATCTACTAAAAGCTTCCTGTTGGGCCATTGTCACATATATATAGAGGTCCACAAACATATTTTTTAATTTCCTGCCTTTTTTATCATGGCATATGCGTTGAACAAATTTCTGGAAGACATTTAAGCTGTAAGATTACTACAGATCATGATATGTCTAAAAACCTAATACATCAGTGTTTGATGACAAACACATCATCATAATAGGTTTCTGTTGACACTACTGCAATTGCACATTTTCTTATGTTCACATTTCACTATTTCTCCTCGATATGTCAATCTCTTATACCTGCTCTGCTTATCTTCACATAAAAATATCTTTTTTGCACATTCTTTTGCTTGCTGTATTTCATAGTGTTTTTTCACATGGTACCACTGTTTGGGCAGATTGCAGCATAGGGAGACGTAAGATCAAAAACCAGTTTTTCACTACCCCATTGATACGCTACGCAAGTCCATCAAGTCCTCAAATTTTATTTTGCCTCAGTATTTCTCTGCAGAATGAGACCAGTGTTACTAATAAACCACTGAAAAATGCTGATTGAATTACTCATTTGGCATTTTCATAGTTTGCTTATTTTATATCCCCTCTGCTCCCATAAATTCATTGTTTTCCTATTTCATTTCTTTGCTTGGTTTTCCCTTTCTCCTAATCTTTCCTGCTTTTCCTTACCTCAGAGAGGTGGCCCATTCATCTTTTGTTGTATTTTCCCTCTGGTATAACAAGATATAAAAAATTTCTTTCATAATTACCAATGTCTGTGAATATTCTATAGCTGAAGTTCAATTTCAGTGCAGAAATAATAAGCTAGCTAAAATTCTGGCTTCTTTTTCCTAGGACGTACACTCCTAGGTGTCTAGCTAATAGCTCATGCACAATTTGACTAAACAAAGCACTTAATTCCTTCCTTCCCCCTCTGAGCCAGCTCTCCTATCCATCAATGGAAGCCTATAAGACTGTAGATCCTATTAACTGTTATATTGTCTGTCAGGTATATTATTCCAGGGATGTTTTTTTGACCCTGATAAATCTTCAGCTGCAGGATATGTCTAAATCTTTCTGAGTTTTTTTGCATAAGATTGCTAAATACAAACTTTTCTGTACCCCTATTCAGACAAAACAGCTGCTTAAATCTTCATCCTATTGTATTGTTTCTTGAATCATCCCTTCCTCTTGACAAAGATAATCATGTCCTACCATAGCTTTTAAAAATGGTGCTAAGAACTAACCTCTTCACTTTTGATTTGACTAGGTTGCCTTGATTCCCTCTCCAAGTTGTTTATAGTTCCTTAGTGATTAATACCACTTTCAGCTCTCGTATTTGCCACCAAATTTTAATCTTTTACAATTCCTGTATGTTCAAATTCCTTATTCATGTGTCATGGTACCCAATAATTATCTTTATTCATCCTTCCCTGTTTCTCTTTATGGACAGGAAGACCTTGCCAAAATATTTCATTATTCTACTTGCATCTTTAAAATACTATTTGGCTGTGATATTACCAAAATATCCACACATGTGAAGGTAAATATGCATATATGTATACAAACACACATCTGTGCACAAATGGGCATGGATGTACACATGTATGTGCAGGCACATAAACATATATGTGTGTATAGATATAGATATAGATAGATATAGATATGCACACAGATATATGTGCATAAAGGTATAAATATGCATATGGCCACCTGTGCAAAAATGCATATACATGTGTAAGTATATATATATATATGTGGGGTTTGTGGGTCTGTAAATACACGTTATTTATTCCTTGTCGATCTCTTTTCCAACCTTCATTTCTTCATTTACACACATTTTCAACAAATATACATCAAGTTACACTTTAATAACTACAACTGTCTAGCTGTGGTTGCAAGTGGCATGTAAGTGAGCTCACTAAAATTCAGTTCAGGGACTCTTTGCAGGTCATAAGAAATGGAAAATAAAACTCAGCATAAAATGTTGTATGCATTTTGTAGATGATCAGTTTAAAGTCTGAAGAGAACCATTTTTATGTTTTCTTATTTCTGCCTGAATGATTTTCAGGATTCCATTTTGGACAATCTACTAAATCCATAAAGCTGAATGAGGTTGTCCAAGTTCCTGTGCTGGATAATGTAGTTACTGAATTGTCTCCTGAATTTGAACGTGACTGATTAACTTTTATAGGGAAATAATATAGCAACCCACTTTTCTGGATATTTATAGTATTTCTTACTCCAATATACCTAAGTATTAACATTTCATTCTACCTTCCTGAAGCTATTAACAAGTGTTTGTTCCTAATCACAAGCTGCTATTCACAAGAAAACCGAGGTCCTCTATTGTTCCTTTGCTTCCTCTGTATAATACTGGAAAATGGATTTAATTTGAAAATATTTTCAAATTAAAGTTTGGTTTGTCTCTGGTTCTTTTAAAGACAGTACTGTAAAAAGTGGGCACTACAGTAAAAACAGTAATAGAAAAGCAGAAGTATGCCATTCTAACCTCAAAATTCTTTGAAAAGTTTTCATGTATGTTTTTTTTTTACAGAAACAAGCTGAGCAAATGCGTTATTAACAAGTGAGAGATTTTTTTTGCAACTGTGAGAGCAACAAAACAGCTAAAATTACAAAGAGAAGTCCAGGTGAATAAGTTTCAAGTTTCATAATGTCAAATCAGCCTTCCTCCTTGAAAGAGATCTGCAATTGAAATCATCACTGTCTCTGTTGGGTTTCCAGAAATACTTCTCATAAAGTCCAGCTCCCACTCTTAAAGCACACAGGTTCTCAAATTAAAGATAATAACTCTGTTGATGGCATTTCTTAAGGCTCATCCCAAGATTCAGAACTTGGATTCAAGTTGGCTACATACAAAGGGCTAATTTTCCAAACTATTCAGGCCTCACATAAAGATTGTATAATAAAATATTGGAGATTTCCATAATTTTTAATTCTATATTCAGCATGGCTTTTTTCCATTTGCCTAAACATTTTACGTCATGAGGCTAAAATGCTAGATATAGGCTTTCATAAAATTTACAAAATTTTCTGACTTAAAGTAACAGGAAAAGACATTTTTATGCTAGTTTTTCAACATTTTCAACAAATTCTTCAATATTTGCACTTTTAATTTTAGAGGCCTCACCAAACCACTAAATAGTGTCCCCTGTCTGCAAGGGTGTGATTCCTACTATACACCTAAGTAATCATTCTCATTCGGTGCCTTTTTTAACAACCATTTATCTAAAGGAGAAAAATTAGTTCAATTTTACTTATTTCACATTTTATCATATGGCATCCTTAGAACAGCAATGCAAATGTAATTCATGAGATGCCACCCTCCTGTATAGAAAACTCTAATGTCTAGTCACTAACAAAAAATTCACAACAATTCTTTGTTCACTTTTACAGAACCTTTGCAAATCTCTCAATTTTTAAGCAGAACGTTTTCTGTAGTCTAGTCTAAAACATTCTCAAAACAAGACTAGGCAAAGAAATATATACATGGGTTAGGATCACAGCCTCTGGGGTTTTTCTTCTCCACCTAAAGGGCACTTTGTTGTATTATATATATTTCAGCACAGACCATACTTCAAAATTGCCTTTCTTCTACATGAAAAACATCAGCACTGAGGAAAGGCATACAGTATTCAAGAGAGAGAAACAAGCCCTGGGGATTCCGCAAAAACTTATGACTTCAAAAGCACTACTTTTACTGTTTCGGCAGTCTTCAAAAAATTATAAAGACTTCATAAATGTCAGACTTCTACCTTAAACCATCCTAGAGGCTGTGAAGTTGAAGCTGAACAGCAATTGACATTATTCTTGACTCTGGAACTTAAACTCATAGTAGTGAGAAGACAGCTTTATTTGTTCAGATTTACTTTTCATTAACTTGGACAAAATCCAGTGCTATATCTAAAGATAGCTGGAGAACAGCAAGAGGGCAGGCACCTTAGAACAACACCGGAATCCCACACAGTCATTGTGGTCAATCAGGTCAGTACATTTATGAAAAATGGGGGAGGTGAAGACTGGTTTGTGGTTTGTAGACAACTTTTCTTGAAGAGGGTGAGTGTAACAAGAACCACACTGCTGGCTCAGCTCTTAGAGAGTTATTTACGTTAACCATAAAAATGATCCTGACCATATGGTTCCAAATACCTTTTTTGCTTCAAGCTTTAAAAACAGCACCCTGCTGTTCCAGTAAACGGAATAAAGTACAGTGTCATCTTTATTGTGTGCATTTCATATTGCCTTGCTGGTCTACGAATCATGGTGGAGGCACCTTCACAAATAAAAAGAGGCATCAAATTTATAGCTGTGAAATAGCTGTAGAAATAAAGTTGTGTGTTTTTAATAAAAGCTTGGGAATTCTTAGACTATTTGAAACTTGGGAAACCTAGCATGTATCCAGAAGCTTTAGAGGATTTAATCTGAGTAAGGTGCTTATGCAGTTATAACTATTCTCACCAACATGGCATCTAAGTACTTGTTAAACAATACGTCATACCAGCTTTAATTAAATAAAATTTAATATAGAAAATTGTCTGTTATTTGATTAATTTCACAAAATAAGTTTTTTGCGTGTTTTGGTTTTTTTTTAAAAAACCACAGTGGTATTTTAATCACATAGTAAATTAACACACCTCGGCTTTCAAGAAAGATTAATGAGAAATCAGTAAGGCAAAGAGCAAGTTAAAAGTTTATCAGACAACTATTTACATCCCAGCATTTACAAGAATTTATAGGTCTTGTCTTCGAAGAGCTACTTTAGGTAGCTGTCTCTACCCAATCCTTTTCCTTACAATACACAGTTTATCTGCATAAGTGCTTTTCTGCAAAAAAAATTTATTCTCAGATCTTATACAATGAAGGTGGTCATGTGAATGAAGAGCAGCGACCATTTCATCACCAGAACTGTAAAAAATTAAGATGCTGTGTCTACCAGAGCAGTTGAAATGTTACAGAAATTAAGGAAGATTTTAATTGGAAGAGATAAGTCAGACAATAAAAATTACTTTCTTGAACTGCATATTCAGCTAATCTTGTTTCATTGCCCAATCACTTATTTGCTTTGTAAAACTATTAACTCAAAACAAATGTAAGATTAATTTTTCCACTACTTTGTTATGCTTGAGAAATATTATCATCTACCAATTTAGAGTCATGAATTTTGTTACATAAGATTTCATTTGAAATATATTTTAAAAGATTAATTGTTTCCGACTTTGAGAAACAAAACCAAAGAAAATATCCAAAAACTTCACTGGAGTTTTTGCTGCTTTTTCTTATTTTATTGAGTAGATAACAACATGCCTTTATAAGTAAGAGCTTCCACAGGGTTTTGTTCTCCCATCCAGTCAGACTGCTTCAGTGGAAGATAGTCTGCCCTTGCACTTTTTTCCCTGGCCTAAACACAGAGCTACATCCAAGTAGATGACAATCCCTTCAAGTACACGTCATCCTGAGAAGCTGCATCTAACTGAGGAGGACATGGGTATTGGCATGAGTAACTACCATAACTAGCACAAAGTTTATCAGGAATGGCAGGCATGTTAACTGCCACAGCTTCAGAATTATTATTAAGTCTCTGGTACAGACTGAAGCTTGTTCCATGATTTCCACTTCTCTGTGAGGGGAACAACGTATAGCTAAACATTTAATAGGATACTCATAAGGACTGTCTTTGTCTTGTGGAGGAAATTTGGGGCCACAATCTGCAGACAGAGTTCAGCTTCTTCCTAGACAGGTCTAATGTCTGAGCTCCAACTGCTTTTTCTTAGACTTTAAAAAGAAACTTTTCCATGCATGGGAAATCTGGAAAGATCTGCCTTCTTTAGTCAAAATCAGCATTTTTAACCCCTGCTCCTTATTTTTTCAATGAAAAACAGGCACAAATGGAACAAATTTCTACTGCAAAGTACTAAGATTTGTTTATGATAAGAAATAACTTACGTCTGCCTCTTTTCAGATCGCTCTCTCCTACATAGTATATCCATGAATGTTTTCCAGCTCGGGTTCCCAACATTCACTAGGAAAACAAGGAAGAAAAAGGGAAGCTATGCCTCAGTTCTCCTGCACACATTCTTTTGATATGATAGAATTTAGTCTATCATAAAAAAACTGTCCCTAGCTCCAGTACATTCCCAGAACAAGGACACTACCGGAAAGTTTGGAAGAAACCAACACATTTCCAAAGAGAGACTGTCAATTGTGGAGGAAAAGTGCCTAAAGCTAGTGCTGTAGTTTCTACAGCACTAGCTTTAATACTGAGGAAAAAAAAAATAAAAAGAAGGAAAAAACCCAAACCAAACCCAAGCCAAATAAAAATAACAAAACAACAACAACAAAATATATAAAAAGATATCAGCAAAGACCTGGCACAAATATTGTTGGTGCACATAGCAGTAAGTGAACCACTACTGCCATGTGAGAACCTGCATTTCTCTGACATTTCCATTAAACTACTAAAATCAATTTTAAAATAAAAATCAAGGGTTGTAACATTAAACATATTACATAGGAACATTCCTGTAAGAACAAAAAAAGCACAAATATGCTACAGTTATAGTGGTAGAGGGAGACAACTGTTTAGTCTTTGATCTCAGATTTATTATGCATAAATACTGAATTTCAAAATACTGAAAATACTTTCTCATGGGGTAAAAAACATTCTCTCAAAGCTCCATAATGGATCTACAGCTGAGAAAGATACATACTTAAGTATTTAATAAAGTCCTAGCAAACTTCAAATACTTTTAGGCTGATATTTAATAATTTGCTAGAGGAGGGAGCTTTGTGTTCACATCAAATTTCAGTTCTATTTGCAAAAGAAATTTAGTTATACAACTGCAGCAAGACAGCTCTTTAATTACAAGTATTTCCTTTCTTTTCCTTTTTATTATGTCTAAAAAATCTGAAGCTTGTAAATAAAAGTAGCAGTTCTTTAAACACATTGACCACTCAGTGGAAGAAAATGCAAACAGTGACATCAAAGGAAGAATGATGCTGAACTGACTGTTCAGGTTTTCTGTTTACATGTTTGCAGGGGCAGGGGGAAGGAGGAGAAAGACTACCAAGTATGAAAGTGTTTTATAATTATGCTTTGCCATTTCTAAAGGGGTAAAAATAGATTGTTAGTGTAGAAACATTAACTGTATTGCACTTTTATTAGCAGAGTTGTCAGGAAGAGTAGGTATTTTGCTACTATAGTTAAACCAAATACTTGAAGATAAACTTTGCTGTTTGTTTTGGGCTAGAAAAGTGATAATACTGGCTACATCTTCACCCATACATCTTCATGCAGTTGAGGAGTGACATGGTACAGGAAAAATCTGTGTCCAGATGTTACATTGTACTGTTTCTTTGTTCATACATCTCATGATGTTCTTGTGTTAAGAACATATTTGCCATCTTTGTTCTCTTCTATTCCAGAAAAATTGCAGATAAAACTTAGTGGATGTCTTTTTATAAGAAGATGAGATCAAACCCACTAAAATATTTAATAAAATAATAAACAGAAAAAACAGTAAGTAAAAGAAATATAAGCATAATGAAAATCTGCAAGGACTTTCACAGACTGTGACATGACTGACGATTCCCAAGAAGACATGCAGCATGAGGATTCTTCTTTTGGAGTTTATGAATAGACTAACCCACCTGTATGGATGTATCAGATGTGAACTAGTGAATGGCCTTGGTTTTAGCTGAAACACTTCCCCTGTTTAGTACTGCTTGATTTCTTCATTGTCATTTTCAAAAATAGCTGCTCTTGCTAGAAAAAAAGGAAATGTGTTTCCACAGGAGTATTTATTTGAAATCAGATCATGTCCTATGGTTCTTAAAGATTCCCCGCCCCTCATTTTTATTTCATGAAAAGAAGTGTGTCCACTTACATTTTCATAAGAAAATTTCCACTGAGCTTAAAAAACATTCTACTCCTACCATAGGAAACAGTATACACAGCATATAGAAATGTAGTTTTCTTTCCAGGGCAAAAGAAAGTAAGTAAGTAAGTAAATAAGTAAATAAATAAATAAAATATCATTTACACTTTGTTGGATTTTCTAACCCACCTTTTTATTTACATACTAATGTAGAAATCAGACTCAACTCTACCAAAAGTGTCAGAGATTCAAATAGAAATATCAGAGAAACTGTCAGCAATGTAAACAAGCCTGCATTTCCCTGAGAAATTGCAAAAGTTTGCCACTGAAATGTCTACCAACCAACCACATGGGAGGGAAGGAGAAGCAGCAGTACTAGGAAAGGTATTTCTGGCTACTTCAGGTGTCATTCAGTGCTTTCAGCAAGTTCAGAAAAGAGCAAAGTTTATCAATAACAACTTCAAGTGATCTCTGCATCACCAAAAACATAGTTCTTTAAATTTGTTTAGCTAATTTGCAATTCACTATCTGTTCTTGTGATTGAAATTTTCTAAAAAGTGTTATCATTTTATTTTTAAGACCAAATAACATGAGTTCATGATGCAAGTCTTATGAAATAATTATTTTAGAGTTTCTCTTATGTACAATTACTACTGTTGAAGAACTATATAATAAAAATCTGAGACAAAATGGCAGTACTCATCTGTATCCCAATACAGAAATGGTGTGAAATAGTTTTAATCTGTCTGGAATAAGGTTACAAATCTTTAGGTAGTAAGCTTGACAAATTGCTTAATCATAAGATGTCAGGGTTCTAAAATTACATTTGATACAGAAAAATTATAGAAGTGTCTTGTATAAAATAGAGATTTCAGTTCTTCTTGAAATTCCTGGTGACATGATAACAGAGACCCAGAGACCAAAAGAATTCTACTGAAAAAGGGATATCTTACTTGTTTCGTCATCACTATCCCTCGTTGCTCTGAACACAAAAGCATGCTGAGAAAAACTTTTTAATTGCATACTGCATGGACAATATAATTACCTTGTTTTCCTCTTCAAAATTGTGATATTAGAGTTGAATGATACCTATACAGCGTATGAAACTTGGAACCCCAAACAACTTAGAAAATCACTATACTATCAGCTCTTGCCTTACAAATCACAATTTCTGTAGGGTGGGAAGCCTCAGCAAGTTCTTTTTGTCTCTTCCACTGAAGCCAACAGAAATTTCCACAAGATTTGTTTTGCTGAGGTCCACAATAATAACCTGCTTTCAAACTGCAGAGCCCTTTCACTTGCTGGACACCTGAGATTTTTGGAGCAGGACCGTGAAACTACCTGTTTTAGAATGGTTGTAGTTAGACTTCTTCTCAGTGATCTCTCAAAGAAAAGTTTTTAAACAGTTAAAAAAAAAAAAGAAAAAGCACCTAATATTGTTGAAAAGAGTCTGGAAATTAAACTCTCAAACAAGGACGGCTCAGGAAAAAATAGGTAAGACAGGGTAGAATTGCAAGTTCTTGTACACAAGTCTTCTCACTCTGTGCTCAAAGGTGAGTTCTTGCTTCCAGGCATCTCGGCAATTTTTTGAGTTGCACTAAACTGCAGTATTCTCTGGCCCCTGGGAAGATCTGAGTCACTACTGAAAGATGGCTCTCTACTCCTCACTGCATTAATATTTAAGCATGAGCTGTGGACACCCGGGTCAGTATGGTGACAACCTGCCTCTCTTACCTTTATGTCTCTGTCATCTTCTCTAAGCACAGGGCTAAAAGAAAGACCATTCCTCACCTTCCCGTGGGCTTCACAGGTCTGGATACCTAAAAACCCCAAAACACATGTTTCGAAAAGCAAGCAAAAGCAATGCAAATCCCATCACAAATCTTTGCAAAAATATCCATTCCAATAAGCTCCCTTATGTATACAAATGTCAACAGTATTGAGCTGCAATGCATATTCCTGTCCAAATACATCCCTAGACCACTTCTCTTAGGTCATGCCTAGACCTACAAACCATGCCAAACTCCCATCAAAACCTGTACACAGGTGTCCACCACACCTGGGCAAGGCTTCCCGCAGTATCAAGTGCCTTCTCCTGGGGCCACTAGCCTGTCCAAACACCATGCAGCTCACCTCGCATGCTTTACAGCAGGCAGCAGCTGCTGCCAGGCAGGGCTTTCTGCTCCAAAGCACACCCACCCACCCTGTCTGTTGGCACCCCGGAGCAGAGAGGAAGCTGCTTTTCCTACTGCCGTGCACCTCTCCAGCATTGCAGATCCCACAGAAACAGGTACCCAACTCCAGGGGTACCCAACTCCAGGGGTACCCAAGTCTGTTGGCAGCATCTCTGTTGACAGGACTGGAAATGTCTGGACTTCTGGAAAGCAGTTGCATCAAAAAAAAAGAGAAGCAGCTTCCCAGCTGCAGGCCACTCAGAAAAGCTAGGGCAAAACCAAAAGTGGACTTTTTAGAAAGCAATTTATAGGTTTGCTGTTCACTAGCCTGAATAGAGAAGCTTTCTGAGGAGTAGCTTAGAAAGAATATCAGTGCAAGTATAAAACTTTATATCAGAATTGCTGCAGCAAATTATAACCCTCCTATTTCTTTCCTAATATCACCTTTCATATGAGGCCTTATTGATTTTTTTTGTTCTGTTTCTGTTGTTCTAAAATGTTCAACAACTGCTGGTATCTCCTTAGCCAGCCCTTGCTTTCAAAGTGCCTTGGTTATTTTTAGAGATACTTAATTGTTTTTCAGGTATGACCTAAATAGATCTCCAGGAACTACATTTATAACCTCAGTAACCTTATTAAAATCAGTGTCATTATTTCAACAAATAATTTCTCATCTGCATTTTTCTGCTATCTCCATTTTAAGGGAAGTACAGTATTCATCTGTTAGTGCCATCTGTCTTTGGGACTCAGTGGATTTAATTTTTTAAGGTCAGACTGTGTGATGTAATTATTTGATGTATATGATGGTTCCTTGATCATCTTAACTTCGGCATTTTCTCTTCTACAATCTGCTCCATAAATGTGCAAATGTTTAATTTGTGAAATAAGAAGAGTCTCTAAGACTCTTCTTTCATCACCCTCCTCCAGTCTTCCTTTTTTTCTCTTTATTTTCTTCATTCTATTCTCTTCCTTTCATAAGGAGGCATCTAAAAATAAATTAAAAAGGTACCTTCTCTTATTTGACAACAGACACTTGTAGTTAAAAAGACAGCATGTTCCGTTTGTCTTCTAATTTGCATTACATTTATTCAAGAAGACTTTGGGTCTTTTCAACCTGTTCTAAAATGATTATACTTAAAATATCTGTGAATTCACTCTTTATAAAAATATTAGTATTGGAGTGTCGGACGACAAGTCTTGTGTCAGTGAAGACACAAGGTGATTTATGACAGGTTTTAAAAAAGTTATCCCAAGAGACAAAGAGTTAATTCTTCAGACCTTAGGGAATAATTTAAAGACGTCACACATAGGCAAAGAAGAGGCGTAGAAAAGTCTCCAAATAATGTTCAGTTATAAAAAATATATACTCAATATTCAATTATGGCCATTTTAAAATGAATTTATAAAAATTGCTAAAAAGTAGAAATAGTGTTTTTAGCCTGATTCTTCCAGAGAAGACAATGTTCTGCTACATATGTTACATTGGACAAGAAGGAATGGCTTTAAAAAGAAAGAGGGCAGACTTAGATTAGATATCAGGTTAAAAATTTTTTACTGTAACAGTGGTGAGGCACTGGAATAGGTTGCCCAGAGAGGTTGTGGATGCCCCACCCCTGGAAGTGTTCAAACCCAGACTGGATGGGGCTTTGAGTAAGCTGGTCTAGTGGAATGTTCCCCTTCCCATGGCAGGGACGTTGAAACTAGATGATCTTTAAGGTCTCTTCCAACCCAAACAATTCTATGATTCTAAATACACTTCAATTTTTTTGGTTTTTTCCCTATAACATGGAACATTTATTATAACTGCAAAAAAAAATCCCAAAAAATATAAATAATAAACCTGCAGTAACTTTGCTCAAGAATGTTGTACTGCTGTGCACTAATGAACTGTTATGTCAAAGTCTGCCTTTTGCTTCACACACTATCCAGCTTTATGAACTGAATCTACAAACAGTTTTCTGTGCAAATATATGAAGATGTGTACAGGTATATAATGTATGGTTTATATAGACTGTGCATCATCTGAGAGATAGGCTAATAATTGGGTTTCCTCAACAAAAATCTCAGTTTGTGACAGTGATTGATCTGACAACATTTAAACTTTTTCGATGTTTTCCAGAGAACTGAATGTTTCTTTTGTGGCTGCAGTTTGGGAAGGAACACAAAGGAAGCCTATGGGAAACTGAGCTTGAGGGGACTCTAAGCACATCTCAAAAGGAAATTGACCTATAAAGCTATTTGTTCTTTGAATTTTTCTTCTTGACACCCTTCATGTTGAGTTACTTGAAGTATAATATCTGTCTGGTGTTTTAAACCGCTTTGCAAGAAGAAGAAAATAGTCTTCTCAGATGGTATTATTGTATGATTTCAGCTAAATGTTTATACAGAAGAATCAAGAAGGATAATGGACAAAGAGGAACTGTGCAAATCACGCTTTATTGAAAAGCTGATAATTTATCCACTGGTTAGTAATCTTCCATTATTAATCTGAGAACTTAAATAGGCAACAGTATTGTTTGAAAAACTTTTTGTCAGTTCTCTGCTTTTTACATTAACTTTTGGCAGATTTTAATCACTGCCTTTGCAACTTTCCTGGATATACTGTGTGAAAAATGGAAAGTTAAGATGCCGTAGGAAGGTAATTAAAGGTGCACGAGTCTTGACAAACCACCATCATTTTGAGCAACATCTCCTACTCAAATAGTAAAATGATTCAAAAGTTTTTACCAGTATTTTGTGTCAAGGAAGCATCCTCAGATATAATATAAAACCACAATAGTTTGCCTTTACAAAGGAAACATAACAATTATATCTCTTGATTTTTTGTAAATTCTTTGTATTTTATGGCAGATGGTGATGTTTATGTTGATGGATATATCAAACTCATCACAATCATAAAAAGAAATATGAACATGTCCCTTGTATCACTTGATCTCATTATTACCATTTCTTAGTATTTGCATGGACCTTTATATTGCTAAAATTGCATTAATAGTATTTTTACATAGACACATAGTTCCACACAGAATAGTACACTAAGTAGATAACCTTATAAAATCAAGATACCCCCTAGAACACATAGAATTATTATTTTCAGTTGTAATGTCTTCATTCTAAATATAGATATTTAAAATAATTGACATTTGTCAGAATAGTCATCAATTTCATACTCAATTATTTGTTTTTACCAACATATTTAATTTTAAACTGAAACTAAGTTAATATAAACTTTTCAAGATGTTTCCCTTAATAGGCAAGGCATTTGGAACCTAAATGGGCATTTATGCATGTCCCTTTTTCTTTGCCATTCATGAAGTCTCCATTTTTATTGGCATGTTGGGAAAGAGTGTATAGTAACAACCTTCACTTTACAGGTTACACTACATGCAGAAGTTTTAGTGTGTTAACATTAATAGCATTGCTAAACTCATGAGAATTTCCATCTGCACATTACTTTGGGATTGCTAGTGGAAGATTTTTGATTGCAGAAACAGTGAAAAACATGTAAGTACCTTGCTGAAACACAGAACTAATTTCTTAAGGGATTTTAAACTGGATTTACTTTGTCTTTTTAGTAGACTGATTACTGGTAGTATTTCATCCTTAAAGGGAATATATTTCTGAACAGGACTTGAAATTCTGGGGTATCGCCAAGGTGGAAAGGAGGATTCAGAGTTCAAAACAGAAGACAGACAAGAAAGAAAGAGTCTTGCTGCTGCGGAATTTTTTCTTCCTGAGTATTCAGTAAAAAGTACCTGCAGAGATGAGGCTCTGCTTAGAACACAACCAGTGATTGCCTTTGATATTTGTCTTTGATTTATGATCTGTTTCTGCCCCAGAGAAGCAAGGACAGATGTTGGTGCTTGGTACCTCCATTGCATCTCAGGCACACATTGTTATAACAGTGCCTATGTAAAGAAGAGGAATTATCTGGCAGCTTGGAAAAGATAGGCAAAAGTTTGATGCAGTAGGTAACCAATAAACTTGAAAACACTCCCCAGCATTCAATCCTGGAAATAAACACCAGAGGCATCCTGATTAAATATTGGGATGAGATGCAGAAGTGCACCATCCTTCGGCTGAGGTTAGTTCACCTTTCTCCTGTTTTTTTCAAATGCCCTATTTTCTGTTGGATAAAAACACAAATATGCAGTAGCAAGTTCCTTCTGAGACGTCTCCTATCATGAGCAAAGGCATGGAAGCAGAAGGGTGGGGAACACCACAAGACTTTCCTGCCCCACAGTTTGGATGCAGTACTTCTGTCAACTACCAGTTTAGGAGCCTGGACTGGTCAAATGAAGTATATCTAGAACCCTTCTACAACAGCTACAGTTGTGAAATTTTACAAGTGGTGATTAATAGAAGACTATTAAATAGCTCTGATTTGAATCAGCAAAAACTCTTATATGTTTTTCTATTTATCACCTGCATATCACAGAACAATTTTTCAATTGTGGCTGAAGATTAGACTAACACTTTGTAAATGTAAGAAAATGGATGAGGGCAGGAAGTAGTCCATTTGGAGAGGTTTGGATTATTTTTGCACATGCATGCATTGCTGATTCTTTCTGTATTATCAAACTTTAATAGGAATTATATGAAATTCATCTCTGTTGCCTCTGTTGCAGTTTTTATTTACTTCTGGAAATAGCTCTACTTACAGTTATGTCTTAGCAAGAAATCTGTAATAAATAAGTCCAATGTTCAGGGCAACTACAGAAGTTGGCACCAAAAAAATTTTAAAAACATCTCTAGAAAACTTATAGCACAACATTAGATATACTCATACAGGACTACAGTGGTGGAAATGAAACTTTTTTGGTTTCAAACACAGTCATATAGTTGTTCTCCTGTTCCAAAACCTATCCCATATGTCCCCTTAGAGTGCAGTGGATTCATCTGGGAATTGTTCAGACAGTGAAACAGACAGTACTGAAGAACAAAGTGTTCCTGTGTTTGTTTTGCACTTCAGACATGCCTATAATTGACAACAGCAGTACCCAGGGAGTAGGGAAAATAGTGAAACATAGTTCTTTGTAGGCATTAGAAAAGTAAAGTTTAATTCTTCTTATGTTGACAAGTTAGAAGTTTTGGGCAGTTTCAATTAAAAATATGGAATATTGTGCCCTTAACAGTTCATAGTAAGACTGTAATTCCATCAAAGAGCTACATATAAATTGAAACATTTGAATTAAACTTAGTTAATATTACTCTGATTCCAAGAGTAACAGCTTCAATGTTTTGATTACACACCGTTTTTGTTTTGTCAGATGGATCCAGCAAACGCAGAAACGTTAAACTCCCTGTCAAAATTAGTACGATTTCATGTAAATGTTCTTTTATTGAAGCTAATTCAGTAAATGCATACTTCCCTGCCAGAAACATTGCTCATCTCATAGGAGGTATTTTCCTCCTGACATGAATGGTTGATATTCTGCTGCTGTTTCTCACTGAGGTTTCATAAATGGGAAGGAGTGGATTTATTTCTCAATATATCCTTGGGAAAACTTAACTGAAAGACAGACAGTCTTCTTATTTGACCTGGTTAAGTTTTCTTTTTCATTACGCTTCATAAATTTATTTACAGTCATTGATTAAGAGTTGCATTTTACAGTCTGGACAATCTAATAGGATTTTTCTAATAGAAATGTCCACCTCCATTTCCTGTTACACAAACAAAAGTGATTCATTGGTAACTTTGACACATTACTCGTTTTAAAAGAAATTACAACTATGCACTAGTTAGGTCAGACTCTCCAAAAAACAGCTCTCCCTTGACTATTATACTTATAAATGATCCAAAAGTTTCAACGAGTAGAATTTTTAAACTGATGTAATTTCAACTGTATGTTCAGTTTTATCTTGGAATCATGTAAATGCTTAAAACTTGTAAGAAAATGTAACTACAATAGTTTTGAAACAAATACATGTTATGAAAATTTAGAAATAAAGATTTTTTTGTTCTCAGAGATAACTGGTTGAATTGGTATTCCTATACCTAGTGTCTAGATAATAGCAGAATAGATTTAAACTGAAATGAGAATCAATCTGGAGGGAACTTTTGGTAGTGGCAATTTTCAGAAATGTCCAAAAATATCTGCAGTTGTGCCACAATTATTAAAAACTGTTATTTTTTCCTTTCAGAGGGAATGATGGGATTCTTACAGCTAATGAGCACAGCCTAAGAAACATGTAATTTTCAATGCATGAATTGCAGTACTTTCTGTAAAGTCATCCTAATTTTATGCTGTGTTTCTAAATCCAGGTGTGATGGGTTGACCCTGGCTGAACACCAGGTGGTCACCAAAGCTGATTTATCACTCCCTTCCTCAGATGGACCTGAGCAAAAATAGAAGGAAAGACTCATGGGTTGAGATAAGGGCAGGGAGAGATCACATGCTAATTACCTTCATGGGCAAAACAGACTTGCAGAAATTAGTTTGATTTATTGCCAATCAAATTAGAGTAAGGTAACCTAATCTTAAAACATGTTTCCCCCACCCCTTCCTACTTCCCGGGCTTAACTTAATTTCTGATTTTCTCTACCTCTTCCCCACTGGGGGCACAGAGGGTTGGGAACTGGAGACTGAGGTCATTTAATTATATGTTATTTCTGCTGCTCCTTCCTTCTCAGTGTGAGGACTCCTCATACTTCCCTTGCTCTAACATGGAGTCACTCCCATGGTAGACAGTTCTCCATGAACTTCTCCAACATGAGTCCTTCCCATGGGCTGCAGTCTGTCATGGACTACACCAGCATGGGTTCTTCACATGAGGTGCATTTCTTCAGGAACAAACCACTCCAGTGTGGGTCTCCCTTGGGGTCACAAGTCCTGGCAGCAAACCTGCTCCCCCATGGGCCTACTTCATGGGTCCACAAGTGCTGCTGGTAGTCTGCTCCAGTTTAGGCTGGGGTCACAACTTCTTGCAGGCATGCACCTGCTACAGTGGAGTCCTCCACAGCCTGCAGGTGGATCTCTGCTCCTCCATGGACTTCCATGGACTGCAAAGGGACAGGTCGACTCACCATGGACTGCAGGGGAACCTCAGCTCTGACACCTGGAACACCCCTCCCTCTTCTCTAACCTTGGTGTTTGTAAGGTTGTGTCTCTCAGATATTTTCACTCCTCTTTCCCACTGTGGTTTTGCAGGTTTGTTTTCCTTTTAAACTTGTTATCCCAGAGACACTACAACTGTCACTGAGGGGCTTGTCCTTGGCCAGCAGTAGATTCATCTTGGAGCCAGCTGGCATTTGCCCTGTCGGACATGAGGGAACCTTCTGGCAGCTTCTCACAGAGGCCCCTCCTGTGATCCCCCACTACAAAAAGCTGGCCATGGAATCCCAATATTGAACTCAACTCTGAATTCTATACCATGATCTCTATCTTGTGAGAATAAAAATGGTCTACTGACTTCATTGCTACTATTCTTACCCGACAACAAAGTGTGACTCTAGATCTTTACTACTAATATCCCCTCTCCAGCTATTTTCTGTCTGCACTAATACAAAATATAATTAGCTTCCTTACTTTCTTCTCTCATATATTCTCCCTTCTTTGTTATAACCTTAGGCTGATATATTATGCTAATCAACTTACATGTAATTGTTTTCTTAGCTTTGACTCACCAAAGCACAATATTAAGAAAATACTAGGATATTTCATGGTAGATGGAGCTTCACCTTGCCTTATGCATTAATAAAATGCTAAGCATCTGATGAGCATCCAAGACAATCACTGAACTGAGGCATATCTCAGAGGCAGATTTCTTAGTTTTATATTTTTTACCTTTTGCATTATATGACTTTTTACATCTCTAATACCAACTTTTCTCATTTTGGTATTTCACCTTTCTTAGCAAATTCATGAGAAAATTTGCATTTTACTATGTTAGAGTACTCTGATTTGATACTTCATTTTTCTTTACCAGTTGACATTGTTACAGACATACTTTGACTTCTAAAGTTTTTGTTTCATTAAAAAAATAAGGCCTACAATACCAGTTTCTTTTTCAATTTCTATTTTATCTCACTAGTGTCTGAAAAATACTACTCAAGTTGAAATTTTTTCTCCTGGATCATCCTCTGTACTTCTGAGGAATATGAGAAATCCTGTACATATGAAAATTCAGTTTATTTGGTTTTCTTTTTCCTTTTTTTCAGTCTGTTCTAGTGCCAACTCACACTGTAAGTTCTCACTAAGTGTTTCATTTTCTCTGACTCAGGAATTACTTGCCAGAATTAATGAAGCAACACCTAACAAGTGCCTTCACTATTAGCTTAGTATGTCACCTACACACTGTAATTGCCACAAAGATATCCAAATCTAGTTTTCCCGCATGCATATTTTCTACTACCCTCTATAGAAACTCTGAATATTGTTGTAGCCATGAAAATCCCATAGAACTCCATCAGAAACCATTTTTTGTTCAGTCTAAGTGGAATTTCTCTTTTCCAACTTTAGATACCTGCAGTATTTTATTTTTCTGAGATAGTCATCTGAGCAACTTCTATAGTTCATTGAGGAAAATTGCCAAACCTAAAGTTCTTCTGACCCATGTCATCTGCAATAGCATAACATGAACTTCAGATTTGAAGTATCCTTACCCTTACAGTGGATGTTCATGGAATCTCCTAGTCATCCATAATCTACATTATGGATGTCTACACTGTGTCAACAGAATTTCTTCTTTCTCATGTCTGAAGTATTCCACTCCTATTCTACTTGCCTAGTTGAGCCATGCAGCAGTTTGCAGAATCTCATGGTTTTGTTTCTTCTCACAGTGTTGAAATTACTTTTAGTGACATATGGCACCATTTTAGTGGTATCTGCCCCTCTGTACATGAGATAGTTCTAGTCTTCTCCAAACTGCTCCCTTCTATGGAGTCCACACTGACATCTACATATGCATCTCTGGGGGAAGAATGTATGGAAGGGACATGGCCAAGGTTTTGTACATTTCCACTCCATTCTAGTGCCTCTGCCCATACTGGAGAGTAATCTAGTCCATAACAGTTGTAATCTACTTAGGGATATGTAAAACAAGCCATTACACTTTTCTCATTTAAAACTAAGTGGACTTCCTAAACTAATTTCCATCTTGCTTCATTTTGGACAGAAAAGCAAGGATGTGTGAAATGTTTTAATTAGCAAGCCCGTTACGCATGCTGCAGTACCAGATAACATATACCTTCAACTAATCAATACACTGCTCTATAGCTTTCTTTACATGAGCATCCCAGCCTTCACCTGCAATAGAGGCTGCCACCTTGAATAAAAGGTTCAAATAATTCTTCAGGAATTTTTTTTAGAGGTACAAAAAACCAGATAACAGCACAAAACATCAGCCTTTTGAGATGCTATACTCTACCTAGTGCTTTCTATGAAGTCCAGTCCTTATCTTCCAGGACCATCTATATATGAATATATTCAATAACATTGATCTGAGGAGAATATATAGGTAGTGAGTTAATTACGCACTTAGATCATGTACTAATTAAAGTGACTGTGAAGTGTTGATCTACTTCTGGGGAAAAAAAAATAATAGAAGGCAGAGATTTAATAATAGACCTCCTAGAAGATTCTGATACAATGAAGATCATAAAGAATTACTTCATTTAATATTTTACTACATACCTTGGTGGGAAAACTAAATAGTCAAATGATCTAGAATGTTTCTAAGGCTGTAAAAGGGAAAAATTATTAGCATTTGTATACTTAAATAGAGAGGAAAACTGAAATCAAATTATAGATTTTATGGCTTTGGAAGCTAAGCATAATGAAAAATATATTTTGAAAAAGAGCTGGTATTATACAAGTGTAGAGGAAAGAGAGAAAAGAAATGCCTTCAGTGTGTAGGAAGACTGAGAATTCTTTGAAGCTTACACTGGATATTTTATGAAGAAGAAATCAAGGTAACAACAGGTTGCCATCTTATAAACTTGGCCCAAGTAGAAGTGACAAAGATCCAAAAGGAAAACGAACGTATCAGATTCTTCTCCTGTAGAAATTACCATGAAATTCTTTTGAAATTTATTTAGGACTGGTAATGATTAATGCTCTATGCCAACTTGCAAATCTAAAAATCTGCTTTAGGAGTCTTTAAATTGAGAGATCTTTCAATGTAACTAAAACATTGAACCGTGTTTCACAATTACTTTATTACTTTCTAACTGAGCGTTTCTGTTTCTTGTAGAATCATAAGGCAATGCCCCATGTTCATAGAAAAACACTTAAAATATAATGCTAAGATTTTTTACAAAGAAACTATATAATAGGGTTTCTTAAAATCTTAACAGTTTGCAAAGTAAACAGAAACATAAACATATAAATAAATAATCCCACATCAGTAAAACAAGCAAAAGTGTTAAAATACTTTAATTTTCACTTTGCCTTCCTCATCACACCTGAACAATAATCTTTTAACAGACATGCTTCTATAAGACTGCGAAATCATCTTAATTCTGTAAGTAGAGCATGGATAACATATAGGAATCCAATCAAACCTACACTTACCTCTGAACAAAATTTAATTTGTTCCAAGATTTAAATGTGTGCAAATGTGCTTGTGCACATTTGAGGTGCCTCATTGCAACCCTCAGAACTTCAGTTAAAGCATTGTATAATCAATGTATAGAAAGTAAGGGACTTCATCAGTCTAGGTTCTAAACAGAACAAAATAGATCAATGAATGCAGTTTCTTATCGGTTGTAGTGTGTGCAGTGTGTTGAAGGCCTCTTGATGTCTGCATCACAGTTATGCACCACTTACTCAAACACACTTCACTGAAACATTGGCAACTGAACCTTCAAACCTTAATCTTCTCTGGGAAGAGTGAGGTGAAAAAGTGTTTGCATTTTCAGTAGATCATTCTAGAGCAGGGGTCACATTCATCGGGAAGATTAAGTGACTGTGCTTGTGTTGCCTTTTTTGAATGAGGAAGTTGTGAATAATACTTAGAGTAACACACTGGTTTGTAAGTATCCGAACCAGTCACAGACCTTTATAGCCTGTTTTGACATTTATTGTTATGTACAAGTAAACACAAAATAATCAGCAACTGTAATTAGCCTTTTCTTGGAAGTTATAGCCCAGCTATGAAAAATTCATATCTAGAGGGTACATCTACATGGCAGTAGAACATGTGACCAGAGCAGATTTATCTGTATTCCAGCCAGCTTTATCATATCCTGCTTTGGTATCAAATACAAATAAAATTTCAGCCACCAACTCTATGTGCAGCATGCTGAACAGGTTTCTACAGCAATATTCTCTTGCTCTTGCAAGACAAAAAATCTGGGTGGAGAAGGAGAATCATGAACATAAGCAGTGTTGCACCTTCTGGGAAAGTGACAGCAGGCAGTACAGCTTGACAGGTCACATTTAA
Organism: Sclerurus mexicanus; assembly: GCA_013396755.1. NCBI lineage: Eukaryota > Metazoa > Chordata > Aves > Passeriformes > Furnariidae > Sclerurus > Sclerurus mexicanus. Next base: position 23,488 of record VWZF01002011.1, read on the forward strand.
GAGCTTGTTTAATAGCCAGGAACCACTAGATTTTTAATAATCTCTAAATCAGGCAAAACTGCCTCTAGCACAGTCCTGGAACAAACTTAAGCTTAATTTTTTATACACTGCAATCCTTTTTTCCTTTCATACACTGCAATCCCTTTTTCCTTTCAGACCCTCCTGTTGCAAGCTGGTAAACCTGGCCTGCAGAGGGACAACATTTCTGATACAGAATGCGTGTATAGTGCATGCAAAATTTTTTCCGTATTACTCATAAAAACAAAAATTCTTTTAAAGTTAAGTACTAGATTTCCCATTGTTTGGTGGTCCGTTTTGCAATTTATGCTATATTAGTTTCTGTGAAATCATTAAGACTTTAAATTGTTAAAGAATAGTTAATGGAAAGCAGTAATTATATAAATGGTAAAACTAGAGGAAGAATTTTTTATCAAAACAGCAGTCACAAGCTGCAGCACGTTTCAGTTCGTTAGGTGAGAATGTTATTCAAACCACCACCTCCTACAGATGAGGATTTTGAGGAATGATCATCTTATCTATTTTCTTCTACTACAGGCAATCAGCTCTCAAAGCAAAAAGAATTTTTAATTCCTTCAAGTTTTAGAGTGCCTTTTATGTCACCCATCAATATAGGACAGAAACCATCAATCCAAGACACACCTATTATGGATATCAAATCATATAAAGCTGTAGCTTGAATAAGGAGTAATGTTCAGAAAACTTGCAAATAAAAGGAGACTCACTTGAAAAACAACTCTAAAATAATTGAATGTATAAGTTTATTTTCTTCTTAATGTGATTTTAGACAACATATGTAGGTATTGGTTTAAGGTGGTTAACGTCAAGAATTTATAGTCTTGAGAATATTGATTGGTTCATTACCTGGAAGGTATTATTCTCATTATTTTTGAAACTGTATATGCCACCTGTTCAACAATTATTTCAGATGCTTCCATGTTTTTCTTTTACTGAACACATTTTATGTGCGTCTCAGTGAATTTATTGATCTTTATGAATTATTTATTTGCAAAAAGTTGCTAATAACAAGTTTGACCATACAAACCTACCTCAGCCTCAGTTCTAGGACTAGTTGTCAAGGTTCAGAGCCCTACAACTGCTGGGTAGGGCCATGAAACAGAGACCTTGACAGAAAAGGATTCATGAACTTCCTTGTGATGTTCAATGAGAGCAAGTTGCACATGGAATGGATATGGTGGGTGGACCCTAGCCAGCAATGAAGCATCTACATTGCTGCTTGATTACCTCCCTCTTCCCATCCCACAGTGGGACAGGGGAGAAAACAGAAAGTGGAAAACTGGAAGTGGGAAAACTCATGGGTCTAGATAAAAACAGTTTAATAGAGGAAAGAAAGTAAAAAGCAATCAAAGCAAACTAGTGCAAATCTCTCAGCACCACACTTCGGAAGACTGATATCCAGCCAGTCTCCAAACAATAGTTGCTTTGGTGGAGGGGAAGGGAAGGAAGATTCTTCCTCTACCCAAATTTTTAATGCTGAGCATGGCATATAGTATTATATAGTATATAGTATAGAATATCTCTTTGCCATTTCGGTTCATCTGTCCTGGCCGTGACCCTTCCCAGCCTCTTTATCTTAGCTGACTCTTGGGAGGGGACAGGGTAGAGTAGAAAGAAACCAGAGCCTTGTTGCTGTGCAAGCATGTAACACTCCAGCCCTGGAGCTGCAGGCTCATGGGGTTTGCTGAGACTTTAATATTTTTATATATGGGGTTCTTTAATAACTTATGAAAATGTCAAGAGAATAAGCCACAGACTTGTTGCCAAGGAGTTTCTTTATTAATTTGGGGGAGAAAATAAGGGAACTTGACAAAGGTTCACAAAGGACACTACACAAGCTAAACAAAATGTTCCACCACAGTACCAACTCAGCACATATTAATCAACAATGCCCAAGTCAATATTCAATCAAGTCATCACACTTAAGTCAAATCCAAACCCTTCAGCTCCAAGCCACCCAAAGCATCAAGAAAGGAGTAAAGAAAAGGAAATAGAGGGAGCAAATAAAAGAGTGCNATAGAGGGAGCAAAGAAAAGAGTGCAGGAGAAAGAGATAGTTACCACCAAAACTCTGTGGCAGACCAGCTCTTACACATCCAGATGGCACAGTTGCGACCTGTACCACCCCTGTGCCTCTGTTTTTATATGTTCTGGTCCCATTGTCAAAACCCCCAGGAGGGGCCCCTGACCCACTGACCACTCTGGGGTGCAAAGGCCAGGGTGAGGGGCCATGTTCTCACTGTCCCTGCCAATCCCAGCTGGGTCAGGGGCTCCAGGAGCTGTGGGGTGTTATAGCTTTCTCAGGTTGTTTGTGACTGGCAACTGCTCTGGAACTTCCCCATGTGGGCTCCAGGAGCTGCCATGAGGGCTATGACACCACCCCACCTCCGTGATGTTCAACCCATCCCTTCCCCCTTCACACACACACACACACACACACACACACACACACACACACTCCACAAGTTGGTTCTGACTCAATAATTTCTGATCTGGTGTGTAACAAAGCACTCTTCAGGAACAGGCAAAACAGTTGTTGTGCTATCAACACTGTTTTAGCCAAAAATGCAAAACCACAGCACAGTATTGGCTGCTGTGTAGAAAGTTAACTCCAATCCAGTCAGATCCAGTGCAACAACATTATTGGGAAAGCAGCTCCAGAGACAAGGAACTGAATGTCCCAGTGGTCAAGATGACCATGATTTCCTAATACATACTTACTAATTAGGCTGGAGAATAAGGATTAATTTGAGACCTATTGCTTTATAAAATATTTTTTGATCAGAGGAGAAGATGAAGTTAGACTCTTCCTGGAGGTATATGGGAATAGGACAGTTGACACAAGTTAGAATATGGAAAATTCTAATAAAATATAAGGTTGTTTGTTTGCTTGCTTTGTTTTTACCATAAGCATGGGATGGCCTTGAATTAATGAGATTGGGTTTGAGCAGGCAATTCAACTAGGTGAAACCTGAAGTACCAATGAAAACTATGTTTCTGTGGTTCTAGCCCTGAGTCAGGAAAAATTTAATCCTATACTTGCATACGCCTCTTAACGCAAATATTTTTATCTTGAGATAAATATCAGCTGTTGATCAGAGTGGACTGAAATCAGTGGGAGGATGGACATATATTTAAGCAGTGTTCTGAACAAGGATAGGTTCCTCCATCAGGGCTCAGATATTATACTCTGATAAATTTTGTTTATAAGGACTGAGCAGTCAGCGCAAGTTCTGTTTCTCTCTCTTTTTACACACCTGTACAAAAAATACACAAAGAACATTCCTTCAAGGGAATTCTCATGAAGTTTTATGGTTGGAACTGTAAGAAGTACAGAATGTAGCCATATAGTTACATTTCCTTCTTTCTCTTTATTCTTACCTGTTGCCACTACTCAGATGTAACAACTAAATACCTAATTAATCTTTTTCATAATTAATAATATTCTATTATGTGACAAGCTTTATATTTTCCTTTTAAATGATTAAAACTATTGTTCAGTTTCCTTATTCCTCTGCATTGCCTCTCATGGAGCCAAGCCAACAGAAGAATATCTATTTTTATAAATGTGAAAATTTCTACATTCTAACAGAATAATAGGCTTTGTTTTAAAGAAAAAGCACATCAACATATTAGTTTCATAAAAATATTGAAATAGACTTTTTTCCCAGTTTTCCAGCTTTTGTATGTGTGTGTGTGTAGAGGGATGATAGGTAGGGGTGGAAACAAAAATAGAGTCCTGGTATAACATACTGGGATATAATTTTTAATATCAGGGGGTTTTGGTGTTTGGTTTTTTTTAATTACCATGTTTCCTTTGTAGTATTTCTCTTACAGATGGCAGATTAAACCAAACATCGAACTACCATTTATGATGGTAAATATCTACATGTGGGCCTATTCTAACTTCTGTGTGTTCAAACTACATCAAAACAACTAAGGAAAAACTAGCACAAGCTTACACTCACAGAGAATCAGTACCAATCTATCTGTTTACTGTTGCCCTGCAATGGGGAGCATGAGTGACTAGGGAGCAGATGGAAGCATACTGCAGGAAGAGGAGGTTTATCACCTCTCAGAACCAAAAACCATGAGACCAAACCAGATATGAAAACATCTAACATCATCCAGGACACAGTAGGATTGCAAAGAAACTATGAAATCACATCTTCTGCTTCCTAGATCTGGCCAGACTCAACATCAAAGTCACCAGCACCAAGGCAGAAGGGCCATGCACAGATTCCTCCTGTTTCCCTGATGAAATAAAGCAGCTTTGCAGGTGGATTAGTGGGAGGTGACAGAGAGGGAGATTCCACCTTGCTAATATCAACATTAAATTATGCTGAGGATAGTACCGTAGAATTATATACTTCTATTTGAAAGGACTTTACTTCTACATTCATTTCCTGTGCACTAGGTGTTTGCTAGTAAGTCATAAATAAATTTTCAGATATTTTTAAATGTGAAAATTCCTCAGCAAATTTGCAGATGACACCATACTGAGAAGTGCAGTTGACACAACAGAAGAAAGGGATGCCATCCAGGCATTTTCTGTGAAAATGATAAGTGGAATTTAGAGTTGTTTAATGTTTTACACAATTTTATTCATTTGTAGTTATTCAACAGAATAGACTAATTGCAAATTATAATTCTTAGTGGCATAATGGAGACTCTTAAACTGTGCTGTATTGTGTCAAAACAGTGTTACCTTTCAGTGCATCTTTACCTTTGCAAAATTAGTATAAGCTCTTACTTAAAATTTCAATTTTCAAAAGCAGTAGCTGATATTTCTATGTGTTTTCTATGTCTTTACATACAGGATTTAATTTTAAACTGTTAATCCAAAACACCTAGCCACCAGACCTACCTCTTTTCCCCCCATAATTACATTACGGGAATGGCCAGACTGCAAAGGTCTGCCTACTTAAATACCAGAGACTAAATCCTGGCCTCATGGAGATACTGATAAAATGTCTTATTATTTCTAAAGGCAGTGAGCAGAGTGCTCAATGTCAGGAGACTAGTCTGTGTACCAGGAATGGTAGAAAAGGATCATGGAACAAGCTGACATCGCAAATCTCAATTTCTAAAGTGGTCCAAGCATGGATCATCATCAGGAAAAACACACGTATGAACACACATGCACCATCAGCTGAGGACTTTCACATCCCACTGTCAGTCTCAGACACCAGTGAGAGTGGCCCCAAGCAATACGGTGGCATATCTTTCCAGCAGCTTCTGTTACCGCTCCCCTGCCCACTGCTGCTCCATGGCACAGCTCACCAGAATCAGCCAGTTTGCACTGTGCTCAGCTCTTGGCCAAAGTGAAACCATGTACTGTTGTATCTCAGGTCCTTATGTCATAAAGATTTGAGGAAATGGGATTTCACTTTTTGCTTTTTTTTTTGTTTTTCCTCTAACCCAGGCACACCGAGTTTTCAAGATGTTTTAAGTAAGAGGTTAAGACTGCTCTCTCAAGCTATGGTTCTTCTAGTCCTCTGCAGACACAAACTCCCCAGAATACTGTGTTGAACGAAGGCCTAATTTCCAGTCCATTTTAAGAAATCATTAATGTTATTTACAATGTTTCTTTTTCCCTGACAGTACAACATGCTCAGTTTTATCCATTTTTAGTCTGTCTTCAATCTACATTGGATTATTTCCAATTGTATTTATTGCACATTTATTTATTTATTTGAAAATATCTCTTTTCAGCCTTTTTTTCAAACACAAGCTCTTTGCTCATAAAGAATAATTAAAACCCTTTTGTCTGTAACTTTTCTCCCTATTCTTTTAAATGAAACTGGTTACTGTGATTGTGTAAGGTCTGATGAACCCATAGTATCAATAAAATCAGCCTCCAAATTGTCTAGTTTTTCTATAAGATTAATGCATGATTTCTAAGGATAATTTAAATTAATTTTATTTGCCCAGTAAGATAAAATCAGAGTATGTGAGTAGGTATTTTCATGTTTTATTTAAAGCAGTTTGCATCTGTTCCTAAATTTCAGCTTTAATATTCCATTTGATGCTGTAGAAATCTTGATTAGTGTATTTATGTATTTGAAGCCTGTGTTACACTCCAAATTCATCAAAATACCAATCATTTTTTGCAACAGTCTACTCTTTTTTATCAGTTTTCTATATTATTGGGTTGTAGATGTAATCACACATAGTCCTGCTGTTGGTGTGTATTTGATCTGCCTTCCTCCCTTGTAGATCTGACAGTTTCATGGGCATTGACAAAAAGCAATGCACAGAGGTAAAATTAAATTCTGATATGTTGGCAAATCTACACTCGCAAACATTGACACTCCTGGCAGCATCTGACATTCTCATGCTGGTAAAAGTAATAGCTGCTTATCAATTATATATTAGGGATGGGCACAAACCAACAGGTGTACACATTCACAGAAGAAATTCATTGGTAAAATAATCCCTTGCCTCCTACTACATGTATGGCCTATATCTGTATCTTCTGTAGTAACTGCTTGTTTTCAGACTTAAGATCATAGAGGTAAGTGTCCAGAGTCAGCTGCAGCCATATTATCAGTAGAGACGTCACCAAAAACCTGTATTATATAGCCTACCAGTACCTTCGCACAAGATTTCTAAAATGTAGTTTATCATTCTTTGTTAAGAATTTCAACAGACAGAAATTTTAACAAGGTAAAAGCTTTCTTTCTCTATGAAGCTGGACCGGGAAAGAGACAAAACATCTGACAAAGCAAGAGCTATTCAAAAGTCATGAAACCATTCCAGAAGACATGATATTGTGCCAAAGTCCAAAGGTCAAGAAAGGAATAAGATGAAGAAGATGAAGATATGGGTCTTTTGAAACCTCCTGGTTTTCCTAATCTGGTGAGTCAGTTGGCCCCCTCCAACTTAGAGTTTAGCTGCCAGCCCACAGGTTGGCAGTGTGAGGGATCAAGAAGCTGGGCTCAGCTAAAGTGGCAGTATCATATGCATGGTTTTGGTATCTCTGTGCTATTTGGTATATGACTCTTTTACTGATTTCCAGATTCTGTCAAACATAAGAGCTGGATTTCAGATCAGATGTCAATCCCATTCATACCATTGCAACTTGGAGGATGAGGAATTAGAATTCTTCTATGGAACTAAAATTTCCATAAACAAACCCTGCCAAACACAGACCAAATTGCTATCATAACAAGGGGAGTTTGAATTTCAAGACTTTGTCTGCTAAATGCTTGCTAATTCAACAGTGGGTTAAAAACCTCTTGAAAAATAAAACTCTGACCAAGTACACAAAAAGGATACATTTGTTATTTTCCACTCATCAGATTTGAAGAAATGATAATTTATTTGGGGTAAATACGGTCAGAGTAACTCCATTTTGCTTAAAGAATAGGTGATAAGCTAATACTTATGTTTCATTCTTTCCTTATTAACACCAATATATAGAAATTCAGACTGTTGGTTACTGTGGTTAGGGCACTGTATACAAACAGAAGTGAGGACAATAAAAGAAAGATGTGCCATGATTTGAAGGGATGTCTGCACGTAGGGAGACAGAGCACCTGGCAGAGCATGAAGCTATGGAGGAATAAGCACTGCACAGTGCACTGTAGGGTGTACAGTCAGATATCCTCCAGGCAGGGTGCCACAGCCCAGCCTGCCTCCAGGGATGCAGGAAAGGTGAGGTGAAACATCAGATTTTCCACTTAGATTTCCAGTTAAATCACAGAAATGCATCCAAACACCACTCCTATTTTCCCAGACCTGAAATATTTTGCTGAACTTGTCCTAAACTGAGTATTTAGAGTTATTTTCCATGTATAAAGTATAAAAAGAGTGAGAGTCTATAAAGTAAGTAATAAAGTACTCCAAGTAAAGTCCTAGATAAGTTAAATGGCTTATACATGTCAGTGTTACCCTCATCAGTTTTACTGGCCTTTGGTTTTACCTTGCAAGCTTGAAGTGAATAAATTAGTTTATGCAGAACTGCAGATCACACTGTAGCACGATTAATCATTTGTCAGATACAACTGGACAAGCTTCTGGTTATAAGATTTTGAGATTCATTTCATCATTTCTGGTGTCTTGTTTAGACTGTAGCAGTAATCTTGCAGCTCTCTAGACATTTTCCAACAGAAATCCATACTCCTGGGACCCTTTAGTCATAATACATTGTTTCAAAATATTTCCATTACAAATAATTTGGCAGTTACCCAGACTATTATGTTCTATTTGTTTCTTAAGTATGCATATTTGCTCAATGTTTGAGGCACTGCCATAGAGCAGAAGCAAAATGTTTGGTGCCACTGTCACAGTAGAAGTGTACCTCTCTCCAATGGGTGGATCAGAGGACATTTTAAAGAGTTCTCTTGAAAGTGTTCTAACTTAACAGAGATACAGAGGTGGAAAAAGTAGTGAGAGCTTGCTAGGGAGTAAAGATTTCCGGTATTTACTTGTGAATTCCAAGTTAGAAAATAGCCTTCAAGTTTGCAGAAGCTTGTTTATATTTGTTCATGACTCTGCGTGTATTGTCTGTGAGACAACGTGTGTGTGTTTGTGTGTATGTGTTTGTGTGTGTGTGAGAGAGAGAGAGAGAGTCAGAGAGAAAAAGTGCTGGGTAAATCCACAAGGATTAAAACGGTGAAAGGAACTCTTTGCGATTAGGAAAAAAAGGTTACTGGTGAGAAATTCTGTGCTCTGCTGCACTTTTCAGATATGCCACAGATTCAAAAAGGTCATTGCCAAGAGCAGTTTCCTCTATTGCAGACACACAGTAAATGTGTGAAGTGGCCCTGAGGGCAAGGCTGATAATACTTAGTACAAACATGTTTGATCTTTTGATCTGCACGTTTTTTCCCCTCTTTCTTTTTTTTTTTTTGTTCAGTCCTGTAGTAGAGATATTAAGTACAGCAATTTGAAGGCAAAATTGTATTTTTAAAACAGAAAAGATGAGATCTTAGAAATGGGAATAAGACCAACGGAGAAGTGTTGTTTAAGGAAATAGGTCTGTTGGCTGACATAGGGAAAAATCATAAAATAAGAGTTGAAGCTGAATGTTTCTGCTTTCTCAGGGAAAGGTAGTGACCAAATTTTGAATCTCTGCAGGCAAAGCATTATCCTTAATCTTTCTGTTAAGTGTTAGTAGGATCACAGGGGAGCTGGCCTTAAGCATGTACATTATCATCTTTAATAAATAGGACATACAACATAAGAAAAAAGTGTCACAGCTTGATCACCATTTTAAACTTCTTTTAATGCCAGTTTCACTGCACATTTCTTAGTTTGTCTCATGAGGTTACACAGTGGGTCAAAAAATATACCTGTGGTTTTGAGCACCAAATCTGTATTTCACACATGAAAAACTGCACTTGTAAGGGAAAACATAGAGGACTTTCTAGGTGAATGAGAAACAGATGCCATGGCATGCTATGTCATATCCCTGTACTGTCCAAAAGACTGATCCTTTGTACCCCATCAGTTTCACTTTCAGTATGCACATTTGCATTCTTTTGTTTCATGTGGGTTTTTTTCTTAATTAGTAATACTGCTCCAAAGTCCTGAGACTGGCAGGTGGTCCTTTTTTTTTTTTTCCCCAGAGATTTCTTGATATTCTTTTCCATGTAACCTAGTCACAGTTATGTAAGAAAAAGAACTGACCTAACTAAAGGTCACAGTGATTCAGTTGTGCACAACTCACCCCTCATCCTCATGTTTTCAGCAAATAAATTGTGGAGGTTTTCTGTTTTGTGTTCTGGGTTGTTCGTATTCAATGAGCTTAATGTATGCTATGCCTCAAAGTCTTTAGAGAAGGTCAAAGGATTTGACATGCAGGAAGTTGGTACTGACTTAAAAAATGCTATTTTCCTATCAATGGGTTCATTTCTCTTGACCAGCTGTCTAAGTGATTCTACCTGGTTTCTGACTAGCTGTTCTGTGGCTACCAAAGCTACTCCAGAAGCTTTCCAAGTAGTGGGCTAGTTTGTTTCTTCCCAGGTAATGCAGTAAGAGCAAGATTTTTCTCTTTCATTGTACCTCTGTCACCTTAGTAGAACTCACTGAAATTTATTGTACTTACCAAGCTACGCAGCAGACCTTCTTGGTCATCACTGTTTTAAGTGTCAGAAGTTACACTTTATTACAGTTGCAGTAAAGGACCACTTTTATTGGGTTAAGGATGCTTGCCCAGTTATTTTGACCAGTGAATGCAGGGAATATGGTTAAAGCTCCTGGGAATCACATACCTAAACCCAAATTTGAGTAAGAAACCTTACAGGCATGAAGGAAGCTCTCATTTCTTTTTCTCTGAGTCACCATCTAGCCCTCAGGTTCTGAAATTTCCAGCTGCTTAAAATGTGTTCTGCATCTCTCATGTATTAGTTTTCAGAGTAAAGTGTTGTGGTTGTTTAAACCAGAGCTAGGCTAAGATCTCAAAAGGAAATTGCATGTAGGAGTGTAGTTCTTGTTAACGGCATTGTGTATATATCTCTCTATGCAACACTTAACAATGTACACAAGTATTTTAACAAACAATTCTCATGCATTAGATTATACTCCATCATATATTCAAAGCCAAGTGTAATTCTGCCATGATGATTTTGAACAATGAATCCTTTTAAGCACACACGTTAATAGCATTTTGCTTTTATTCAGTATACACCTGCTTATGGAAAATATGCTATCATTCTTCACAGAAGCTGTTCTAATAATGTACATTTAATGAAAGTTTACTGCTCACAGCAGTTTCTGAGGCTTTGAATTTTAGCTCACATTATTTCTGTAAAGTCTTTGAAATAATCTTATACTATTGGGGAAGACCTTGATCTGCAGGCCTGCTCTTGAAAGGAAGCATGGAGAAACATTAGATGATGGTGCAAACCTACTAGGGTGAATCAAATCTTGGATTGCTTTCTTATAGAGGATTTTTGAAAGTAGTTTACAGCAACATATCAGGGAGTGCCTAGTTTTAAACACATCCAAGAAAGGATTTTGCATAACCTTTATTGGGGGCAGCCTATAGACTAGATATAGAACTTTCTTCTAGAAACAGCAGTTGGAATTTTAGTTCCTTACAGTCTGGAACATACATCACCTAGAGCAGATCTTTGTTTTCTTATAAATTTGCATCTGAAATGTAAGATTTCGATTAAAGGTATTAAACAAAAATATCCAATTTTCACTAAAATTGACATTACAAGTTGTGATAGAGAAGACAGGTGAATAGACAGGTGTGGAAGGATTAATGGCAAAATATCTTCCTATAACCCACACTTGACAAAAATCAGACCTAATATGGAGGAAAAATAGAGAAAGACTTATGTGCACTTACAAAAGACTGATGTGTATTTGTCAGATTACCATGTGGATCCAGGATGTTTCATGGCATTATGAGGCATGTGCCCAATCCTGCTTTTGCTGGAAAACAAGCAGAGGTGGAGAGAAGAGAAAGGGACAATAAATCTACATTGATGGCAGCAGGCAGAGTCACAGATAATATCAGCCATTTCTAGTAAGTTAAAGCAACCTCAACATGGGTATTCTTCATGTAAATAAAATCCCATTACTATTAAAAGTGGTGCCAACAGAACAAATAGTAATACAGAGATAAGGGACTAGATGCATATGCATATATATTGCTGATCTGCATTAGTAGCCAATTGTCTTGCACCTTGATTTTCAGTGTTAAAATGGTGTAGAAGTGTTTTATTATTCTGAGGAAAGCTTAGAATTAAATAATGGTCTGTGAGATTTGTTTTGGCACATTTTGTTACTCTGATGTGATTTGACATTCCTATTAGAGAACAGCACCCTTAGTGATCTGGCTTATTATCTCAGTATTTTGAAACAGTTATTAAGCTCACATAATTATTTTTTTCAAGCAAACTAAGGTAAAAAATAAGTGGTAAGTATCTGTAGCTGAAAACAGTCACTTTTTATTTCAATAAAGCTTTTTACTGTGTGCTTAGTTAACTTAAGCATTTGCAATTCTTTCACAGTCCTCTGAGAATCTGATTGATTGTGACGTGGTTCCTGGATCAATACTGCTGTAGCATACCAAACAGTTGCCAGTGCAAGTTGTATAATTACTTTATAGAAAGCAATCCGTCACTTTTCCCTGTCATGCAGATATGCTAATTCAGCTGTTTTTCTGGATGCAAAGCATTTCCTCCAAGAGTGATATCTGTGTGTATGTAAAGTGCTTTCATGGGCATATTTTTTGTGAATAGCTGGGTACTTACTGCAGGGAGCGCATTTAATACCAAAATGGAAACCACAAGTAGTGCATTTTGATATAGTCTCTAGCTGATACAAGAAGTTCTCCAGATTCAGGATACAAGATGGCATCTTTGCTTGCACTTCAGCTGCAAATTATTTATTTCGGCTACTGCTAATCAAGTTATTAACCATTGCCTGAATAAGCAGTCTTGCAGAGTCACTCCTGTTTCAAGTGAGAGGAAGTTTTGTCCTGATACCTAATGATACATCATGCTATTAAAAGTTTCATTAAATAATAATATTTTGTTCCCAGAACAAGGAAAGAAAAGGCTGAAGTTTTCCTTATTACCTGTGGGAAACCATTAGTCCTTTTGAAGCTTTATGAGGCATTGTAAGAACTCATAGTGAGCAGAGAAAATGTCTGCAGTTACCTTCTTCACAGTTACCTACACATCACATTCTATTTTCATTTTTCTCAAGGTTGTATCTTTTATATCCACCTGAACTGTCTCATAATGCAACAAGAAGGAGTAAATTTATGCAAATACTACTGAGGTTTAACATATATTGCATAGGGTGGAATGTAGCTCCTGCTAATTCTAGAGAAAACATGATGCTGTATTAAAGCTCAACCACAGGCAAGTAAAACAAATGCTTACTGTGGACCAGCTTTTCAGACTTCACTGTATACAACAGAATGTAAAGCTGAACAAGGAAGAGGCACTGCAACAGCAACTCTATTATTAATTCTGTTGCAGTTTTTAACTAAAATAAAATACAAGGTTGCTATGTTACTGGTACTTTTAACACATTTCTCTTTTGGGTCACTGTGTATTCTAAAATGAAAATCTGAAACACATTTTTAAATAAAAAGCTAATTTTTTGTACTCTTTCTTGTGCTCTGATATTTAGCTCAGTCAGAAATATCATAGAACCAAATTATCACCTTTTTTCCTTCCAGACCATAATGTCAGATAAAACTTTCTGGTTGTCTAATAGCTAACGAGGGTTTAAATTATATTCTGAAACATCCTACAGAGCCCTGAAACACAAAACTTCTTTATGAAAGTAATACTGTTAGCATAAATCAAATTCTGAGTTTAGTGACACAGTAATAAAGACATTTTTTAGCACGGTCACATACAACATTGAAATGAACATATTAAAATATGTTTGGTTACAACAGCAGCAAATTTAAATCATGCTTATTGCAGCAGTAGCAACAGCAGCAGCAGATGTTTTCAACAAGACGAGAAGCAAATACTCTCAGCTGATGTTCAAATAGTGAATGCAAGATCAAGCCAGTTCTCAGGAATATACTAAACAGTTTGGGCACCTGCATAAACATGTGTAAAGCTCAACTCAATTATAACTTCTTTTAAAATCAGGGGGAAAGTTTTGTGCTTGTGTTTCTAGCTGTACTTGATATAGTCATGCAAAATAACTTGAAAGTTAGTTTACTCAGAAAAGCTCTATTCCAATAACTGCTTCAGAAAGGTGCCATACAAAATGAACACATGCAAAACCAGTATTTATTTGGTTTAGTTAAATGAGACTAAGGGCACCTGTTTCTTATAATATGTTTCATTAGTTTCTATTGTTTAAACAGTAGAAAAAAGTAGTGCTTAAAACTAGAATATAAAGCTTGGTAATAAACAAAGCTTCGTTCAGTATGTTTATTTCTTTAAACACCCTGACCCCTCAAAATACAGTAGCCTTTCACCAGTCAAGGTCAATGTAGACAATCCTAAATTTAGATCCTTGGAGTTTGATCATGAAATGATTGTGGAGAGTTAATTTGTTAACTTCCCTTTTTTTTTTTTTTTTGTCTTTAGTAAAAATTTCACTTTCAGAATTCTTTCTTTTATGACAGTATCTATTTTTCTAGCTCTCATAAAGGGAAAAAATGAAGCATCTTCCCTGTTTGCATGATGATAGATTTAAGATTGCTGGTGCCAAGGACAGTTGTGGAATAAAAGGAAAATAATTATTAAGATCAGGAGTTTTTTAAACAAACACCACAATGGAACATGAGCATATAAAATTATATATTAAAGCAGAAAGCACTTTAACTTGCTATATCCTACATCCCATCAATGAAATTGATAGTGTCAGATGTCTATGCCTATGCCTGCTCTTAAAGATTTAGTTTTAAAACACTGAAGACTTACTAGAGACATAAGAAAGTTAATAATATCAGTAATAACTTTATTATTGTTGTTATTTTTGTCATAATACAACAGTAACAACAACAACAATAAACAAACAACTTAATGTCCTTGGCATTATACAGACTGAGCACAGTTTTGCCTGTGTGGTGTGCAACTCCTACAGATCAAGACTGAACATTAAAAGTGTCTAGTGCTAAATTATCTCTTTTTCTACATGGGTACAAAAGTAGAAAAGCACAGGAGTGTTTCCAATGTAGCACCTATCCAAAACAGGTGACTGGAGTCTCTATAACAAAAAGTCAAAAGAATTTCAAATTTTAATATACTCCTCCAAAGGGTAGGGAGTAATTGTGGTTCCCTCTAGTAATTTGGCTTTAAAATACTACAGCTTCCTGTAACTCTGGCAATTGCCGAGGAAGTGTAGCAGTCTTCACCCTGAGTTAGACAGTAATGCCTGTCATCCAGCAGCTAATGAAAGATGAGGGATTTCAACTCGTACTGCTCTATGCCCCAGCACTTATAAGTCTCACAACAGTTCTGTCTGCCTGTGAAAAGAGACACAGGCAGATAATAAGTGTTCATTTTCCACCTTAGGGTCTAGAGTTTTTAGCTTTCATGGTATTAATCTATATGTATGGGTTCAGACAAGTTTAAAGTAAATTCAGTTCCTAATAGCTAATACTTCAGTGTTCCCAAAGCTTGTTTAAAGAGCTAACTTTCCCTACAGTTCATTACAGTGCCTGAGCACTCAGCAGAAACAATTTCTCACTCATTTATAGAAAGAGATGTTACATTACTTGTATTTAACCTTCAATAGTATTTTGATTGTGCTTTTCAGGTGCAAAGATAACTGCAAGACAGAAGGAACAGAACACTAGAAAATGTTCAGGAAACCTCTAATTTGGAAAATCAATGACAAGGACGTATTTTAAGATCTGTGGGTTTAAGTATTCAGGACTGCAAATGTGGACCTATGATTTATGGCTCTCAGAGGGGGTATATCTGAAATTTGGGTAAATAATATCCTGGGGAAAAAAGCGAAATATTTTGTGACAGGACCTAAATTCAGCCAAAGCCTTGAGAGGAATCTACCTGCTATTTTTCTTAAGGAGAACATGTCAAAAGGAACACAAGATAGAAAAGCCTTCAAAGCACAACAAGTTTCTGATCAATTGGTAGATCAAAATAAAATGCTTTGGGAACACATATATTGCTCATAGCCAGTGTGACCTTGCAGGTTGCTCTAATGTTAATCTCAGTCCAGCAACTCACAGTGGTATTTAGGGATGCAGAGAATAACATCCCCACAGGGTCCATATGAAACATCTGTCTTAGCCAGCTTGGAATCCTGACTCTGAGTGTGCTCCCAATTGCAGTTTCCTTTCCACATCCCCTCTTGCTTCTTCCTGTCCAACAGCCCAAATGTTTACACACACACACACACCCTAGCACACACTTTTCCATGGCTAATTCATCCACCTGTGGAGAAATTGTTGTTTATATAAACCAAATACTAGTGTTTGCTTCTTCTGAAGAGAAGATTCCTAATAATGGCTCCTGATGATTACTCATATGATTGGCTAGCCAAATAAAGACATGCACAGGCATTGCAGTATATTTAAATTTCCATTAATTCAGTAATTTCATAGCTCAGTAATGATGCCACTGAGTTAAATTAAGCCAACAGTTCTGTTTTATTAATCCTCACAAGCTTTTACTTGTGTGTGCCAATGAGATGTTTCTTTTCAGAAAGCTTAATGAGTATTGCAGAGTGATTATGTATATACAGGGTATGATAGAGCAAAATTCTATTTTAATGAAGTGATAATTATTGTTTCAGAAGTTTCTGAAGGCAATAAATAGCATCAAGCATGCACAGCTGATAACAAATATTTTAAATACTTTCTTGTTGCCTTAATGTACAAGATCACTGAGGGGAGAAGGGATTTTAAAGCCACTACTATAGAACAGCCCAAAATGTTTCAAAGGAGATGGCCTCCAAGACCTACAAGAGTCAGTTAACTTCTATTACATATTTTTAATATATGTTTATGTAATTTTATATTCTGCATGAATAATAAAGCTTTGGCTGGATCTGCGAATGTGATTTTCTGTTCAGTGTTTTTTTTCATTCCCATGCAGTGCTCTTCAAACAATTTTGTTATACTTCTATTAAATGTTGTGGCATTAAAGTCTGTGGTAAATCCACTTCTTTCAGTTCATTTATGTATAATAATTACTTTTAGTGTCAGCTGATGGTAGTAGGCTCTGACAAAGAATGGCTGGCACATATAGAGATTTCACTCAAGGCTATATAGAATATTGAAGCCTGGAGTCTGAACTAGGAGTCTGAAGTGAAATTTAAATGATGGTCAGATTTATTTTAAAAATATACTTCATTATCTCTAATCTTACTTGAGATAGCAAGTCATGGTGAGGAAAAAGCAGTCATTTAATTAAAAATCTAGTTTGAAGCTAGCTGAAAATAGTTTGGGTTTTTTTTTTCTTTTGCTATCAGTAAGGACTCTAATTCTAATTAAGTTTAGAAAGAAAACCCAACACAATAGCAATTTAGGAATAAATCATTGTCCTAGTTCAGCAGGTGGGACCAGTTATCACTGTGTGGGGGTGATCAAAGCTATGTATTCTACCCCCTCTATTCATTTCCCAAGAACAATGGACCATTTGCAGCAGCTGCCCAGGGAGTCATTAGCACCTTCACAGCCAGCCTGAGGGGGCGTGGCTGCTAATGGGCCATCAGTGATTCAACAATACCCCATGACTCAGAGTTAATCACCCATTGTGTGAGTCCCCGCCCTGGGGGAGGGACTGGGTGCCCCCTGAAGGTACATAAGCGGGGGGTAAGAAGACCTCAGGGTCTTGTTGTATCTAGAGGAGCAGCAGGACTTTGACAGGAGGAAACTATCAGTCTCAACCAGACCCCAGCCATCATCTGCACCAACAGGTTCTTTACTTCCTTTTGCTTTGGACTTGGGGGAACCACGTGGGTTCCCCCCTTGTTAGCACAAGGGCTAACAAACCCTTTTGGGCTTGTGCCCTGGGACACTGGGTTATACTGCTGGGTTTTGGTGAGTTGAAAGCAGTTTTCTCTTTGTGTCTGTGTATTTATTGTAATACCTTTCATTAAATTGTAATTCTGACTTATAATCCCTCTTGTGGTGGGTCCATTTCTCCTGCTGGTTTACCCTTAAACCAGCACAATCATAAGGTCTCATCCTCCATGTCTTTTTCTGGTAAAGTTGCCAGGAATAGTTCTGTGAGTCCTAATAAATTGTGGGAGTGGGTTTCTTTACATGTGACAGGAAAAATAAATCAAAACCTATTTCTTGGAGCAGAAGTGCTTCATACCTTTTTTTTAGAAAAAAAAAGGTTAAATTTTAGAGATCTTCAGGTTTTCAAATTCCCATAAAGTGATGAGCTATTTCTGGTTTCACATTCTGAACACAAGAAAGCCATGAATCAAAGATGGACCTGTTTGCTTTTTTCTTAAACCAGATTCTTACAGAAGTGATGAGAGGAAGATACATTTTAGAAATGCATCTGTTTCTCATTAGGAACAACACAAAACCTTTCAAAAAGTTTCCAAAAATAGAAAATGAAAGTAAGGGAAAGAAGAAGGCTTGTACAAAGTTAACTTCTCTCATTGAAGTGATTATAATTTTGGAAATATTTGAGTAGTAAATTGAAAGGCAAATGGGAGAAAGGACAAAAGAGAACTCAAGTTATATATTAAAATTGTGATTCCTACTTTTTCCAGGTCTTTTTTCAGTCCTATTGCCTCCTAAAGGCAGGAGGCATGTTTCTCTCATTTTTTGATTCCTCTTGCAGGTGAGGTTTTATGGAAGATATTTTCAGGCTTTGTCAGGACATGCATGTGGCATGCAATGTGCAGCAATTACACTAATTCTTTGCTGGTTTATGATGGATTTTTGCTTCAGAAGGTTTTATCATTAGACTTCTAAGTCTAACAGAGTTGATTTTCACAAAACATGAGTCGATCTTCACGAGCAATGAAAACAGAGTGAATTCTTGGTTTCAGTGTGTCAGGACTGCAGAATTGCTGCAATGCAGTTGCTTCACACACTGCTCTGTAGAAGAGCAAAAACTTCCCTCATAGATTTAAATAAGAGATGGACCTCAGAAACAGGCATGGATTTGTCACAATGATTAGCTTTCTTTCTTGGATAGGCTGGTGAAGTGTTTGATCTCGTGTCACGTCTTAATGTCACAGTTGCACAATTCCTTTCTCTCTTGAGCTCAGGTTGGGCCATCACCTCTTTAGAAAGTTAATATGAACACTGCTCTTCATTGTTTTCAGCCTATATCTGAGGCTTCCAAATCTTCTTTGCCAAGGTTCCACATCAGCAGCACTGAGTTAGTACTTTTTAAATTTAAGTGCTGGAGCTTGTAGTATACTGCCTATTTCAGGCCTCCTTTGGTCAGGTAATTCACTGGGTTTACTTTGTTCAGTGACTAGTGAGAATCGTATTTTTCTTTGGTAAACAACATACATGGCAAGAAATCTGCTCACTCCTCTTTCAGCTCTTAATTAGAAAGGAGGAAATGTTTCCAGGGAAAACGAATGAAAGTAAGATCCTTCACATATATATACTTTATGTTCAGGACTTCCTTATCCTTGGGAAAAAATCTCAAATGATTTCTCAGAGAACTTGATTCACTGTTGCTCTTGATGATATGTCCCATTTTGAACCAAAAGATGGGCATTTTCTCTCTGAGTATTATAGAACATTGCCTTTTTTACTTTTCTGATTTAATGAGGGTTCACAGGTATTTAATATATTTTCAGGATTACTCTCTTCCACTATGGTAGCTGTGAAGTCCACAAAAGCTTCAAAGAGTATTCTGGAAAGGCTGCCTATGATTTTCTAATTTTTTATGACAACTGCTTCTTGCAAATACCAAGTGAATAGAGATGGCTTAATCCTTTTCCACTTATTTCATTACACTGACATAGCACTTCTGCTTATTTGAAGCTATTCTTCTACTAACTGTTTAGTTTACTGTCATATGGTATTCACTCACAACCACTGAGGTCCAGAGAAGTCTGTTGCAATCAATGGCCCTTAAAACATGCTTTTTTTTGTTTAACATGAACTTATGGCCTGACACACCACCACTGATGGGAGTCTGGTAAAATACAGTTCCCTAAAAATGTTTTATGCTAAAAAAGATTCATTTCCAAATTATTCCTGTTTTATTCCCCACCACCAGTTCTCTCCACTAAACCTTACAAGAGAGAACTGTACCCCACTCTATCAAAAACAGCATAACTTACAGCAAAATATAGTAGAACCAAGAGTAAGGGTGTCATGTCCCATCTGCTTATAAATAAATACAATGGAAGTAAACCCCATGGAACTAATTCAAGGGAGTTCTACAATGCTGTCGTATTATAAGATACTTAAGCTAGCTATTCAAAAGGAACTGAACATGGAAGCTAGACATAAACCAAGTATAAAATTATTATTTTGTCTCCTTTCTGAAAATCCTTCTGGTTGCCTTGTTGCTGCTGTGCACAAGTAGTCTGTTCCTACTCAGACCTTAGGCACCTAACTCAGTGCATTCAGTTATAAAGCTGATCTCCTTACATTCCCTATACAATCAACAGTGATAGGGCATCAAAGCTTAGTCATGTTTCAAGTCAATGTTTGGAAGAATGTAATTTTTTGAACAAAGTTCTTCAGTCTAAGTATTAAAATATTTTTCTTTTCCTATGTGGATTTCTATTTAGTAAAGTGATGGAGAAATGTTGATGCAAACAGAATATCCCTCTGTGTTGAAAGAGGTTTCACTCCTGTTGAACTTGATTTAGAATTGTCAAAAATGAAAAAACATCGGAGTCACATTTTTGATCATGTGTGAGTTGAACCAACTTTTAATAAAAAATTGAGCATTTTGCTTTTCTTGTACTAATAATTCATGATTACAGCTTTCTCCTTCAGATGTGCCTTGACTAATCTAATGTTTTATTCTTCACGTTTTTCAGAAGTGTGATTTTTTTATTATTGTTTGGCTTTTATTTTATATCTTAATAAGTGACTTTTACAAAATTGACTATTACATTCTCAAAGACAACTCAGGCGTTGCATGTTAATTTTGTGGAACTATGTCTGGTTACTATGCCAAAAAAAGTCAGGGAAAAAATCATCTCACATCAAAGGCAGAAGACTTTGCTGTTTCAAAAGCCTTTCAATTTGCATAAACAGTTCTCACCTCAACTCTGAAGAAAAATTGTTCATGGACTCTTGGCTGAGATTTCAGTGAGACCAGACTTCATTCCCATGTCCCTATACAGCTTAAGAAAGTGGTAAATGCAAAAGTTAGCTGCCATAAATCCTGATCTTAAAATGGCATAAAGATCCCGGGAAACAAACCATGAAAGTTCTAGGAAAACAGAGAGAGAATGCCTCAAACCAGAACCATGGACATCAGGTACATTGCTTATCTAGTCATGATTCCTATGTCATGAGCCATGGATGGGTTCAGTGCTCTTTCAGGCTGGAATTCAAAAGTTCGTCATGCAAATTGCACTCATGTAAAAGCATAAGTACATAAATAATTAGGAAATATGGACTTAGACATTTTTGTATATAGTTTTGATCCATAAAATGGCAGTTAGAAACTGTGATTTATAAACAATATACTGAGTGGAAAGTTGAGTAAATTAGGCAGCTATCATCTCATCTGGACAGATTTAGATGACTGTCTGAAAAATCTCATTATTCAGTTCATCAAGGCAAATGAGGGCATGACATTACTATAAGGGACATCTTCTGGAAAGGTTATAAAACACTTTTTGTCTTTAAAAGGCTATTTGGCACTTTTCACTGAAACAATACAGGAATCCACTATTAAAAAATAATTCCAATTTTTTTTTTCTCTAGGCATTTCACAAACATTCTTCATTCTTAGTACCTATACTGTCTAACTCCTAGCCTTAAAGAGTAGGCAGCAATTGTATTTTCCGTATCTCTGAGCATGTTATTGGTACCTAATATATAGTAAAAAATGCAAATGAGTGACTATAATTGACGTGAACCTGAGGGGTGGAGGGACNATAATCACCCACTGATTGAACATTTTTTATCTGTCTATTTACCAAAATCTTGTATGGATACCAATATCCCACATGACTGTTTTTCTCCCCTCTGGTCTTTGCTGAAGAAGTAATTTGTAATTCAGCTGCGTAGAAAAATAGCAAACAACATCATTTATTCTAGGGCAAAATAGGCTTTAGAATCCTCTTAGGGTGGGAGATAGCTTGGCAATGGGAAGCTATTTAAATTAGCTACTGTTCTCACTTCCATTTATAACACCTGCAGTATTTGAAATTGGCATGTTGGCTCCTCAGTGATGTATTTTCATAAAAATTGGTCATCCCTGCAGCATTTGTAAGCACACACACTCAAAAAATCCATGTATGGAATTACAAGGGCTCAATAAACAAAATGCCCACTTCCACACTGCATTAATTCTAAAAGGAAAAGGATAAGGCCTATATATAAAAAGATAAGAGTAATGACATATTATGTCACTAAAAATCAATATACATCAGCACACTATGTCAAATAGTGAATCCCAGTGACTGCTATTTTATGTTTTCATTTTACTTGTTGATCCTTTTAGACCCAGCAGGTGAAACTCTTGAGTCTTAGATTCACCAATGAAAGCAACTCCTACTATGAAAGACTTCTAGCAAAATTCAGCACCTTTGCAATCTCCTTGATTTGCATTTTTGATAAATTGTCCTAAGTATAACTGTATGAGAAGGAAGGGCACATCTCTCCCTAGTAAATGTAAGGGCAAATTATATGCTCAAGTATAAATGTATCTTTAAGAAAAAGAAAATCAAAGTTCCAAACCTGTTTTAATGCATAATTGCACTAAGGTGTTTTGTTTTTCCTGAAATATGTTTGGTTACAGGGGCAACTTCTTCATGTGGTCTAGAAATGAGATCTCCATTATTGTTGTTGTTATTACTATGGTCATAATCGTTATTTTAGTGGAAATAAGATTAAATCTTGAGCCTTTAGACACAGATCCTCTAGACACAGGCTATTATCATCAGGTAAGAGAACTGGAGAATATCTTGGGCCAGGAAAGCTGATGTTAGTTACCCTGACACAGATACCAGTTTTTCTAAATTATGTCTTATGACTTAAGATCATTACTGCTGCAGATGGCACTGCAGATTTTACTACAGTGCTCAGTGCCTGTCTTAGCAATCAGCATAAAACTAGGACCATCTATGGACTTGCTGATTAACTTGATTTTCTGAGGGGTCATTTAATTTTCTGATGGATCTTCAGCCACAGTGGAATCTGAGGTGGATATTAGAGGAAGATGACATATGCACAGGCCTGCTTAATCAATCATGAAAACCTAAAGCAATGTGCCTTTGGTAGAAGAGCAGCCAAATCTGAGTTCAGATTCATGATTCTGAATCCAGTGGGTCTGTGAGGACCATAATACAGGTCAGGAAGCTTCACCCACACAATTATTTTAATATATCACCTCATCAGTATAACAGAAGATAAATTTTGTATATTTTCAACCAGCTTAGTAGAAGCTATTAAGAAAGCTGTCATTAAATGTGGTGCCTAAAAGATAAGTCACATGGAAAACTGTACAATATAAAGTTTTATTTCAGTCTGAAGCTCAGCTCTAATTAAATAATATTTTAATGCTTGCATAAGCATTATAATGAATGCAGAAGTTACAGGATTTAATACTATCAGTGTTATATTTTTAAAATAAAAGCTATTTTAAAATATACAGTGTATGACCATTCCTAAATTTAAGTTTATATGTACACACAAGAACTTCCATGAAAGTGGGTCTTTTTACAGAAATGTAGCAATCTGCTAAGAAAAAGAAAACTGCTGTGTAAGAATATCCTATGTTCAGAAACAACTTTCCCTGCATAAATGCAGACACCATTACATAGTGTCCTTGATAATAAACTTTTTTAGTACAGGCCCCACTAATTAAGCAGAGGCATCATTAGCGGTGCTTTGGTACGAGAATGAAGAGAGGGAAGTAACAAAGTAAATAGATTGCTCTGTGAAATACATTCAGCATTACATATTTTATATGAAAGAAAAGATGCTGTTGCAGTTTGAAGATTACACATCAAAAATGTTAACATATGCTAGTAAGAGTTTCTGTGGAAATGCTAAACAATGTGTTGCTAATTTTAGGGGGAGAGTCTGTAGTTCAATAAATACATACTATTCTCTTTAATAAGCATTATAATGTATAAGTGTGTATCAAATTTCTAAATCAGTTCCAGAAATACTGGGTTTTGTGCATTTGGTGAGATATAACACTGTTGTTTTACTTTATATTAATAGAGGCTTTTCAGTAACATCAAACTGATATTAAAGGAAAAAGCTCGTACCTATAGATATTAGGTTTTAATTCCAAGTTTTTAGAACCCATATGCTAGAAATCACTCAAGTATTCATATTCCTGTTTCGCCAGAGTCTTCACTGGCATAACATGGAAAAAAAAATCAATTGACAACAGAATTTTCAGAGAACAGAAAAAGGAAGAAGAAAACTAAAGTCAGAGGGTTTATATTCTACCTTCTCTGCTCCTGTTTCTTCCTTCTCAAACAGTTATGGGTTTGTATACCTTTAAATACTGACTGTAAGTCTTGCATTTTGACCGTTTTTTAATGTACAACTCATGAAACAAATCCACACTGCCCCACAAGTTGAGAACTCTTTGCGTCCTCCTTTCACACATTGTCATAAAGCAGGTATAATTAAACAATACTAAGACATATCTTGGAAAGTTACAAAACAAAATTCTCAAAAGAGAGATTTTGCTTATGTTTTTACTGCTCAGATTGTGTCTGTTCTTTGAGATGCCCAAAAAACTGTGGTTCAATAAACACTGAAAGTACAAAGAACTCTTCCTTTCCTTCTCTCCCATGTGTCTTCACACACATTGATATAGGAGGCTCATAAAAATGAAGCACCAGGGATGGGGGCCTTTCTTTAGCTGAGGCATAATAATTTAATACAAATGTAATGCACTTAATGTGTTGACTTGCAAATGGAATGACATAAAATCTTCAAATGCATCCTTTCAATAGAACAGTATTTTAAGAACACTTTTTCAAACTAATATGTTCAGACAATGTACGCCTTCTCTATTATCTATTCATGAACACACTTCTCCCTCATACACTTGAAATAAATGTTGAATTGACTTTCTAACTAATTATAGAACAGTGTTAAGCAAGCCTCAGTACAGTAACTTCAGCTGTAGTGTCCAAGGTGATTTATGTATATACTAGAGTTACTTAGATTTCTTGGAAATAAGGAGCTATGTGAGATGAACTGCTTGTCTTGCATTTGTAGCACACTATTTCAGCAGCCAAACATAAGCAGTGCTCTTCCTAGGTCATTCCTCCAGATGACAGAAATGGGAGTGAGGTTTATTAACTGAAATTTACATTCAGCTGTACAGTTTTCAATCCTGAAAATATCTTTTTTTTTCATGCTGAAATGCATCCCCCTCATCAACTAAATGGATACCAAAATAGCAGAAATCCTTCTAAAAGTATGTCCTTACATAAATTCTTCCCTACACTGCATAGTCATTCTTCAGATTGTAACTTATGTAAATAAAAAGTAACTTCAGTTAATGAATTTGATTATTTTAAACTAATGTACATCAAAGTAATAACTATATATATATATGTTTCAGACATAAATTCTCAGGAGCTACAACATCACTGTCTCAGCATCCATTTGCCCAAGAATTGTCATCTCATTAGGCATTCCAGGCCCTACAACTAAAGTGTCCATTCAGTTTATTAAATAAATAAATAGGTCTCACTGTTACTGTAAAATGGTGAACAACCTTCACTAATTCTGTAATGAGAAACTTGTCATTTTAGGTCCAGACTCTAGATAAACCCTCCAATTTTTTTTCTGCAGCAACCAATTAGAATTTGGTTTATTCATTCTTTTCACCTACTCTCAGCCTGCCCACTTGATGGCTCTAGCCTAAGTAGAGACATCACTGCTAGTGCTGTTGATTGAAAGGAAGAGAGAATTAAACACCCATATGCAATTTACTGTTGCATTTAGTGTTGCTTTATCAGAGATTAGTAAAATTCTTGCTCACTCTGATGTTGCAGATCAATGTTAAATTCAATTTATTCACCACACTACATCTTGTAACAGTCACTGTTATGAGCAGTCAAAATGTTTTCACATATATTTTTTATGTTCTTTCACTACAATGCCACATATTGTTAAGAAATTATGTTTGCTCTGAAACTCACAGCATTTTGAATTAGATACACACTTGGGGTATGTGTCAAGGACCTTTTACTTGGCTGCAGACCATCACTGTGCGCCTGATAAAGACTCCATCCACTTTAATGTAACACGCATAAAACAGGGGGGACAGGGGTGAAGGAGGTGTGGGATGGAACAACATCACGACAAGAGAAGCAATTTCTGAGAAGACTAGCCCATAAAAGAGGTCTTAAACAAAATTCCCACTAGCCATCGCAGGAACATATCCTGTCAACAGGTTTCAGGAATGCTATTTTTCAGCCTAAAAGCCAAGGTTTTATTGAGGTAAAAGATTGGGCTGCAGTCCTGCCCCTGTTTTACAGCCATGCTGTGGATTCCTTCAATCCATTTTGCTTCTTTAAAGTTGGCTCAGTATAGATGATACCAGTCCCTGGTATTTCTGAGCTTCTAGTATGATCTAGGTTATTTTCTGGCCGCAGTAAAATACGTTTGGTTTTTTGTTGGCTTTTTTTTTTTTCTTAACCAGGGACAGAAAGATGTATGTTCTGGAGATAAGCTGATCCATTCTAGGATTAAAAGAACTGCTGTTTACCCTGGCTGTCCTTTCTATTTCATTTCTCTATTATTTCTGTGTAAGTGTTAAAATAGTGCTTGTTCTTGTGTTGTTATTTTTTTTGTTTCTTTTGTTTTGTTTTAATTAGGGCAGAGAACAACTGGGGGAGAGAAGAGAGTGAATGAGCATTGATATCAACTTAACCTCTATGTGATCCCTACATACAATTAGGATTTCAGGTAGATGTAAATGACTATCATAACCATTCACCTTGTGACCTTTTTAGTTTTTCTACTTCAAATCCACCATCAATGGATTTACATTTATTTATTATGAAAAGCACTTTTGATTTCAGTATATTTTAATATTAAGTGATTTGAAGAAGAAACATCTCCAGTTTAAAAAACTCTCAAATTACTTTCCTGTTTGGGGACAGAAATAAGTAGTATGAGTGTGAGCAAGTAAAATATACAGAGTTTAGTTTTTGACTGATATTTCACAGAAAAAGGCCTGCTAAAGAATGTTTTAGCCAATAAATTGTAGTCCTTACTCTTGGCAAGTTCTGCTTTACAATATATAATAAATGTTGAGGCTGCTTTAATGTCCAAAGAGAAGTGAAGGGACATCCGTTTTCAGAATTAGGCATAAAGGCCTCATATAATTTTATAATGCCTGGCGACTGATGCCTTTCAAGATTAATGTCTAATGCTATGTTGTAAAAATGCAGAATAAAAATCAGTCCTTACATGAGAGAGTTACAGCCTATGCACATTTATCTCGGAAGGTCTGAGCTGACCTGCTTAGTAACTGGAGCTCTGTTTTAGTGGTGTGTAGGTGTTTAGGAAGTGTATATATCACAAAGCTGCCCCCTCCAAATGACAAACCAGCTACATTCACAGTATGCTGACAGATAAACAGAGAACAAACAATGCCCCCACTAAATACATTAAACAATAATGGCATAAGACTAATATAATAATTACAACATCAAGTAAAACTAGTAGTGAAAGTAACTGCCTGCATAATGCATTGCAGCTTGTCAGTCTTTTGCAATGACATTAGAAAGAAATACAAAGCAACTAATTCTTCATCTGGAAAAATATGTTTCTGGAAAGCACAAAATGAGAAGAAGCAGAATTTTTAATTGGGGGGGAGTGGGGGTGGTGGTGGTGTTATGTCAATTTTTTCCTAAATTGATTGTGTATTTTGCAGGTGGGCATTTTATGGTAACAGAATGAGAAGGGATTACTACATACAACATACACTTACCTTGCCTTTTATATTCAAGACTTCATACAATCTGCCACTTGCCATGGTGAAATCATCTAGCCACTGACACATCCTGTCAGTGTGATTCTACAGTGACTAGATTTCATCTAAACTTAAACATATAGTGAGGCTGAGCTGGAGTCGTGACAGTGTTAAATTAACCTGGTTACAATATGCTGAGAAAATAACTGTTCAAAGGAACTTACGTCATTGTGTATTTTATCCCTAGTATTATCCTTTCACTTCTGTGCTATTATGAGACAGTGAAGTGTGAAATGTATAGGTTCTTAGAAAGATATAACCAAATACATTCAAAATGTAGAGTGTTAATTTTCAAGATGAAGAAGCTACTCTTAATAATGTAATAATGGAATGAAAAACAAAAAATTGTGCAATACGTGTCATCGAGGAGAGGATTGAAAAATAGTTTAAAATTACATTTAAAAAAATGAAATTTTATGTCTTACAAGCAGTTAGTTGCAATGAGTAGAACTCTTTAGCTTGGACTCCCAGAAGCAAAAAGCACATCGCCAGCTGCTTCTACATATTGATCAATTCCTATTGTGCTGAAACACTTCTTGAAGTCTGTGTAGCTGGATATTAAACAGAGATTCAACCTCTTCAGAAATCAATGTCAAGATCTTTGAATAGGGAGTGGAATCAACCTAACTTGTTATTCGGGTCATGCATTCGCGACTAACCACTGAAATGGTGTTCACAGAGATATTCAAGTTGGTACCAGCGGGGAAGGTCTTTAAAGATGATGGTGATCAACCATTGAAAATTACGAGGGTGTTTTACAGAACTCTCCATCACTGACTACTTCAAAGTCAGGATGAGTCGAGGGGTTTTTCTCACTTGCCACAAAAAGAGCAACAGAAAACAAAACAAAAGGAAAATAAAATCAGAATAATATCTTTTTAAAAAGCAGTTTCCAGTATTGATGCATTCTTTCTGGATACCTTCATTTCAGTATGTCCAGGAGACAATCCACATAGGGTGACTCACATCTTGGTGTTCCTCTAGAAACCAACAAAACAGTTTTATTTTGCACCTAGTATTGCTACCTCAACTAAACATGTAGAGGGACATTATAGGTTCTGCTTTACAGGTATAAATTAATTTTGTTGAAGCCTAAGATGGTTCAAGTTTGAAAGAGATGCAGTGGTTGACACAGCTGAGAAAAACAATATTTTGAGTGTAGAAGTCCTTTTTTTTCTTCCTGTTATGAGTTACTCTAATATTATACCTCTGTCCAGATCATCTCCTGTCATTGTGACTACAAGCACATTTATAATTCCATTTTGGAGAAAAAGTCAACAGAATGTCTTTGATCATACCATTGAGTACTGCAATTGGGAACTGAATCTTCTCTTTTGGCATGGGATTGGGAGTGATTTCTTTCTTCACAGTTTCTGAGAGGGATGGAAGGGAGGAAAAAAGGAAAAAAATATGCTTTTCCACAACTTCCTTCTTTTTCACACCTTCCACTGATTTGATTCTCTTCCCTGTTAGTGATAGCTTCTTTCCCTTACAATGACCTATCTTCAGTGATTACATGCAGTAATTTTCACATCTGCAACTGCCAGAACAACTTAAAATGTCATATGACAGAGGGCATGACAAAAGAAATGTGACAGAATCCGTCCATCACTGAAGAGTCAGCCAGGGCATTGAATATGGCCATGGTCAAAATTTTCAGTCACCAGCTGTAAGTGCAATAATCCAAGAAATGTTTTGCAAATGACATTAATCCTGGCAGAAAGGGGTCAACAAACCCTGCTTGGGTTTTCTGTCATGGAAGAGTTGAGAAGTGACAATAACAGAGAGTCTGCTTTCAAGATGAAACAATACATGATTAGTTAAGATAATGAAAAAAATAAAGATGGATTTGCAATTATTTTAAAATATCAGTATGTTGTAATACCACAAAGAGAAGTGACCCTAACAATTAAATTACAAAGATATTACTTAGTCCTAACAACTCAAAATGAGTTTGACTTGCTGTTTGATTTGCTTTTCATTCTTGTTTTGAAAACCAGTTTTATTTACCTGGGTTCATTTATCATTCTTACTGCTACAGAAAAAGTAATTATGACCAAAAATTCCTTTCCACTGCAACAATCCTTAGATTTAATCCTCCTTATTGTCCATCCACAATATGTAGTATTACTTACCTCACATACAGGCAAGAAAACCTTGGAAAGAAATGAACCTTTATGGCATTTCTTCCAAACCACAACAAATGGGAAAAAAATTTCTTCATTAAAACGAATTTCTCTCTCTAAATGGGCTCAACAGGAAGATCTCATCCTTCTTGAATGTAAATAAATGATATAAGATTATTCTTTTGACTCCTAAAGTAGGGTATTACTAGAATCAAGAGAGCATGTCTTAAGTTTCTTCTTAGGAAAGAAATGAAAACCTGTTATTAAATATCACTGATATATCCATGTTTGAGGGAAAAAAAATATCTTTCTCAAGTCCAGATCTCCATTCCTAATTTGGTTATTGGATCTAAGTTAGTACTTCATATAGGCACAAGTCCTATTTTTACCTATAGACCTTCTAACAGGAAAAAGGTTTTGGAGTTGGTTTTTTTTTTTGCCTTTTTTTTTTCTTTTGTATTACAATTAACCTTTGATCAAACATTGCCCAGATAGGTATATGAAATCATTATTTTCCAGTTTTTCTTATTCTAAGTTGCATTTAAACTATACAATATAGCTTCCCTCCCTCCCCCCCGTATTCATCTCAGCTTGTCTTTAAATTATTTAAATTTTGGCTTTCCCCTCTTTCCAAAGTTACATTGTATTGGCATTTAAATCAAGAAAAGTAACATTTCCTTATTATTATAAAGTAACAAAATGCAGCCCTTTGATAGCAAGCACTTTCCTGTCCCATTAGCCCATGTCCTCTCAGGAGTTTGTTATAGCAACATTGGATATTATTTAATAGAGTTGATGCATTGCAGAGGAACTGGCACACATCCTGTGAGTTGTTAGTGGTGCTGCTCCAATGCTGAGCTGATCACAGTAAAAGATGGTGTGGATGGCATGAGGACACCTCTCTAGAGCAGAGGTTTCACCATGATGCCATTACAAAAACAAGCAGCTCATAGAGACCAAGCAAATTAAAGTAAACAATATGCAGTCTCCTTCCTCTTCTTGTGCCAGCCTTCTCTCCCAGCAACAACAAAAAGTGCTGTTTTGATTTTTATGTGGGTCTTGACAGCTTGTCAGTGCTTTAAGCCTGTTCTGCACCCCACTTTTTGACTATATAAGGACAAAAACAGCATAAGCTCAATGGGTAGCATGGAAGTTTGTCACTTCTTTTCCACAGTGTTACCTGAATCTGTTATTTCTCATGTGTAATAATAGGTCTACAGCATCTCTTTCTTCTATGATTTCAAGTATCTTCAAAGAGAGACACAGTCACCTTTTGGCAACAAATAAGTTGTCTTTTTCTCTTCCTATACAACATGATCATATAGAAAGACTTGTTAGGGTCTTTTTCCTAGTTTACATTCCTTTTTCACCTCACATCAGACTTTGAAGTGACTAAAGGAAGAATGTGGTGCGCGCTCAGCACAGACTTCTGAGGGAATTTTAAATTTTACAAATACTTCATGTTAAAAAAAAGAAAAATACATACACATTCCAGAAACTTCCAAACCACCCACCAACTGCACCACAAGCAGCATGGAACACTAGTTTGTTATTGAAGGCCAAAAATAAGTCAGATCAAATACTGATCTAATCTTTATTGATAAAAAAAGTCTTAGCATTTAAAAAGCTCACTCTGTACACTTAAAGGACAATGATGAAACTATACAACAGCAGTAAAGTAAGATACATAAGTCAATTTAAGGGCTCTTGAAATTATGTTTTCAGAACTGTGTTCTTGTCTGTTGTCATCTGTCATGCATTTATTGTCTTCACCAATACTCTAAAAGCTTCCTGAAGAAACCTCTTGAAACACTTTGGATTTATGCATAACCATGACAACCATTAACCCATAATAAAAACATGTTGGCTACATTATTGTTTGCTACCATTAGTTCATCCAGTGATGGACAAACATCAAGCAGGTTTACTGATAGTACATAAAAAGTTGCACAGATAATTGACACAAATTTTATTATCCAACGAAATATTTGGGTTTTTTTCCATATCCTCTGACGCATTTCAGTCATACCTGGTGGAATAAACAATCTGATGCACTAATTAGCTTCATTTGGTCTTCAGCATTGCAATATTATAGTGTCTTTCAAGTGCATGAATCATTACAAAGGTACGCTTCTAAAAAAATAACAGTTTCATTACTTTGAGTGGAACACTTTGTCAGATCTAGCACATATCTAAGCTGACAGACAGCAAAATATTGATAGAATTAGTCACCTAAGAACACGTAGCTCTTAAATTCACAACAAAACAGGTGAGGAAAAACCTAAAACAGAGCTGGAAGTATGAACTCTGATTAAGGTTGTTTTTCTGCTTGGAAAATGTCAGTGTCCACTAGGATTACTAGTTCCTTGTCTGTCTCCTCTACTCTGTCCTCAAATACCAACATGCACAGAATGAAACTTGTGCCTGGGTATTTGAGGTAAGAATCTAGGCACCCTGCTTGATCAGAGACCAAACTGATTACTGTTTCTTTAAGTACTTGGTGTTTCTAAAAGCAAAGCTATTGACAAGAATTCTTGTAAACTTACCCCCTGTAACTGGTACACAAACGGAAGGCACCTACCATATAGCAGTCCTGCTCTGAATCTTGTTTATATCATCGTGAATGCCTATAGAGCTGTTATCTTAAAGGTAATTTAACCTATTGCAAAGTCATTCAATACAGATGCTGCTCCTAAACCTACAATATCTTATTCTTACTGTCATTTTTCTCTAATTATTCAATTCATCTGGATATTTAATCCTGGTTACTTCCATTAGAGAGACATTTCAAATTATGCAACTCTGTAAAGAACACAGTGGGCCATGGACATGCCCATTAAGCAATATCATTCAAGCTACTGACGAATATTTTGAAAATACACTTTTCCACGCTCCTGAAGGTTTTGTTTTCTTCTTGCATCTGAACCCAGACATTAGGAAGATCCCAAACCTCTTTGAAAAACAAGTCTGTACATAGCATCTCAGTCAGTAAAGCCATCACACTGTCCTTTTCAACTGTTGGTACTGCAGAAATACATATAAAAAGGTTATGAGTAGAATTTTCATTGCATTTACCTCGGAGATATTTATCTGCTTAAGTACTTTTGAATGCATTCATATCAGCTTTTTAACATAAAGTAAAATGGGTAAATTGTATAAATGGGTATGCAAGTAATATAGCTGGATTATTAAATAAGTATCATAAATGTGAAACAGTAATATACACCTACACCTGCATAATGTGAAATAGCATGTGATTCCTCTTATTAAAATGAAAACATGGGAAGCTTCTATAGCCTTAAACAAAAGATACTCCATACAAAGTCGTTGCACACACCCCTGCACCCCACCCCCCGCCCCGAGAATTTTAGTTTATTATGACTTGTTTAGTAACACTTTTAGGAAAAGGAAAATGCAGCAAGTTAACACCACCATTGTAAAAACAGGACTCACCTGCTTGCTGATAGAGTTTTTCTGCCAACAGTTGGTGGAGATGGTTCACTATGGAAAAAACTTTTTATCCACCAATATTTATCAATTAAGTCAGGTAACCCTGCCAAAGGAGGAAAAGGTCACACTATTAGATACTGTCTGAATAACAAAAAGCAAAAATGAAGACTGTTTCAAAGGGAACAATACCATGAAATGCTTTTTCCTGGTCTGTAACATTCACAGTATCTGAACAGCAGGAGGAGCTGGAAGAAACACTGGATTCAGAGTTCAGTCTTGCTGTTCATGGAAAACAGAGACACATAATTAAAGAAATGTTTTGAGAGCCTACACTATTTCTATGTCAAAATTTTTTCAGACCTGCTGCTGTATTGGAGGAATCAAGTTTATAGAGCTACAGAGTATAACTTCTGTATTATATGCACCTTTCTACTACAGTTGTTTCTATAGGAACTTTTATATCAGTTGATCTCTTACTTGTGTTTCACTTAAAAGCATACTGAGATATGTCTGCATAGCTTTCCCCAAAATCACTGAAAAAAAAAACACCTTATGATCATGCACACAGTGCTACAAAAACAAGCAAGTCTATACTTGAACATTCAAGTCCAAAACAACCTAATTGTTATACTTGCCACTGTAATATAACTATATAATAGACTTGCACAACAGTGTCCATCTTTTACAGAGGAACCCTAATACATGATATGTACTCTCAAACCAGTGATTATTTCACATATTTAGAAACAAAAATGTGAATTGACTTTGTGTCACGTCTAAGCTTGCAAAGTAAACATGAAGCACAGCTAGAAGCTAAGATTTGCTAGGCTAATACTTTTTTTATGCCACGTTCTATAATTAGGAAAAAAAAACTGGACAACTCTAATAAACAATTCTAAATAGACTTAAAAAAAAAAAAAAAAGGTAGTTCCTTGTCATGAAAAACTCTCCAAGGAATTAAAAACTACGGGGCAAAGACATCCCTTTGCCTCCAGCTCATCTAGACATCACCTAAAACGCTTTCTGACTTTTCCTTAATGCCAACAATCGGGATATCTCCCTCGGGAGAGGCTCGGGGAGCTGAGCCTCCCTCTTCCAGAGGAGCTCCCTAGTCCGAGCGAGGGCAAGAGAGGAGAGAAGGAGGGGACGTGTGTTTGGGGATTTCACGCAGCTCCCGGCCCCCCGAGCACTCACTTCTGTAGTACTGGTTCTTGGCCAGGAGGCAGCCGGCGGAGGGTACGGAGGCCATGGCAGCGGGGAATCCGCCTCTTCTCCCGAGGGAGCCTACGGGTGGAAGGATGCGCTGCGCTGTGCCGCAAGCACCCCGAGCCGCCCCTATATGGGCCGCGGAGGGCGGCCCGCCCAGGGGGCGGTGGGGCAGGACGGGAGGGAAGGAGGGAGGAAGGGGGAGAGACAGAGCCCCCGGCGCTGCCACCTAGTCCTTGCCCAGGTCGTCCCGGGACACTCCGCGACAGGTCCCGCGTCCCCGCCTCGGTCCCCTTTGGTCCTTCTCCCAGCGTGTCATCTCTGAGCACTTCTCTGGAGTGAGACAGGCAGGGACTAAGAGCTGCTGAGTTATTCTCTTCTCTGTGGGGAATGGGAAGAGAGGGGTGAGCAGACAGGTGCCTGTTTCGCTGGAGATTTTTGCTATGCCAAAACGTGGCTATTTAGAATATGGCTATGCATATACACTAAAGAAAGTGAAGCCAAACGAATGATCTCCACTCTCACGGTAATGAGCAAAACCTATGAGCAAAGTTAGAACTCAGCCCAAGGATAGATAACTTTTGTTAAATGTCACTTTTACCTTGGTAAATAAATGCACAGATCCTTTACATTGTTACAATACTATCTCATGGCAAAACTTGTCCAACAGTCCGTGTCCTTGCCTTTCAGAATCCTCAAGAGAAAGCAGCAAACAACTTTGGCTATTTGGCTTGATCCTGCTCTGCAACAAAATCTTTTGTTTTTGTTTGCTGTCGGGAGCTGTGGGTAAGAATTCAGCCATCTGTGGTGTGTGATACCATGTTACTGCCTCATATCTGCTACAATAGTACATTCTGTCTCAAATGATAACAACACCGTTCATAATAGCTCGTAGCATAGCTCGTAAGGGTATAAACGACCACAGGGAGACTGCCTGTGAAATAATACTCACACAGCAGTTGTAGCAGATAAGCATTGTGTATTTTCCTAGGCCTTTTAATTGACCTTTTGTCATGACAATGCTGTGGTCTCTCCCAATAAAAGCTTGAAGGGTCATCTTTGTGAAATCTGCAAGACTGACACAGAAAATACTTTGCAGATGGTTTGGTACCAAGCACTAGCACCGGTTACCCCATATGTTTATCTTATGTCAAAAAGCAGTGTAAGAATAGAAAGGTTTTATATCCTTACCCAGTATTGCAGTTACTTTTTTATGGACACCTAAATGTTACCAAACTGTAACCTTATCATATCAGTAACCACTTTTCCTGTCATAATAATGAATTTCCATTTTAAGTCTCATTCTATTTGTCAGCAACAAACTTTTCCACCACCCGATTTGTTTTGGTCACCATAAATGCCCTCACACTGAGCACTCTGTTGAACTGTCAGATTGATTCCTCAAAGAAGGGAAGCTTCTCCCCTGAGAGCCATAGGAAGTGTTCCTCTTGGGCCATGATGGTGATAGCACTGCATTCTAGAAAGAGCTAGTAACATTATCAATAATTGTATCTGCTATTCACTTTCAGCTTTAAAATCCTGTTTTATTCTACTCATACGTATGTCAAGGACATTATTAGAAAAGCTGTTTAGCTTCTAACATGTCCGTGGTCTGGGTATTGGCAAAAACATAGACATAAGTTGTTTTCTTGCAAATCCCACAAATATCTATCCATTTCAGAGCCAAAACACTGAAGAGCTGGGGAACACCAGGTCTGTGAAACTTTTAATTCCTTCCCTGCTGCATGCATGCTATTTTACTATATCATTTAGCAAACATGGCCATTTACCAGTTTTGTTCTGGAAACTGTTTCATGCATTGCACTGGAATAGAAAATACTTGTTTAATGAGAAATTTTCCACCACTTCTCTCACTCAATCTGGCATTATGTTCTATCTCTTACATCTCCTTCAAGCAAGAATACAGAATTTTCTGAATACAGAACTATAAGTTTCACCAGTTTTTTTCTTACATGGTCATTGTGGTAGAGTGCTTCTAAAACCCTAGCACTTTTATTTTAAAGCATTGCTACAAAACCAAGGCACGTTATTATCTTCAGCTGACAAGTGGGAATTCTGAGATCCAAAGGAGCTAAGATAAAGGAATCCACAAAGCTTAGGTGTCTCATATGAGAACAGTCTAGGCCTTTATTCTTTTAATAACTATTTATCACTATGCCATACTTCATTTACCCACTTATAACTGTCATTCACTTCAGGTTCAGATTTAAGTCCTCAGTGTGTTGATAAATCAGATTCTCAGCAGACAATATAAAAATTGGTTAGTAGTCACCTATGACAAATGTAACTCGCATAGCATCAATTACAGACTCAGGGCCAAGGTTACCATTTAGCTTTCAAGACAGCGTTCAATTGTCTTATTCACTGACCTGTTCTTTTCTTCCTGGAAGCTTTTGAAGTATAGATGAAATCCTACTAAACGCATGCCATAATCTCTTTAATATCAAAAACTCAGTTCATATCCACGCTTTATGCAAAAAGATGCAAGGGCCCTATGAAATAAATAGTACACAATCTGCAACTATAAAAATGCATTTACAGAAGGTACATTTCCAGCCTTTTGGCTGACTAATATTGTGACCTTAATAACAGTGTTCATTTAACAATTGTATATGCTTAACTGTAAAATGGACACAACACAGAATATGTCATCCCATGAAACACAGATATTTATCAAAATTGTAACTTAAATTTAAAAATTGAATCAATATGACCCACTAAATAAATAAATCTACCACCTAATTCTGTCAGGATTACCTGGTATAACCCTTTGTTAGACATTAAAAGTAAAACATAACAGTCACAACAAAACTAAACTAACAGTCTATATTAAGCTTGACCTTGAAGGTGACCTGTTAATTATTCACTAGACAAGGTTTATCTTATAAACTTAGCTACTCTTTCACTTCCTGGAATATCTGTGAGCATGATGTCAATCTTTCTGGGGACTTGTTTTGGGTGGGGTTTTTTCCAAGCACTTTTGTGACAATTTTTTTACTTTTTCTTGTTACTTAACCTTCTGTAAGAGTACTGTGGCATTAGAAATTGTAGAGTGTTACTTCGTGGTTGTGTTCTTTGAATGATTGTTTGGGTACTCTGACAATGTTTAGAGAGATGTGAACAATTTGAGTGAAAGTATCTTTCCCCATGCATAGGCAGAAAGGTACAGTTTTAGAACATGATGATAGAGTAATCCCACCCCACAAGCTTCTGGAAGATCAGATTTTGCATCTTTTTATAAATAAGTCTTATTGCCCATCTGCAATTACCATTTCAATCAAAGTTTTCTAATGAAATTATAAATCACCCTTATTTTAAGGGAATTCTGTCTTAAATTGACAATATGACTGTCCATAAGAGGACTGAATTTTCCTGGTTACTGTTTTGTTATAGGTGTACTGACATTTTTAGAGAACTTTCAGAAATGTTCCCTTCTTGTATCTTTCAGTCACTCTAATTATTTGCTATGTCAACAAATTAGTTGGCATACCTGTTCTGTCAGATTTTGAAAGGGGTCTGTAAAAGATGCTTGCATTAAAGAAATTAAGTAGTTCTACTATGTAAAGTAACAAAACTTTGCTCTGCAAAAATTATTATCCAAACCTGTTTGATTTGTTAGCTACTTCCAAGGACCAGTTCCATCATTTACCATTTTCATTCATTTTACTCTTTAAATATTCCTCCAAGCCAAGCAGCTCAGCAGGAATGTAGGGCTCATCTACTAAAACCAAGGTGATTTGAGGTATTGGTGAAGAACTAAATGCCATAGTAAGAGTTGGGAGGGGAATGGAATTTATATTGCATGTAGTCTGCAAAAGAGGCACAGGGTCATAAGCTGCTTGGGAGAATCTGAACAGAGAAGGGACAAAAAAGGTCTTTTTCTTCAGCACTGCAGCCTGTGGCACCGTTGCAAATCATCAGCTTTGCAGTAATGACCACTCCTAGTAGTGAAAGTGATTGTTTACTGGGAGTTCTGGCACTTCTGTCCATTGTTATTATTTTTAATCTTTGCTACAAATGTGAATGTAATACTCAGGGAAACAAAGCAAAGCAAACACTTCAAGTTGCCTTCATGAAAAAGGAAATCAAGATGAGCACTTTCATAAGGTAAAAATACCCAACATCCCAGCATAATTTATGCTAACTACAAAACCATCTCACTGGTAATGAAGGCAGTTGGCAGCATTTCCTGAAACTGAGAGAAGATGGTGAGGGAATTCCTTATATCCCCTTGTCTACACGTCCTCATGTTTATGTCTGGAAGCTCTTGTTGAAATTATTTGTTTGTTATGTGATGTACTGTGCGTCTTATCTCCTGTTTTCCTATCTTGTTTTGCTTTCCCAAGTTTGTTATTGGTTTTTGAATTAACTCTCCCTTATCCTGTTTGGATAAACATGTTTGAACTGTTAAAGGTCAGTTGATCTATTTTGTCTTTCACAGTAATTTTAGGGCTCTTAAGGCTTCATCTCCTTGCATGACCAGCTGCTGCGGGACAGCACAACCAACTCCACAGGGCCCAAAAATAGAAGACAGCATAAAGAACAGTGAGGAACTCCAAAAGGATAAGAAGGGTTTTCAGGAAAGGAGAAAGCAATATAGCCCAGATAGAGACTGCATTTTTTAAATGGGAAACTTAGTTTTAACAGTTAGAGGTATCTTGTTCAGGTATTCCAGAACCCAAGATCTGAAGGTCACAGCCTTTGGTCAGAGTAGCACAAAATGACTCTCTTTCTGTTCAAGGCAGGAAAAAAGTTATATTTCATAGAATCATAGGTTGGGGGCATAGATAGTCATGAGGGAATGTTCCTACTTGAAGATCTTATCCTTCTTTTCAGCAAATCCAGGGTAACCATAGAAGACAGTGTCTCTTCTTTTCAATGTGTTTCATAGTTCCAGGTTGTGAATGAGGCAAACAGGTTTAGATAAGCAAATATACTACAAATTCAGCAATGAAAACCCACAAATATCACACCAAAGGGGGGCCATAATGCGGATGCAATTGGCTGGTCTGTGTTAGGATATACTGTTTACATGCCATTGGGAACCTGAGGTCATACCCAGTATTACTAAACCAGTATAGATACAGGTTCAAAGCAGTATAAGTACAGGTTTACAGTCCTAGAAACACAGCTGAGGAAATGGCAAGGGATCCTTTAATCCAGAATTACTTAATCTGCAGAACAGGTTTTACCAAGGCACTAGCAAGAACACATAAACCATTCTCATCATAGAGTTATGTTCTGTGATGAGTCTTAAAGAGATATTAACTCTAAATAAGACCAATTGAGTTGAGATTTGTTGCTCCAATCCTCTGCTTCTTATGGCATGATCAAGACTGACAGATGTTTGTCTACTTCTTGTAACACTGAATTATATCAAAATCTATGAAGAATCATAGGAATGGATATTTAGACTTATGTGCTGCTGATGGTGGGGATCTCCTTCAGATAAGTGGGAGTCTGACCACACTATTGATGCCACAGGTACTTTTCCCCAGAGTGGCTTACACTCTCTAGAAGACTCGACTCTGAATACAGCTGCTTGACACAAAACACAGAGCTCCTTGACTTTCACTTAATTCTTACAGTTTAAAATATTCTCAGACTTGCAGAAGTTTAATCCATTTCTTTCTGGCAAATTAGAACTGAGATCTAAATACAGCCTTGCAATTTCAGGAACACAAGTATACTTTTAGTACTGGCTAGGTTCACAGCAGGTTTTCTCAGTGAACGCCAATATTGAAAAACCAAACTTAGACAAGGGTCTAGGGAATAGAGTCAATAGTGCAGTCAAAGTTTTATACAGTTAAATTTTTGTATTTATTTTCATTTGATCGGTGTTCTGTATGTTTCTTATCATTAAACTTAGTAAGATATCAAAGGTTGAGTTTATCTAGTTTCTGATTTACCAGTGAGAAGACTGATAGGCATTTTTTCATTATCCTCATACCATTGAAGTACAACAGTTGTAAAATGGTCTTACAAGGGGCAGTCTCAACTATGACGAGTCTGATCAAACAGAAAGCACACAATCCATTTCCCTCACCCTGCTTAAGTTCAAGTTTTTCTTCCATTTTGCCTGAAATGCAGTTAAATTAACTGTAAGTCTCTGGAATGAATTCAAGTCCAACAGATCCTTTATAAATTTGGAATGGAAAGTATTTCACACTCTGGTGAAAGCTGACTTTTGGCAGAATACTGGAATTGGCAGCAATTGAAAGGTACACTAAATTATTATGTCTGTGATCACATATTATGATTACTGCTAATTTGTTCCCTTCATCCCTTCTCCTGTTTCCTATCTCGTATCTGTGGCAATCCAATCTATTCCCTTTGAAGAATTTTGTTGAGAAAAACAAGTTATAGAAGACCACCAAAACTGACTGTATACCAAAGATACCAAAGGTATTGTAGAACACATCAATCTTAATAATAGAATGGAGCTGCAAGGTGAAACAGTTACTCCAATAAAACTGGACATAATTGGTTGATTGTTAAATACTTGAAAATGTCCTAGAGGATATTATACAGGGTATATGTCTGTCTTGCATTTAGAGAATTTAAATATAATGACCTACTCAAAGTGAAGGAACTGTGCAGTGAAAATCATATTGGGGGATGTACAGATTTGCATTCAGAGACAGTTAAACTGATCCGGTGTATCAAATGCAGGTTTTTTGAAACCCTGTAACTGTTACAAACTGTTCCTCCTATGGAGAGGTTGATTTACCAGTTTCATGATTGCAAAATATCCCAATGTCATAGATGGCTCCAGCTTGAATTCTTATACAGAAAGTTAAAAGATGAGTATTGAATAAGCTTTTAGAATAAAAAATATAAGCTTACTGCCTTGGAAAGGAGGATGACACAAAGAACAAGATTATTGTTAAAGCTATTTCAGTTTCTTGACATCATCCAGTTTTAAATGGCCTTTGAGAGACCAAGTCTTCAAAGAAAACAAAGGAAATTATTAGAACAAACTTGGAAAAATGATGATGATTCAACTGACAAGACAACCCCTCAAACTGTGATGGGTATGAGCCCAGACCAGTGACAAAGAAAATAAGAATTCACAGATTAATTTATCTTTTCATGCAGGCAGAATAAGAAAGTAAAGGGAAATAAAAAAATGTCTCTCATTATCATCCACAAATAAGTCATATAGTCTTGACCTACTCTGTGCTTGCAGAAGTCAAGCTCTATTCAGGACAGAAAAAATGTGATCAAATCCAACAGTCTGTCTCCATCTCTGACAAATTCTGTATTCTCAGTAAATATAAAGCATCAAGCTGTAACAAATGATTGAGGCTTCATCTCTACATCATTATGGGTTATGTTTTGCTTCTGGTTTTGTAATCAACTTTGCTTCTGTTTTTGTAGTGCCCAAGTGCTTGTATGACCAAAGAAAAGCGAGAGCAAAGGAAGCTGGAAGTGCTGGATTAATTTCCCATTAAGTAAGAGAATCTAGAAATATCTAGAACAGGGTTATGCAATCTTCAAAAATGTCACCTCCACTTGGTTCATCTCAGTTTCCTCCATTAGACTTTCCAGCAGCTTAGATCCTCCTTATCAGTCAAGAGAAAAGAGCTTATGATTGGCTACAAGGGTTCATATTCACTCCTTCACCTTGGGGAAAATGAACTGCTGTCAGCAATTTAAGGTCAGTATCAAACCTGCAGCCACTAGTCATAGGCTGTCCTCACTTGTTGCTGCAACGGCTGCTGCCAGCCTGAGAGATATCTGACAATCCATTTTAAGTCCTTTCAGGACTGCCAGAAAGGCACTGGCCTACTGGCCTGCAGTTTGAGAAATAATTGTTAAAAAGAACAGCTTGCCATTATACCTACAGTTTTCTTATAAGTCACTTTTGGGAAAAAGTAGTTCTGTGTATTTGAAAGAGCTTTGGTATTGGAGCTGGGTCATGCATAGCAAGCTAAAGTTAGGCACGATGTCAGAACAAAGTTGTTTTGCTCCATATTGGCTTCAGCTCTCACACATCTGCTCCATAACTCATCTGCTTGGTGCTGTCAGCCTTTGGAAGGATAGGTGCCTAAAACTAAAGACTAAAACTAAACTAAAACTAAAAACTAGAGACAGGCTAAAAGATAAGTATTTATAAATACTTCTGAGGATCTAGGCACAGGTTTAACACCAGAGCTCTATCTCTATAATCTCATCAGGACAACCCAAGGTTGTCAAACACCTGACATTAAAGCTTATTTTATGAATATTATTGGAGAGACTCGTCCTCAAAAACTTATCTTTTTAAAATTTTACTTTCTAAAACCTGTAACTTTTTAATGAAGTGTTTTCTAATTAACTCACTAAAGAAAACATTCACAAATAAGTGCAGTTCAAAGTCAATTGTTTAAATCTTTAAAGATATTCTTTTATGCACAATTTGCTATATGTAGAATTTCAAGAAAATGCAGATAAGATAGTTGTACATCAATTACAAGAATCATATAGAGCAGGGGCAGCTAGTCAGAGATAAATTCAAAGCCAAGTATGAACAAATCCTATGCTCAAACACTCAAATTTTGCACATAATTATTGTGATTCTGTCTCTATATCAAAGATATATTTTTACAGGTTTTTATTTGTCTGAAAGTGTAGTATTATAAGAGAAACATAAATATCATCTGAACAAAACAGCATTTGTGAGTATGAAAGCAGTGATTCAGATACAGTTCATTGACCCCATTCATTTTAATTGTAATGCAGTACAAAATTATATCCTTTTCTATTACACCATAATGACTTCTTTAATTTGCCAAAAGTATGAAAAATGAGCAAAAGGAAGATCAGAAAATCTTACTGGAGAACTTTGCAGTTTTCTCACAAAGTGTAGTGGCAAAATATTGTTCTAGCAGTAATTTGTATCAAAGTGTAAACGATTTTATGGCTTTGAAATTGATAGGAAATTTGATAGTTCTGAAATTGATAGTATTTTGGTATTTTTTAAAGCACTGTCTCATTTCCCTTGATTAGTTTAATTCAAGCACTTAGTCCATGTCAAACCTTCCATTAGTGTCAGACTTAAGCAAGCTTAGAAATTAGGAGTTAGAAATGTAATTTGGTCCTGTCACCCCCTCACTACAAACAATGAAGCTCAATAACTGGAGCTAGTGCAGGTGTTCGCCCAAGAAGTGGGGTTAAAAAGAACCACCAGGGTGGCCCTGACAGCACCTCAGAAGCATAAGAGGGTCTGGAATCATCTGTGTTCCAAGTGAGTGAACTCTCACTGTGGTTTCCCTGCTGTACTATTCCAGGTACTAAATGAAATCTGGCTCACACTGTTCTCTGCACTGACAGCAGGCTCAACTTGGAAAGGAGCATCTCTTGGCTGCCTTATGGGTCCAAATTCCATTTTCTGCAAATATGCTTTTTGCCAAAGGATCATTAGAGTAATTTTTTGTCATTTTGGGCTTGTAGGAGGAAAAAGGCACAATCTTAGTAGGTATCTAAAAAAAGTCACCTCTTTTTTTGTTTTGTTTTGTTTTTGTTTTTACAGATTTGAAGGTCTGGAAACAAGTATTTGAACCTTAAGAAATTTATAATAAAGCTTGGAAATGCATCATTAACTCTGGCCTTTTATATATGCACATATCTGGGCTATGTGGAAATCTGACACGCAGATATTTGCTTGTTCAGCTGTTTCTTTCACGGACCTGCAGTGCTGCAA
Source organism: Sclerurus mexicanus (assembly GCA_013396755.1). NCBI lineage: Eukaryota > Metazoa > Chordata > Aves > Passeriformes > Furnariidae > Sclerurus > Sclerurus mexicanus. The sequence continues at coordinate 67,559 of VWZF01002011.1, forward strand.
GGCAAGCAGGCGAATTACCCCCTGCTGGCACCATTCCCATGACCACAGTAAGGAGGCTGCAGGCTGTGGTACCTTGTCTGCATCTGCAATTATTCCCTTAGTTTTCCACAGGCCTATTACTGCTTTGGCAAGGATGAAGTCCTCAAGGCTGTGACTGCAATTGCACAAGCTCTTATATCTCCTCTGAAAGATATCTCTTGCCCTTGTAGGGGCCTGTAGGACCCCTACCTCCTGCCATCTTACAGCATCTGTACTGTTATAGCTGTATTACAGTGAGACTGACAAAGGACAACAGATGTGGCAAAAATCTCCAAGTATGCTCAGACTCAAGGATAGTAAAACCTATCCCCCTGCATGGTTTCTGGAGGCCATTTGGCTATTGGATCTCCTAGACTGCACTAACTGAAACTGATTTTCTGATGCACTAGAAGTATGGCAGATGCCACCAACAAACTCAGTTTTACCAAATCTTAATAGTTCTGGATATGCATTGTGAATCCCTCTTGATTTACATTCTTGTGTTTGCTAATTTCTGGACACAAAAGATTACCTTCATGGCTCTGTATCAGAAATTGCTCAGTGCTGGAGAGGTATCACACCTCTTTCTGTTTCCTTTTTCCAAATCTAGAAATGTATGGACATTTCTTCTTGACATCTGTTTCTGCCAGATTCCTGTAGATCCATGGCACAGCAACCTGGTGTTAGTAAATCTTTTGTGGCTGGGGATGTGATGAAAGTCTTCAGGCCACCACTGTCTGCTACTTTCCTGTCTGGTGAAAGTCTACACTGTTCTGGACATCTTTGCTGTATTCAGATGGGATAGCACACACAGCTATGCTGTGTTGGATATCACAGTGAAATTTTTTCCTGCCCAATGATTCCTGGGCAAGGCCCGTGCTTAATACAATCCCCCAAGCTGAGAAGCCACAGGCAATTCATGCACTCAAGACTGAGTCACACACATGTCTACTATAGGTTTCAGAACTACTACACAGTCAGCCCAGTGAAAGTGATATTTGTGATGTGTAGGTGCCCACACACAGTGCAGATATTCATGTTCTTTTCAGACAGTTGACTCCTGTGTCCATGGGGACTCCAACTACATAGCTAAAACTGAATGGTGATTAAGCTGCTTAAGGGAACAAGATATGCCCTCCCTAGGAAAAGTCGTTTCTATGAAAATATTGTCACATTTTCTGAAATTTAAGGAGTATTTCAGAGACTGTGCAATTAGGGTAGTAGTTTCTTTTCTAATCTAGGAGTCTGTGGAAGTAGAAATATTCAGCTAATTCTTTTCTAAATCCTCAACACATACACAGGTTCATCATCATTGTGCAGCCCTACCTCTGAGCAGTTTCTCAGTCATGTCTAAGTTGTCCCTTCTCAGCAGCCTTCAAAATTATTTCTCATCCAGGAGTCATAGGCACTTTAAGTGGGGAAGGTCCAGTTGGTGAGCTACTCAAATTTTGTGTGGTAGTGCTTCCAGAAGTCTTTTTTCCAGTATTTGTTTTCAGTCCACCCTCACAAGCATTTCACAGACTGAACAGCATGGAAAATTAGGCTTTGTACTCCAGAGTGCTGCAAAGAATGAGATTGTGTAGTATAAATAGATGTCTGACCAGTGATGTAGACCTTCTCCTGATGTGAAGCTCAGTGTTGATACAAATAGAACAAGGTAGAAGTCCCCCATATCAGTGCTTGAGGAAGGCACATCTTATTGTGCTGGGCCACAGACCACAGGCCTGTACCAAATTACACAGAGACTGTTTGACATATGGGAAAGGAGTACTTTTTGCATTTCTGATACTCAGACTAGCACTTACCATGTTGACTTTGGGCACATATTTGCTTTGCAACTTGCACATTTTGCAAGAGAAAGAAAAATGGAAAGGGTTTGGTACAAAAAAATTACTTTCCTAAAGTTTTCAGCTGTTTCTTAGGCTTCCATCTGTTAATCTGCATTATCTTCAATTACCTTAATCCTCCATCTGGTAGCCAGACTTTCTGCTCAAGCACTCTTTATGCTCTCCAACTGAAGAATTGGAGAAATAACTGGACCAGTTCTTGGAGAAAGAATTGTAATTCCACACAGATTTTCACCTGATTTTTCACATTTTTTTTGCCTGATTTTTCACATGGGAACTGACCATAGCTCTGGGGAATCTTTCAGGTTTGCTAGTACAACTTTCATTATTGAAGATCACTAAAAGGTTTCATATGATCTCAATCAGAATCCAAAAACAAAAATCAAGGAGGAAATTATAATTTAAAAATGAGCATTGCATACTCTATTATTTTTCTTTGTTTTGTTTTCAAGTCTGCATATATAGAAAAAACAGGTGTATCCATTTCACTATGATCTATTTAATTTTTTTTACCAAATCTTCAGCTGTAACAGCTGACAATAACATTTTTTTCAACTTTTTAATACAGTTTGGCAGGTAAGACCGTGAAAGCAGTAGTTCATTATTTGATGTTTATGAACCAAGCTGAGATTCTATAATATCCTGTCCTGGTGTTATCTATTGTTGTACTCTTATTTCTAGCTCCTCTTATCTGACTGCTATTAGAAATGTTACCCATAGGTGCTGATGCGTTGCCTCACGTATTGGTGCCTCTTCTCTCAGTTTGATTTATTTTGGGTGATAAATGAACATCTTGAAGCAGTTATCAGACTTTAATTTGACTGAACAGGTCGTAACTGAAAATCACAATCTTCCTATAGCACTGTTGAATAGCATCCAGTCATTTTACATTTACCCCTACATTGTTGGCTGCTTATTGGTTCTCTGCAATATGCACTACAATCCTTTCTCTAGTATTTATGACACTACTCACGTATCTTACTATCAATGTTTTATAAGCTACCAGAAGCAGGTGGAAAAAAATTTACTCACAGAGCACGTGATATTAGAGAAAACGCAGTAATGCAACACTATTATCTGCATGCATCCAGAAATATATTAAGCTGCTTTACATACTATTAAAGCTAAAAAATCCTTTATGACTGTTTCTTTTATATTTTTTACTTTTTTTTTTCTTATTTTTTTTTCCCCTCAAAGCCTCTAGAGACCCTCAGGTTTGAGAAACACTGTACTTTTCCTTCCTTGAAATGCTTTTTGACATACCCGACTATAGGTCTTTTTCTGCTGTTACATCAATATAAGAGTATTGGCAACAAGGGATTCACTTCTGATTTATAAGACTGGAAAGGTTCTGTCTCTTTCCTCCCTTCATTGTTGCCATTCTTTCAGCTCATCCAGCCCTTAGTCCTTGGGCTGGAGTCCTTTCTCTTGTGTTTCATAGATTCACTGAGTTAAAGGACTAGTAAATAAACTCATCCAAGTTCCTGTACCACAGTGGCAACAGGGTACTGGACTCTTCTGAGCCCAAAGTCTCATATCTGGCTGAATAATATCTTCCAAGAAGCACTTGGCATCACTTTGAAGGTAACAAAACAAGTTGCCTGCATTTTCCTGTAATCCGTTTTCCATTTTATGGGCAATGTCATCCAGAATGGTATCTTTCCTGACTTTTGGCTGCTGTTAATTGTTAAACACATGTAGAGCTCTAGTAAGGAGCCTTTCTTATAGTAATCCCATCAACTAAAGTAGCTGATTTTAGTGAAATTTACTTTAGAAAAGCAAAAATTTCTGACTGAGTTCTGATATGAGAGAATAACCATGGTCAGCTTTCATGAAAAAGCTTTCAAAGGTACGGAATTTCTTTCCTATTTTCAAAGAAGCCCCTCTGCTCTAAGCAGGCCCAGCACCACGGCAGACTTTACACTCTGGGAAACATGGGCTGCAGCATCCACTTCTCTGCTTGGACATGTGGGACTGTACAGGAACAGGAAGGAGTTTGGGTTGTACGTTTTTTCTCTAACTCTAATGCTCAGCACAGCAGGGCATCTTTTGTGCCATTGGATTCATCTCAAAAGGATCTCTGTCAAGTTAGACAGCACTTCTGTGGGCAATCCCTCTGTACCGCTGAAACTCCAAGTTATCCTCTATATGGGAAGTTTACAACTCCCACAGTCCTTACAAAGGTTTTGAGCGAAGGTGCTTTGAAATTTGATCTTTGTACCCAGCTGGTACCAGTTTTAGGACTGTGAGTTAAAAAGCAAGACTTTTTGTAGTTCTCAAAAGTCAAAATCCGTTGCTAGGTCCATCCTATAGTAGCTAATGCTTCACATAGTCTTCTGCTCAACTATGCATGATTTTTCTGATAAACAGAATTATTTTTGTTACAGATGCAGGGGGAAATTCTAGCATTTTCTAGCACATTTGAGGGAAAATATGTCTTTACACCAATGTTTGGGGTTTTTTTAGTTATTCTGTGTCCACCTCTTTCTGAAAAAATCCTGGAACAGAGTCACACCTGTCAAAATCCGTGAACTGTTAAATTCATTTAAAACTACATAAAGGATGAAAAACCAATTCTGTGACCTGTTGCTACAACCAGATAGATCTTCAGAGAAAACACGTTTGTGGCCATTCCCTGCTTTGAAACCATGGTGGGGTACTGTTGGAAAAGTTGGAGTTTTTTCACTGCTGGTGCTTACAAATCAGGGAAACTAGGTAAACAACATGGTGATAATAAAAACTAGGTACAGGCTCTGTCCTGAGCCTCTTTAGGAAAGTAACTTTCAAAGATATATGTGGCACAAAATACCTGCTGAATGCATGTTAAATTATGTGGTGGAACTCTTATAGTAGCATACGTCTGTTGTGTAATTTGGCCTATAGAACCTATTTCTCACTGCAAGCTCTTCTGCAATTGCCTTATGTTTTGTAGGGTGGTTAAAATGCACATGATGTAATTATGAGAAAATCTGTTTGGAAGGTGGACTGACTATTCATCTAACTGGATATGTCAAAGGGTTCTGCCTGCTAACATATTATATCAAGTTTATATAAAGCTGCCTCATATATGGTAGGCCAAATATTACATTTTAAATTGCTTATAGCTTCTTTTGGAAAATACTTTCTTTTTGTTTGTAACAAAACCTCAAGCACTGATTCTGTTGCATCAAGGAGTCTGCTGTCAGTCCCTGGCACTAATTTAGTTGGAGAGAGACTTAGCTGGTGGGGAAGCTGAGAATATCATTCCATCTTCCAAAAACGTGTTCAAAACAACATCATGTACTTTTCAGCTGTAACCTCTCCTGCCTCTCTTCCCAGTAGCAAGCGAGGGAGACACAGAGGACTGCTAGAAGAATCAGAGCAAATATGTACTAGAATGCCTGGAAGGACAGCATGCCAAGTTACATATCATGCTGGTCAAAGTCCACAGATATTCTGAGAAATAGGAAACAACACTAACTTTACGCTGAAACTCTCTGTTCTTCAGATGTAAACAAAGTTTTACAATCCATCCAGCCTGCTGTGAGTAATCTCTACATAGTACTCTTTAAGGAAAAGTTGACTTAACTTAAACACAATCTCCAGTAATAAATAAGTAATAATGAGTAATAATGAGTACATGAGCAATAATGAGTAATAAGCCATTGTAAATTCTTATATAATTCATTTGCAGTGAATTACCCCACCCCACGGACTGAGCATGAGATGGGCTAATGGGCTCAGAGCTGCCTCAAGACTGGCTTTGGAAGATGGGCAGATGGAAAGGTCTTTCCATGCTGTGAGACATGCTCAGAACTAGTGGCCTGTCTTGCCAGGAGTGTCAGCCCAGAGTACACGGCCAGCTCAGTGCCTGTTTGAATACTCATCCATACTGACAAAGTCTTCCAGTTCAAACTGAGTAGTACATGAGGTGAAATTCATGTTGTCAGACTAGGGGACAGTTTTCAACTCCGATCTGTTGATGTTCACATGAAGTGGGACCACTCATGTGGTCCCTCTGCAAAAACTGCCACTTTTGCCCTGAAAACCATTTCTTCCCCTATCTCTGCTCTTTTTATTTACATTCCTGTGAATTAGTCCCTGTGGGTATTGTTCAAGTAGTGTAATTTAAGCAAACCAATGAAGTAAAGTTGAGCCCTAAAAAAATATTATCCTGTTTCTGCTGAACTGTATTTAGGAGGAACACAGCAACAGGAATAAACTGGTTCAACCCATTTTATACTTCCAGCCAAGGTATTCAGCTGCCTAGATATGAAATAGCTCAAAAGTAAAGTTTCTTCACGGGTAAGTACTCTTCAAAAGATCTCTGTCAGCAGCTCCTTGTTTCAAGCCTTGATATTAAAAAACATTATGAATGCTATTTTATGCCTATATGTTCAAGCTAAGAAATTTATGGTGTTTAAAAATTAATGTGGATTGAAAAGCCTTTGATAATGCAAAGCTCAGCACTCTGGATTTCCTTTTTTGCTCCTTTATATGTGCTGCCAAAATATTTGCTAACCAGCTGTAACCTTTACCCTAGTTCCACTGGGTACTAAAATAGACTGTTGTGCTGTAGATGTGTTTCTCTGCTTTTAATTTGCTGTTCACGTACACTATAGCATGTAGTAACCAACAGCCTTTTGTAGGGCAAAGGTAACCCAATGGAATACAGTGAAAACAAGCGGAAAACATTGAAAATTTAATCCTATGTACAAACAACATCCTCTGACATTTAGGCAACCCCAAGTTCGGATTTCTGAGCCCAGCACTCATGATCACAAGTCACATCTAAAACATTTTCTATTCAATCTCTTTTTTTTAATCCCTATAAACTTCCTGTATTTGATTTAATGTATAAGCAAGGAATTTTAACATGTATCAAGCTAACATGCTTCAGGACCTCACCCTAACTCTGAGAAAAATGAATGATTCTGATTTTTGCCTCCTCTAATGCAGCTCAGAACTGTTTAAATGCTCCTGAAAACAGGAAAAACAAGCTAGAATATTTCCCTTCATATTTATAAATAGTAACAGACAGGCCAAATGCTAATTCAACTAAAATCCTACTGATCAGGTTAAGAGAAAAAAATACTTCAGGCCATAGTCCTATAACTGCAATTTGCAATATGCAGCAGTTTTTGTCTAATGGGCTTATAAATATTACACCCCAGAATGCAATATGTCTTTATAGTCTTGACTAAAGCAGTATTTACCCTCAAACAAAGAGTCAAGGTCACATTCACAATTTCAGAATTCAGGACTATTCCCCAATTCAAAAGCTATGTCCTGAAAGACTGGTAAGAAAAGAAACCATCACAGACTGGTTCCCCAAAGGTAACAATTATAGGCTACAGCAGACCAGAAAATATAAGATCTGCACCATCCTGATTAGCCTGCAGATTGAGAAGGCATTAAGCATCATTGTATTGCAAATTCCTAATTACATTATGCCTCATGCAAGGCTCTTTGTGGCTTGAAGTTGTATTTTAGGCTTTTTTCTCTTTTTTAGGATTTTAATGTACTTTTCATAGAAAACCAAGGTGGGAGATTTTCAAAAACCTATTGTTTTAATAATGTGTATGTTCTGGGATTCCTAGCAACATGAACAATACCAAACCACTGCAGATTTTAATGGCTTAACCAAGTCTGTTGGCATTGGATTTAAAGCTGAAAAAGAACACATCTCTGCTGCTAGAACCACTGGGGGAGTTCTGTCCTTAACTTACTTTCTGTTGTACAAAAACTCTCCTACTGCATTATCCCTATGTGTATGTTTAAGTCTTTTTAAAATACAGTACTGGAGAAACAAAATTTTCTCTTAATGTACTCTCCCTCTATTTATGTATTCTAACACATGAGCTCCACCTTAAAACTAAATGTTGAAAAGTCACATATATATATCACACGTATACATGATTTAATTATTTATAAATACAAGTGACATTTAAAAAATTTATCATAAGACCGAAATCAACAATTTGCGAGAGGAAAACAAAATACTCTGCAGAAAGCACAAAAAAACCCCCACTCTTCTTCCTCAGCCTTATGCCCAGATGTCAAAGAAAGATGGAGTTCAGGCAAGCTTTCATGAGGAAAATTTTTGTTAGACATAGACATGCCAATCTTATACATTCATAAAATATACATTTCTGAGGGAAAAAAAATATCAACTCTTTAACCGATAGAAGAGTGTAATTTGCAATGGTTTGACTGGTTATATTTAAAGTACTGAGGTGTACTGCTTTTGTGGGCAGGAGGTATTTTTCTGATATTTGTTACATGTCTATCAGTGCAGAGTTGTTTTCTGACTTGTTCAAGAAGAAAAGAACAGAATCCATACTCTAAACACACTATATAATTGAGTGTTATCTCCAATTTCTTCAGTTTCATTAAGAAACTTTGGAATCCTACTGCAAACCATTAGTCTTATTTTCATTATCGTGTCATGTACTCACAATATTAATATATGCATAGAAGTAGAGGAAATACTGTAAGGGTTCTTAAGTGTATACCTGTGCATGTCTCACAGTTTTGCCTAGCTCATTATTTTATTTCTTTCATTTGGTGGAGAGGGGGGATCCTATGGAAGACTAATGTGTTCACTGTTTTAACATGGACACAAGCATAAAAGCTAGGAATTTCATTGTTGCGACAAAAACTGCTGACATAACCACTCAGCAGTATTTCTTGTTCTTAAAATTATATCAGTACATAATTTTATGACTCATATATGCTATAAAGGATGAAGTTTAAGATTAATCTTAGATTAGAGAAGGTACTAAACCTAAATTTGTGTACTTTTCTAATTTTCTAGTTTATCTTTAATATTAAGGGAGAGTGAACCCTCTCTAATTTCAATGACATGTGAAAGATAGTGAACTATTACTCTCTTTTGAGAAAAATGAGGTCAGTAAGAAATATAGCAAAAAAAAAAAAAGAAGAGAGGAAGGATAAAACAACAGGTGAAAGACAAATATGCTTGAAAGCAATTTTACTTTTACTTATGTGGGCACATCTACATGGGGACATCAGTGTGCTGGGTTATGTCATGTTCCAGTTCCTCCACACCATACATTAAGTCAGAAATAATTTGCCCTATACTGATTGTCAAGTCAGCTGCATCACACAGAAGGACTTCTAGGGCTAACATATGGGGGTGACATTTTTGGGAAGTAAAGTAATGTGTGAAATTAGAGGACATTACCTTCACTGCACTGAGACCCTCACAATATCCTGGTCCCAGTGACCCTGTTCACTCCTGAACCCACTTGTGCATTGACTCACCAAACAAGAGCATTTCTTATACAAAATCTAGAGCTTCTTCTCAGTAGCCAAGGCTTTGCCTCTGTGCAAGGCTCTGAAGTTAACAGGCCCCTCTAGGCACTAGGTTGTCTCCATGTATAGCCTTGTGCAGGTTCTTTACCTCTTCCATGTCACACTGTAGCTGAATTCTTGCCAGACCATCCAAGACACATGGTGGTCTGACTTGCATGGTGTTATCCAAGACACAGAGCTTCATAATTGAGTCAGGAAAACAGGGAGAAGTATCTCACTTAGTCAACCTGCCACTGCCTTGTACCTGATGTTCTGTTCATGCCTCCTACACAGATATGGATCTGTTTGTGCCCTGCTGTGCTTGTGTTCTGACTTGGCTCACACTAACATCCCTAGGCACGCAGTCTTTAATACTAAAGAAGACAGCTCTAGAAGGGTATTAGTGTGCTCTGGTGGCTTTATGAGCTGACACACAGACTAGCAGGCTCAATAACTATTCCCTGATAACATGATCCATCACACATGGCTCACAACGGCCTGATCTGCAGCCAGGGCAGAGTGAGCACAGAGTAGGTGTGTGCACCTGTCGTGTGGACATAGCTAAAAGAACCCACAGGGAAAGGTGGTGGGGAGTTGCCAGCAAGATTTAAGTGAGTAATTTAGCTTTCTGTTCAGGATCTTGTAAAGATAGGTAACTCATTACATGACTTTAATTGTTGAATAGGTCCCCTGACTTTGCTAAAATCAGGAAAACAATATGGCCCATATCACAATTTCCATATGTAGAGCACTCCCCTGAGAGTGTTCTGCTCTTCTGTAGCACGTGTGTTGCAAAAAGAAAGGGAATTAACCTTTTTTTTTTTTTTTTACCTCTGTCAATGCAACAACAGTAAAAGAAGTAGGGTCTTACACTGCAGCCAGAGATAAACTTTCTAATGGCAACATCATTGAGTAATGGAGTAGACAACCCAGAGAGTTATAGTGTCTGCCTCACTGGGATTTTTAGGGTTTTTTTTTTTGCAGGACATAACAGAGCTATCTGTCAGGGATGATTTATATATAACTTATCCTGCCTTGGAGCAGGGGATAAACTAACCTTTTCGGATCCCTTCCAGACCAGTTTTCTATGATTCTCCATGCCAAAATGTGTCTGTAAAGATGAAGTATGCTTTTACATATTGTATTTCTTTTGTATTCAGGTGGAAAAGCCCTTAACTCTTATAAGTTGTCTTTTTTCCTGAAAGCAAATCCATTTCATTAAGTATAATGACAGTTTAATGTGCATTTCTTCATCCTATATGTATAGTATTATCATTCATCTGTAGCTCTACAGTACTGAAACATAGTCACCCTTAGCTTTCCTTTTAATCTGAAGTTTAAAACTCTGCCAGAGTCCAGGATTAGGACTCTGCCCAAGTCTGTCAAAACTGCAAAGGTGAAGGATAGAGCTGATCATCTATTGAGATGATTGTTTACATGTTGTTATTTGACATCGGCAATCAGAGCAAAGCTGAAATATTAGAAGCTGTGGCACAACCAAATGAGCAAAAAGCAATCCAGAAGCAGCCTTTCGTAATGATTGGCCAATCACTGCCACATGATGGAGTGCAGTATCTTTGGTGACAACACTGTTTTCTCATCCACAACAGTTCAGTGTAGGACTGAACCCAGTGATTCAGTAGGTCATCTTAAATTGTTTGTCCTGACTGCACAGTGAGATAGGCAAAAGCAGACTTTTTCAAGCTAGTAGTTTCTAATGTTGTCAAAGATATCTTGAAAGCAAAAATAAATTCTTCATTAATGCATAGTGCTGTAGGCAACACATCCAGCTCACTACTTTCTTCAAAGGCATTCAGGGGTTTTAATCATAATTATCAGTTTCTGTTGACTGCTTAATAATCCAATCTCAGCTTTTCTCTTTTGTTCACAAGTTAGCTCATGTTAGACATTTAATACACTCTCTTTTATGTTACACAGTTCACTATCAGAACGCCTTTTGCAAAACCAGTAAGAGTCAGATTTTGCATGCTGTTCAGGTGTTATTTTGTAAACAGGATATCCTGGCAGATTCTTCTATGCCATTGAAATAGTTCTGATATGTTGACACATTAATTGATCAGACTATAGTAGAGTGTTTTCTTCTCCAAATCTCTTGTCACTACCATGCACATAAATTATCTTTACTTACTTTCTATTAAGAGACAACAAATTAAGCTATTCTTCACCGTAAACCAACCCAAACTGTTTCCTTCTAAACCATGCAGGTGATCTGTGAGCTATTTTCTAGAAGAAGATTCTAGGAATATTATGTTAAGAGTAACTGTGATCCATTAACACCAATTGTTCATGAAACATCTAGTGTCTCTCTCCACAATACTTATGTTATTATTAAAACAGGTGTATATGCATGTACATATGTATGCTTAGAATTTTAAAAAGTCTTTTATTATGCTTTTCTTCTTGAAAATAACAGGAAAGGGGGCAGACTTGAACTGATTTGTCTGTAATGACTCATAGAACTAGCTAAGATTTTAACTTCCATCAATACCAAAATAGTAGTGCTTTACCTTTCTCCCCATTATCTCATCTGATTGTAATGAGACCTTTTAATTTTCTAGTCCTTGATACACAGGGGAGATGCTTAGGTCAGAAACAATCTCCCCCTACCACTTCTCCCCTTCTGCAGACTTAAAAAAAATAGAGCCAGAGTATGTTTATTAGTGCTTGTTCTTGCTCCTTCTCCTGCCCAAGTTTGTATCAGATCCTTAGTTCCTCTTATCAAAGGTTCATAATACTTGATGTCAAGTGTGAGAAAAGAGAGAGCTTATTTCATATGCATGACTCATTAAAAAGGGCATGTCATTTAAGATCAGCTGGCAATATGGTGAGATCACCGACTGCATACTTATAAAAAAATAGAACAGGGTCTGGTTTCTGGGAAAGGTCATGGCATGCTTTCTAACTGTGTCAATATGCTTTTAGCTTTCCAGAGCAGGTTGCCTCACTTACACTGACCTGGTCTATGCCAGTCCCAAGACCACACTCAGGAACTGTGTGGGAGAGATTATTTGCCCTGAACTGAAGCCATGCCAAGAAGCATCCAAACAATTTTTTTTTTTTATTTCATTCAAAGACATGCTGCAATTATGTCACAGTTCTTGAGCTAGTTTCTTTGCCCTGTATTATAACTTGAGACATGATGGAGTCAGTTTCTACACAAGGCATAAATGCTAGAAGTGACTCTGTAATACTTCAGAATTTGTTCTCCATGTTTGTACTGTTTAGTAAAATTCAAAAATAATAATAATATGTGCAATTTTTGTCATACTACTGGCTTTGGTCTTACAATCTTTTGTCATAAGAAATTACTGCTGAAATTTGCCAAGAGTTCACATTTGATATTATTTACATACTGTCAGTTGTGTTAAGATTTCTTGCACTTTGACGTGTAAGAAAAAAAACTGAACTGCATTCCCCTCTCATTAAGGAAAAACTGAACTACATTTCCCTCTCATCAAATCACTTTTGCTCTCCAAAGTGTTTTTCCCTTTCTATTCCTATGAAATTTTTTGACAAAACCAGAATAATTTGGGTAAGAAAATAATTTAAGCAATGAAACAATTTTTTGTTATTTCAGTCTGAGAGTTGTAGTGTACTCATCAGTTTTGAAGCTAAGTTGATTAATCTTCAAACTATAGAATTCCAACACAACATGTGGCAATGCAGTTACACTCTTATTACCATTAATGAAATGCTCATCACCAACTCCCTTATCTTCAAGCTGATAAAACTTATGCTTTTGTGTGCTTCTGTGGTTTTATTTCATTTTTCTGCAGTTACAATCTATGTTATAAGCACCAGCAGAGCTTTGGGAATTGGCCTATTTACCTGTTCAGTTCTGAAAGGGTAGAAATTACTTGCCAAGCTTGCTTAGAGAATATCCATTAAGGAACAGAAGGGACAGAAAAAAAAAAATCAGGTCTCTGGGTACATGAGACAGTTATTTGTCTCTTATGTGTTTTTTAAAAAACCCACAACAGTCTAAATCACCTTGAAAAGATTAAGAGTGACAAAGAGCAGTTGTTCTTTTTATGATGAACCAGCCTCAACATAAAAAAAGTTACAATACAAGTGAGCCACTGGAGCAGAAAAGCACTGTGATACAGATATTAAGCTTTATGCCAAATGTAAGCTACAGACTTTATCCTGGAGTAATTCTGTTTGTGTGTATCACTTATACGATGTAATAGTTTGAAATTATTATAATATTTTAAGGACACAGAGTTTTTATTATATTTAGGGTTGAGTTCTCTCTTAAAAAAAATTAAAAAGAAAGCTCAATTATAAGCAAAGGGAGCAGCTAGTACCAACCCCTGCTTGCTGAAATAGTAAAGCTTTTCATAATGCTGACTTGAGCAATAAGAGGCTGAAATTAAGAAATATCAAAAAGAACTGTTTAAATGTTTAATTTTACAGCACAGCTGTCTATTTCAAAATGTTGTTTTGTCAAAAACCAAAATGTTTATTTTGGGTGTGTGTCAGGAGGGAAATTATTAGACTTATTCAAACTCAAAACACAGTGTTTAGTATTGATTTCTCTCTATAGTTCCATCTGAAATCTTAAATTCTATGCCACAGATAGGAATTTGAAGCTAATGTTGTTACAAGCAGGCACTGCCAAAATTAAGCTTTTGGACATAACTAAGGAGAAGAAAGCATTTTAGCATGATGATTTTGATATTTCCAAATCAGGATTCTCTGGAAAATTTAACTCCTGAGAAAAAATTTAAGTTTTATTTATGATGAAAGCACTACAGAGTGTCAGAATTTCCCCTCAGTGAAAATTTGGGTTTCCAGCCAGCTTGGCAGCCTCTTGCCATCATCCAGAGCGCAAGTGCCCTGGAGCCCATACCCTCCAACAAGAAGTCTCAAGAGAGGCAAGCAGCACTCTCATTAGATAACGCTGCTACAACACTGCTTTTATAAGCAATTTTAATAGGAGACAGTACACCTCAGCAAGTAGAACTTGCTTAAAAATACATATACAGAATCAAAACTTTTAAATTCTGAAAAGAAAGAACAAAGATAGTGGAAAAAAGTAGAAACCATTTCTCCACTCATCACACTGAACTGTTAAACTGCTTATGCTACACACACCTCTATAAACAAGGTAAAATCCTGTCCCAGGTATTTATAGTTAAGCTTTCTTTGAGCTCCTCTGACATCTGCCAAAGCATAAAATCTTCTCCATTATTTCAATTTAATATCTGTATTGATCCTGTATTATAGGCAATCCATGCTTTTTACACTGTTACTCAACTTGCAAACAAGTTAAAAATCACACCTAATTTGAAAATATAATCCAAGTTTGCAAAGAAACAAACAAAAGATTGATTTAAAGGTGTAGATCAACCTGTTGACTCGCATTTCCACTTCTGAGTTCTAAGGGCAATCTTCCATTTTCTTAGCTTTATGTTCCCTTTCTGATTTTCAAATGAAGGAACTGAAACTTAGGTTGGTCTCATTAATTTAAGTACTATCTGGACTTCCAAACTAGGAAATGGGCTTTCATGGTTTTTTACCTTACCCAAGTTTGGAGCACCACAATATAAGAAAGATATGAAGGTATTAGAAAGCATCCAAAGAAGGGCTACAAGGATGGTTAAGGGTCTAGAGGGGAAGCTGTGTGAGGAGCAACTAAGGTCATTTGGTCTGTTCAGGCTGGAGAGAGGAGACTGAGGGAAAACCTCATAGCCGTCTACAACTTCCTCGAGAGAAGCAGCGGGGCAAGCACTGCTTGGGTGACAGGACCCAAGGGAAGTTGTGTCAGGGGAGGTTATGCTGGGCATTAGGAAAAGGGTTTTCACCCAGAGGGACTTGTGCATGGCATCAAAACTGCCACAGTTCAAAAGTTTTGGAACCATGCTCCCAAGCACATAGTGTGGTTCTTGGGGCTGTCCTGTGTTTGGCCAATAGTTGAACTTGAATGATGGGTCCGCTCCAACTCAGGATATTCTATAATTCTGTGATTCTAAATGTGCTGATAACCTTAGACTTTAATTCCATTTAGTTTCATTTATATGCTGATATGGTTCATTTAGCAACAGTTAACAAACTTTCTTCTCTTTACAAGCTGCTGTGCTTGTCTAACCCAGTTCTTTGTTTTTCCCAGTACCTCTAGAAAAATCTGAGGTTTATCAAATTGCACCTAAAACAGTATGTTTTCTTAAGTATTCTTCTGGGCAAATTTGGTGTGTTTTGTTCTTGATAAGGGGTGAAAAGACCTATGTTAAAAAAAAAAATAAGTATTTTTAACTGTTTTGGGGTCACTTTGTTCAGGTATCCTGGGCTGTGCAAAGGTGACCTGTAAGAAGTATACTTACAATACAAAGCAGTGATTTATTGGTCAACCCACACAGAAGCTGGTTAGGATATCACAGGCTGGTGGGCTAGGCATTAACACATCCTCCAGCCCAAATCTTCCATGGAGCTGGAAGATTGCTGCTGATTGCTGCTGAGCTACCATTATCCACCAGTTCCATCAATACTGACAGACCAATAGCACTGACAAATCCTCATCACCTTCTCCCCTTTAAAATTTTTCACCACGTAGGGCCGATATTTTTCTCATCAAATTATTGAGCTCTTCATTAGCCATGTCTCAAAAATTCTTAGAGACCTGACAGACTTTGTCACAATTTTGTCTCAAATTAGCAACTTTCTCAGCATCTTGGGTCAAGGCTGTGCAGCCAGAATGTATCAGAGGTGGGCTGTGTATTCTTGAAACATTGACAGCTGAAGTCTCAGCCACCCTGTATTACAAAGAGGCCTACAGAAGAGGAGATTAGAAAATAACCACCACAGTACAAATCTAGATATACGTGTCTTTATTTTTCCCTCTACAAATAATAAAAGGTGACTACTACTAATGCAAAACAAGACACCACCCATACTTCTGTACTGCATTTTTGCTGTATCAACCAGGTTTCCCCCAAGACCTGTGTTATGATCATGTTTCAACCTCATATCAGGCTCCATAACCATTAGTTAACTCATAAGCCATAAAATTATATGTTTGATTAAAAATTGATAGCCATCATCATTTGGCTAATGGCAGAGTCTTCTAATTTCATTTCTGAAATAGAATAATGATGAGCAATTTACTGCTTTTGAATACACATGGTGATAGCAAGGCTATATATTTATTGTACTCATTATCATCTAGGAAACCTAATCAAATCCTCCTGTATGAGCAAAGTACAAAAGTTTATAACACCATCATTAAACAACTTTGAAGCAAATGGATGTGATGGATATAGGGCATAAAGGCATCATCACCTGACCATGTCTGGCCTCATGCCCAGAAAGTGATTGTGGTCAAAACTTACTATGCTAAGGAAATAAGTGCTTCCTCTTGTCATGGATTTTCAGGCAGATCACCTGCTTTCTCTTGGTGCTGAACCTATCCTTAAGAACTGTCCTGAAACAGGCTGTCTCATTGAGATGGCAGAATTTTACATCATGTCCCCAGATCAGTTAATACTTTTGTGGTTCTGATTATGTGTAATATTTATGGTTTTGTCAAGAATTCAGAGAGCTTCTCTTACATGACAAAATGTCACACAAACACACAAAAAAGCTTTACTGAAATGAAGACAGAAAGGAAATTATGATCTTCTCAGTCAAATAAACAAGTGGGATGACACCTAGGAAACACCATAAACCCTTTGCTCGGTTTACATTGAGACTGCAGGACTTGATATACCCTACTCAGTTTCTGTGCCAGTTTAATTTCAGTTGAAGAATCATAAAAATCTGTTGATAATGAGAAAATCTGGAAAGAATCTGATCTGGCAAAATGTAATCTCTAAACAGTTTAACTCCAGTACCACTCTGTTGATTTCATTATGTTACCCCTGATTTACCCTTGAAACAAAGCATAGGATAATTGATGTCTTCTATTAAGTGGGACATTTCATATTTAATGAAGAGGGGTTGTTTGTTGCTTGAGGATTGCAACCAGATTTATCCTCCATGGTTTTACACTGAAGTCAGCAGACAAATAGGATGAAGTAAGACCGCTCTATACCTTTGTAAAACTGACCTTACTTTTAAAAATTGAAACTAATAACAGTCCTATTACACCCCTATTACTTTAATTAATTAATTTTTTTCTCCTTCACATTCTGTACATTGATCATCTTAAATTTTATATTTTCCTGTTAGATATATTTATTTATATAACAGGTATCACAAAGCATCTCTCTGTGGAGAGTCCTGTAGACCGCTTGAAGTGCTTGAGGGACTTGTGAAAATACAGAACAGACATACAGATAGCACTAGATAATGTGAGAAATTTAGTGTTCTAATGTTCCTGTTCATGTGCATCCATCCTGTCACTTTTCATTCCGTTCATCTCACTCTTTTCATTTCTTGTGAGATGCCACAAGCAGTCACACACACATGATAACTAGGAGGAACCATCTATAGCACCTTCCTCAGCATCTAAACAGAATGTAGAGCTGGTTTTCCATTAAGAAAGGATAACAGACCTGATGCACTACCACGATATTCACTACGTTTTATACGCTACTTATCACAAGACCTGAGACCTGTTTGACATGGAGTAAAGACTGAGGGGAAAACAAACAAAGAAAAAACCAACCAAACAAACAAAGAAAAAAACTCAACATAACAAAACAGGAAAGAATTGAGGGGTTTTTTTATTATTTTCAGAGTACTATAGCTTTAATTATTAAGATTGACCTCATAGTCAGACCTGAGACTGTGTACTTAAATACGAATCAAAGTAACATACTGCCAAGCCATAAAAACTTCTGAACCTTCTTACAGGACTTCAGAAAAAAAAAAGAATACTGTACAAACATGCCTGTGAGGTTCAAATTACCACAGTGTAACCAGTGTATGTAGCTGCATATTTGTAAAGATTACTTTGGTCCCTAACCTATAAATCCTCACAAATCCATTTGTGTGGGGACAAAGGTCATTTTTGAAGAAGAGTTTTATGCCATGTTACAGAAAATTCATGTTATATTGTTATAAAAGTTTCAGGTTTGTTCTCAGTTTGGCTATTTTTCCTTAAATTGAGTTTAGATTGAAAACTGCTGTGTTCTCCAGCTGCGAGAAATATAACAGTCCTGAATGACTGCTTGGCTGTACAGTATAACAAAGAGTAGAATTTTTTCACTGACTATAATTTACAAGTTTTAATTAACAGTCAAAATGTTAAACTTCAGTAAGGACTCTGGCAACATCTCACTTTTCTGAAAAAATATGTGATAAGGACTTTCTTCAGAATCAAAATGAGGCACAGAAAAACTTGTTTTCCTGAAAACCTCCTTCTCTTGACTCTTTGGATCCCTAGCATGGTTCACATCATTAAAGCAAAAGCTGAATTGACTCTCTCACGTATCTGTGAGGTTAAGAATATATAATTGAAATTCCACTGTTCAACAAAGTTTCTTTTGTTGGAGAAAAAAATATCTAATTTGTGCCTAAATTTAAGACATTGATCTGTTTTGTGTAAGCCTATATTTACCTGTCATCTTACACTATCCCAGAATTTTCTCCCTAATCTGTTTCAGATGGGGATAACCCTTTCAAAGAGATATCATTATCAAGCAAGAAATCTGTCTCATCTCCTTATTCTAGCAGACATCAAAAATCTTACAGCTCTATGGGGAACTCCAAGACCTATATATGTCTACGAGAAATGCCCACAAAGTTGGAGTCATCAGTGTCACCAGATTATAACACAGAAAATAAGATGTGCTTTTCATTAAAGCTATCAAATGAGAAGATGAAGAAACTTAATCAAATAACCAGGTGAACATAACAGGACAGTATTCCTAAAATAAAGCCCTGGGTGACAGCATAAACATTTCAGTTGAGCTCAGAAGAGCCCTTCTGAAGTGATTGTCTCATCTTAATTCACATGACAAACTATTCTTTCACTGTATGAATTTGATTTCTTTAGCTAAAGTTAAGCCTAAAGAGTTGCTTTATAAGCAAACTTAAAATTTCCTGCTACTAACGGATATTCACCCTATGGGATGAGACGAGACTAGAAGAACTACAAGACACATACAAAAAATAATGTATAATATTGCTACTATTAGTTTTTGTATTTTCCTATTAGAGGTGGAGGGGAATCTCTGTCCTTAGAGATACTTAAAAGAACTGCACAATTACTCAACAATCTGATTGAGATGGACCTGCTCGGAGCAAGACGTTGAATTAGGTGACCTCCAGAGGCCCTTTCAAACCTAAATAATCTTTTGTTTTGTTTTGTTTTTCCTTACTGAATTAGTGATGTTGTTCTGTTCTGCTTGTCAGTGTAGACATAGCCCTTGAAATCTTCAGAGCTTTACTCTGTGCTGGCAGAAGCTATATACTTCATCACAAGAATCATAGAATGGCCTGGATTGGAATGGACCTTAAACATCATCTATTTCCAACACCTCCACCATGGGCAGGAACACCTTCCAGTAGACCTGGTTGCTCAGAGCAACATCTAGCATGGGTTCCAGGGATGGGGCATCCATATCTCTGAGCAACCCATTTCAGTGTATCACCACCCCTACAGTAAAGAATGTCTTCCTAATATCTTATCTAAACATAGTGTCTTTCAGTTTGAAGCCATTAACCCTTGTCTTGTCACTACATGCTCTTGTAAATACTCTCTACGGTTTTTTTGTAGGCTCCCTTCAGTAACTGGAAGGCCACAATTAGATCACCTCTAAGACTGGATTTTTCAGGATTGGATTGGATTTTTCAGATTGGAAATCTGAAATTTCAAGTTTGGAAATCCAATTTCAAGATTGGATTTTTCAGGCTGAACAATCCAAATTCTCTTAGCCTGTCCTCACAGGATCTCATATAAACTATAACTGCTGGGAGGAATAGGTTAAAAGTGAAAGACTGTCAAGGAGGACTGTAAATATGCTCAAGTGGCTTTGTAGTTGGAAGTAACCTTGATAAACAAGTGTGAACAGAAGGCCAGTAATCCTCTAGTACGTTCAACATTGCATGCAAAATTTGCCAAAATTGCATAGGGAAACTTCTTTACAAGGTTTTCTAGACACCAGCAAAAAACATATGAGCTACACAAAGAGAACAGAAAAAAGAGCTCTGGCTCAAAGGAACTCATTATCTGAAGCAAAAAATGCTATGGAAAGGCCTTCTGTAGCCAGGTGCCCAAGTACATTTGTGCTCAGACTACCAGGTTACTGCTGATCAAATTCTCACTGAGAGTTTCAGAAACTGAGAGAACTGAAGAAACTTCAGTCTTGTGGTGTTGCGACAGGTAGTTCAAGGTCAAACTTTCAACGTATATTTCCAAGGAGGTTCCTAGAGCAAAGAGAACTAATGTGTTTCCTTCTGTGCAACAACAGAAGCTACTACAGAGACCTCTAACCTGTGAATATAAAGCTGGCAAAAGTGAAAGAAGGCTCTCATACACTAAGTTTACTTTAAAAAATAAAAAGAGTTTACCTTAAAAAAAGCCTCCCTATATTTGCAATATCGAAGTGTTGTGTTTAGGTTTAACTCTTGGAAGTAAGTTTATGGAAGAAAGTTTAAAACAAATATAATCACAGCCTGGGGCAAGGAAACTTGCAGAGGGCAAAGCTGATTTTTCCTCACATTAAACAGCACAAAGTTAGGAAAGGAACAACAACCAAAGTGACTGGCTTTTCCTCTCTCTTAGTTTTACTGTACAGCCAGAAAACATTTTTCTCACACAACACCACAAAGTGCTGCTGTGTGATACTTGGAATTGTTACTTGGATTTGGATCACTACATAAAACAGCTGTTTTTAAAAAGCATTTGCTGCCTGGTTCTTCACTCTTCATATAAATTTTGCCTGAGCAATTTTTACTTCAACACTTATTTACTGTAACTTCTGTTTTCATCATAATTTTGTGAAGCACTAAAACTTCACTAAACACATCAACCCTTTTCCCCATATCACCAAAAATTAATAAAAACATGCCAAAGGCAACTGCTTTTTAACTTCCTTCCAGTTTCTCATTACCATTCTCCTTCTCATCTCCTTCTTCATTTGGATGCTTGGATCAGAGTGAGGCTTGCTCCAAGGCTTACTTCATAGGTAACAGGCGCTTGTTCATTTTAATGACTGTCACTTTCTCAACATGAATGCAAGAAAGACTTTACTCTTTTATTCAAATAATGGTCCAAGCATTATGAAAATAAGTTACATGTAAAGCATTTCATGCTGGGCATGTAATGAACTTGAGAACAACAACTGTTTTCAGCTCTGCTCACAGTTTCTTCTGGCTATTGGAAGATGTGCTAGTCAGGTAACACACAGCAACCTAGTGAAAAGGTGAAGACAAAAATGTGGAAGTGCTACATGTGGAAGGTCTACATGAGGCTAAACCAAACATTTTTTGACATTTCTCATAAAACTGGAACTTCTTAGGCCTGTAGCGAAATCAATGCCTCAGTGAAATCAATGTCCCTGTCAGTTCTACTTTGAGTAGCTTCTCCAGATTCTTAAGGCTCTGGGGACATCCCAACTTTCATAGTCTTTCATCTGTGACAGACCCTCCTGGCTCAGTTATCAAGACCCAGAGCTTCTGTTTTGCCTCATCAGACAGCATCTCGTCAAAGATCAGATTTAAACTAACATTACATTCACAATGCATCTATCACCCTCTCAGTGTTCTCAATGTGTATTTGTCTTAGCCTGTATTTGTATTTGCATCAGGCAGTAGAATTAAGGGGAGAAAAAAGACGTAGTTTTAACACTCACCACTGCATAAGAATCTATAGTGTCACTAAACGCTAGCTTAACAGCAGCAAACACATGTAAAATGCCACTGAATATTCTTGTTCTACTATTATGGGATATTGTTTTGCTAGAAATGACCTTTCACAGATTAGTATCAAATTAGTGTGGTGTTCTGGGAGCTGAATCACTGTTTGAGATTTGAGATCCAATAGCAAAGAGATGGAAGTCAAATAATCCTGAGCTTCCATCCTGGATGAACTGCAAGAAGCCAAGTGTGCTGTGCACTCCCTGCTTTCTTCCAAGAAAATATTGCAGCTAGAACTATCTGACAGTTTCAATTACCCTAGCTATAGTCAGGGAGCTAGCCAGTTGCCTGGCTAGTAGGAAGGAGTTGCTGTTTCTTGTTTTTACAAAAATGGATTTTGGCATATCCCTTGGCCTGGTCTTCTGTGATGAGGCTGTCTTAATGCTTCCATCATCAAAGTACCAATGCCAGTGATCCATGCCACGTTCTCACTGTCCGAGCCAAACCTCACCTCTGAACAAGTCCCAGTTCTGTTCTCAGCAGAGCATACAGACCAGGCTCACACTCTGCCTTGGGTCTTGTCTTCTCAGCAGCTCAGGGTCTGTAACAAAAACCCACAAAGGTTCACAGCTGCCCTAGAGATTCTCCTCAAGGTCTCTTTCCCACTTTCTTCTTCACTTCGCATAGAGAGATACCAAACGTTTTTATTCTCCCTCACAAGACAGTTAGCAAGTAATATTTGAAAAAAATTACTAGGAAAAAACCCCAAACTTAACTCTTTAATAAAGGATTTGTGAATAACATACCTGCAGATATATTACAAACAAGAGCAAAGAAAGTGGACTAGTTGTCTGTATTTTGCTGATTTTATAACAAAACAGATTATCAAGAAAGATTTTGAGAGCATCTAAAAGAAGTATGAAGTATAAGAAAACATTATTTTCACATCTTGCACTGCAAATCTATATGATTTCCTGCGCCTCAGACCAATGAACTTGGCAACTAATTCTGCTTTTCAGTGCTCCATCAGAATGCTTGAAAGCATTCATCCCACCAGATGACAAAACATGCGAGTTCTTCTCACATCACTTTTAAATGCACATTTTGTTTGATTTTCTTCTTTTCTGTAAATATTGAAAATATTATCCATTCCTTTCATCTTCCATTACAAAGTTCCTTCCCAAAGCCACCTAATTCCAGTCAGCCTTCAACCTAATGTAGAAGGGGAAATACACCAGCACTAAAACAGATGCCAGCAATCTTCACTATCACATGTGCCCTACTGCTCAGTCTTTAGCTGTAAAATGCACCCTTTGCCTCCACTGGTTTTTAGATGTAACCATAACATGAAAATTTCATTTATCCTTTCATTGTACGGAAGAAGTTGATTAGCTTAATACACAATACTTCCAGTCAGTGGATGTAATCCTTCAAACAAGTGACTACATGTGCTATTGAGGCCCTTTTCCAAACTGCCACTGGCATGAGGATCACATCACCAGATCTTTCACTTATGGTCATAAAAATGTAGCTTTGCATGCAGGGTAGGTCAGACACTCTCCTTAGCAAGAATATTGCAGCTTTATTAGCAGAAATTCTCTTTTCAGCACCCACTGCACATCATTGAGCTTCACTGTAAACAACCCTGAAAGGCAAATTTAATTTCATTACCAGTTTCATTTCATGTTTCTTATAAGTTCAGATACAAAGACTATCAGGAAATTTATTGCAGAACCTTGTCTTTGTCATATTATTAAAGTTTTTTCTCAGTTTCATCTCCAGTCCTACAGTCCTATACCTTCTATTTCTCCTTGTAAAGGTACTTCCAAGTACCAGGTACTTCCAAGCTGGTACTGCCAGCTAGCAGGGAAGAGATATAAAGTATGAAGTAATGTACAGACTGTTTTAATCTGGTGTCTCTGATGGCTAAAAAATCATCTCTGCAGAATTTACATAATTGTTTGATGTCATAAACCCATACCTTTATTCACACTGATCTTTCACTGTTTATTTTCAGTGAGTTTCAGAAGTCTGTGCTTTCTGTATCTGGGTAGAACTCTCAAGCTGCTTATATACTCAAATGTTAGAGGAATCACTGCTAGAAGACCCAGCAGCTGGCATGTTTGGCCCTCATTTTTAGAAATTTCTCCCTGTTAACCCTTCTAAACAGCCTCGATTAACCTGTCAGATATAGTACATAAAATTTTATATTTTTTAAATCTTTTCCATTATTATTTCAAACCACCCATTATGCCACCTTATCCCTACCCAAACAGCTGCTGCATCTCTGGCATAAATTTTGATCGGAGTTAGCTGTCCCACTGTACTTTTCTTTCATTTTCACAATTGCACATCCCCAGGTGGTACATTATGCCTCCCAGAGATCAACCCCATCTTGCAAGTGGTCACAGGTCTCTGTGGTACTGTGATGCCATGGGAATAGAGAAGGAGGTTTCAAGGCAATATGGAGAAAGGTCCTTGGTCTTTCTTCAGTCCTACACAGGACATAACTCCTTATCTGGAAATGACACCCAAGGAAGAAGAGAAGATAAGGTGAGACTTTCTCAGCAGTCCCACCATGCAGCATTAGCAAGAATTTGGGAAGAAGGGTATGGGATTTCCCAAGGCTAAACCAGAAGAGCTGGAAGAGCTGATCTGGCAGCTGTTGCAGATGAGTTGTTTGGTTGCTTTTTGTTAGCAAAAGCAAGGNGTTAACAAAAGCAAGGTTTAATATAAGTTTGTGAAAACGCAACTTAACAGAGTTTGATGGCAAGGTTCACTCTATTACTTACTATATACATTAAAATATATAAGGAGGATCAAATTAGAAGCAATTTGGAATGATATACATGGAGCCAGGAATGCAAAAGGGGGTAAGGGTGTGAAGAATATAGATGTAGATAAGGGTGCAAAAGGGTTTGGCAGCACTTAATCACTGAGTGCCTTAACATTTGCAAAGTGATTTGATAGGGTTTACTACAATTATAACAATGACTCAACTATAGATTTGAGATAGAAACATTCATACCATAATCAATTCACATGCACACAGGTAAAATGAAGTGTACACCTATTTCTATGTGTGTAAAGGTACCTATCAAAAATTCCCCTTGAGCTCATTGAAACACTCACATCAAGTCCCTTTGTGTTTCCCAATAGGCAAGAGCTGCACCTTGAGGAGTGTGGAGATGTTTGGTGGAAGATTATAATTTTAGGCCTCATTGTCAATGACGGTTCTTCAAGTATTACAAGCTTGAGAGTTTGTGAGGTCTGAGAGGCGTCTCACTCAGAGGGAGGTGCTGGAGCAGCCTGCTGCTGCCAGGAGAGCTCAGAGGGCCTCATTTAGGAGTCCTGTTTATAGGGTCACAACATGACTGACTTTGGTCATCAATAAGTTCCCATCCTGGCCATAACCCAAGTCAGTAACTACTAGGCTTTATTCCCAAAATGTATTAAAAATAGTACCATTCCACTAGGGCTACAATTCACAATGGCACCACTCCACTCTGGCTATGATTCAGGTAAATGGTTTGCCAAGGCTACGAAGGAGAATTACTTATCCTTTGTTCCCCACTGTGATTGGGCAGCTGATGTTTCTGATTTTCCCGCTCCTACCATGCAAGAGCTCCTAGTATAATCAGTGGATGCCTCACAGCTCAACTGATAAGATCAAGAAATGCTTCACTGCTCAAACAAATTTGGCCAAGGCTTATTAGAAGCTTCTGAGATCAGGACCAAGAATGGGGGTTGAGGGTGGAGGGGATGCACCACTGCAACAGCCTCGCATGCATAGGGGTGGACTGCGGTCATTGCTTGCTGGAAAAGCTTGGAGAGAAAGAGATGTGCAGTGAGCAGTCATGTGCATGCCCAGAGGCTGGCAGGATGTACGACTGGAAATCAGGTTTCTTATGTTGCCTTCTAGCCTACCCTGTTAATATTTCTTGCCTAGAACTTATTCTCTCCTTTTTCCTTCCTGATTTTCATTTTTCCTGCTTCTCTGGTCTTCACTTGACCCTTTGTTTACTAGGCTTCTAGTCTTTCTTGAAGCTGAAAAATAATACTGTACAATCTTTCTTAGCCTTTCTTTTCAGTAGTTCTCATCTTCCTTACAGACACAGTAGAAAATACACCAGCATTTGCTTTTTCAGTGTAGGCTTTGTTAATCATATTTTTCTTAAAACACATCATTCATTAATGGAGAAATGTGAGCATTTCAAACCTGAAAGGACACACAAAGCAAATATATGAGCTCTGAAATTCCCTATCACTGTTTGCATTTTAATATTTCATGATCTTCAGTATCATGCACAGTATTTTTCAAAGTTATGTGTAATGAGGGTGACCTTTTCACTTCTCAGGAAAACCTTAAATAATTAATTAACTGTGTGGTGTTAACATCAATAAACATAGTCATCATTTCTTGAGCTTTGTGACAGCAGTGGGGGAAAAACAACACATTTGGGTCTTGTGAACTTAATTTGCAGAAACTGGCCTTCTTTGGATTTATAATGCTCTCTTGTGGTCAGATCAGGCATCTACAAGACAATAACCTGCAACCCTAAGAATATCCTTAGTCTTTTTTTGGCTTTTACAGTCATTCCCAAATTATCACAAAATATTACAAATGTCGAAATGTCAATGCAGATGTTTCAGAGAAGTGTGGGTTTTTTGATTTTTTTCCCTTACTGGGCAAGTTTCCTAAGTTATTATCCATTTATCAAAAGCATCCTCCAAATATTTAACTGTTTGAAAATAATGTGGAGAAAAGAAAAAGTTTGCCCCCATCACTAAAAGAATAATGTAATATGAACTTTACTTTTAAAAATATTAATATTTAGTTTGTATTTTTTACATCTATCATTCATAGGTTTTCACAGCATCATGGAATGGTTTGTGTTTGTTGTTCAAAGCCCCACCCAGTTCAGGCTAGCACGCTTCCAGGGATGGGGCATCCACAGCTGATCTGAGCAACCTGCTCCAGTGTCTTACCACTCCCACAGTAAAGAATTTCTTTTGTCAAGTCTAAACCTACACTTTTTCAGTTTAAAGCCATTATCCCATACCCCATGGCTACATGTCCCTGTAAAAAGTCCCTCGCCATCTTTCTTGTAGGCCCTTTTTAGGTACTGGAAAGGTACTATAAGGTCTGTCTTCCTGGAACCTTCTCTTCTCCAGCCTGAACAGCCCCAACTCTCTCAGCCTGTCTTCACAGGAGAGGTGTTCCAGACCTCTAATCATCTCCATGGCTCAACTCTAGACTCTGTCCAGAAGGTCCACATCCTTATTTTGGGGACCCCAGAACTTGATGTAGTGCTCCAGATGGGTTCTCACAAAGGCAGAGTAGAGGGGCAGAACCACCTCCCTTGTCCTGCTGGTCACATTTCTTTTGATGCAGCCCAGGATTTGTTTGGCTTTCTGGGCTGTAAACACACATTGACAGGTCATGTCAGCTTCTCATCTAACGAAACATCCAAGTCCTTATCCTCAGGGTTGCTTTCAATCCATTCTCTGTCCAGCCTGTATTTGTGCTTATGATTGTTCCAACCCTTTTCACTTGGAATTGTTCAATTTCATAAGATTCATATGAACCCACCTCTCAAGCCCGTCAAGGTCCCTCAGGATGGCATCTCTTCCCTCCAACGTGTCAACTGCACCACACAGACTGGTGTCATTGTCAAACTTGCAGAGGGTGCACTCAATCCCACTGTCCATATTGCTGAGGAGATGTTAAACATTGTCAGTTGCAACATCAGCTTATAAGAAACACCACTCATCACTGGCCCCCACTTGAACATTGAGCCATGGACCACAATCCTTTGAGTGCAATCACCCAGCCAATTCCTTATCTACCAAGTTGTCCATCTGTCAAATCCATGTTTCTCCAGTTTAGAGACAAGGATGTTATGAGAGACAGTGTCAAATGCTTTGCACAAGTCGACATAGATGATGTCAGTTGCTCTTCCTTTCTCCATCAATGCTGCAACCTTGTCATAGAAGGCTACCAGTTTTTTCAGGTACGATTTGCCCTCAGTGAAGCCATGTTGGCTGTCATAAATCACCTGCTTATTTTCCATTTACCTTAGCATAGTTTCCAGGAGGATTTGCTCCATGATCTTGCTAGGCACTAAGGTGAGACTGACTGGCCTGTAGTTCCCTGTGTCTTCTTTATTTCTCTTTTTAAAAATGGCTGTAATGCTTCCTCTTTTCTAGTCAGGGGCAACTTCACTGGAATGCCAGAACTTCTCAGATGTCATGGATAGTGGGTTAACCACATCTTCCGGCAGTTACCTCAGGATCCATGAATGCATCTCGTCAGGTCCTGTGGACTTGTGCACTGTCATGCTCCTTAGATGGTCTCATATCCAATCTTCTCCTACAGTAGGTGGCTTATCATTCTCCCAGTCCCTGCCTTTACCTTCTGTGACTTGGGCAGTCTGGTTGGAGCACGTGCTGGTAAAGACTGAGGCAAAAAGTCACTCAGCACCTCAGCCTTCTCCATATCCCAGGTAACCAGGTCTCCCATTTCCTTTTGGAAAGTGACCACATTTTTCCCAGTCTTTCTTTTTTTTTTTTTCACCAACATACCCATAGAAGCTTTTCATGTGGCTCATGACATCCCTGGCCAGATTTAATTATATCAGGTTTAATATTATATTTAGCTTTCCTAACTTGAGCCGTGGCTGGTAGGACAATTCCTAGTCTTCTTGAGAACCACAGGTTCAATGTTAAAAAATAAATATACCTAGAACTGAGGAAAATCATTCATCCTGTCAGTTTATGGACAGCCCAGATCTACCTCCATGCTCCTCCATTTCAAAGGTGTGCTGAGCAAGGTTTCCAGACCTGCATTTCCTCATGCAAGAAGGTGAGATACAGGAGTACATGTGAGGCAGACACAACAGGGTTGTAGACAGACTGGTACCACAAAACCACACTCTGGTGACACCCATGTACTTGTGATGACGCACAAGGTGGTCTATCCTGCAGCAGGATCTGTTATGATCCCCTTCACAGCCCCATGCAGCTCTTCACAATGTTCCCCTTTCTGTCACTGTACCAAGTGGGAGCTACCTGCTTAACTGTTTCATTAATCTCAGATGCAGAGAGAAATGGGCAGTAAACTGCCATTGAGCTCAAGAACACACCGACATCAAATGAATTGGTGGGAAATACCTTCTTCATTACTCTGCATTGGGGTAATAGATTTAGGAAGGAAACGAATGCTCCAGTCTGCAGGAGGGTGATATCTCACCCAGTCTTCACTTCTGACTAACTAGCATAAACCATAAAATCTTTCACATGTGCACAATACAACTTCCTTGTGAAGGAAAGAGAAGGGGCAGGCATTGACCTCTTCTCTGTGGTGACGAGTGACCAGATCCACCTGAATGGCCTGAAGTTGTGTCAGGGGAGGTTTAGGTTAGATGTTAAAAAATGGTTCTTCACTCAGAGGGGGGTTGCTCACTGGAACAGGTTCCCCAGGGAAGTGGTCCCAGCACTGAACCTGACAGAATTCAAGAAGTATTTGGATGATACTCTCAGGCACATGGTGTGACTCCTGGGAATGGTCCTGTGCAGGGCTAAATGTGGGTCCCTTCCAACTCAGCATATTCTCTGATTATGTGATAATACTAGCAAGAATACTAGCAAAATCTTCCAAATTCATTGACTCACAGGCATTCATGTGAAGACGCAAAATATTGCTGATGATGTTCAATTATTCATTTTATCAGTAAAACCGTCTAACTGCAAAAGCATAACTTAAGAGGAATCTCTCCATTAGGCTAGAACAATTTTGTACTTACCAGACTCGACCTCATTCATAAGAAGCTAGGAAAAAAATATAGGCAAGGAAGGCAGAAATGTAGGAAACCCAGAATCAAGCAGACAACAAATTGAACTGAACACCTAGTTATTGCTAAGTAGCATCTCTCACTGATTTGAGCATTTTGCTTTAAAAAATATCTAATTTTATTTCCCTGATTTTACTAGTAGTGTAAAAATAGCTGCTCAAAAGAAACATAAAATGTAATATATCAGGTGCAATATTTAAGTGTGCTTCATGTAAAATTTTCAAAGGGAAAATTCAAGGACAAGAACCCTTTTTTTCTTCTTGATGTTGTTCTCTTCCTGCTAAATTTGGATTGCCCTTCAAATATTTCAGAGTTTGTATATACCCTTGACATTCTTCCTCTCTCTTAGTGCATAAGTAATTTTAGCATGACTGTTGAACAGTTGGTGAATAATTGCCTTGAAAAATAAAGAAACAGAAAACTAACCTCTAAGAAGATTTTCATTTTTGCACACACTAGTCAAATACCTGGATGTAAAACAGAGGATAAGACTTAAAATCCTTCCATGTGATTATTATGTCTTTGGAGTACTAAATTTCTGCTCTTAATGAGCAGATATACTTCTTTCAAAGACACTGTAACCTTCTACCAGCTTCTCTCATAGGTTTTTCTGTTAATAAACATGTTACAGAGTGTTAAGTGAAGAACATAAAAGTATTTTGTTTAATAATTTATTCATTAGCAGTTTATAGCCTCATCAAAACTATTTTCTGTTACATTGCATGCTAAATATGCTCACGTGTACTAGATCACTTTGAATATCTTGAAATTTGAAGATATAATTCTTAGCTCTGTATAGGGAACTATGCACATAAACATCAGAAAGTGGATGGATGAAGGAATTTAAATTATTTTTTTTGCTCTTAATGTCCTTAAATTATTTTTCAAGGTTCTGGCAAGCCATAATTCATTTTTATCCAAAAGAAATAAGACTTATGTAATCATCTGTTACATATACATAGCATATGTGAGCTTGCATGTCCTGTAAATTTTGCTTATAGTATACACCATTAAATTTGACAGATAGAACAAATCCTAATGTGTTGAGTATCTAAAATTGAAAGAAAAAAAAAGGCAGCCAGTTGGATGAGGATGGCTTGCTTAGTACCTTCACTTGCAGTTTGATCTCTGAAAAAACATCCAGAAATCCATTGCCAAGAGGAATGCTGTGAAATTCCATCCATGGAAATCCTGGAGTTGGAACTCAATGTTTATTTGACACCAGCAAAAGCAGCACAGGAGGCAAGTCTAAAAACCGGACTTCACCATTTCTGCTTTCCATGATGCTATTTGTTTTTCCATGAAAGCATTATAGTGGAAAACTATTAATGACATTGAAATACCTCTGTTACTTTACAGTTTCTTTTATTTTAATTTTACTTACATTTTAAATACATTTTAAATCATAAATATAAAAATATAAAAATATAAAATAATCTCCATGAGTTATTCTATCACTTCCAAACAGAAAAACTGCTGAGAAAACAAACAACCCTCCCACCAAAAAAGGTGATTCTTTGATATGCACTAGTAGATTTCTAATATCACTGTGGTTTTAGGCTTCATATGTAAACTTCAGGATGAAAAATGTCAAATTCCCTTAAAAACCCCTGAAATTACATATCTTTAATTTGCATGAATATGTGTTTGATTCTGCCATATCTGTAGCCATTTGTATGTGAACTTTTGTACCAGAGCAGTAAATTAATTAAGACTACAGTGTATTTTTAAGAAAAGCCTTACCAAAAAAAAAGAAAAAATCATTTTACTGTATCAGCATATTGAAATGTCAATATTACATTAGAGGAGCTACAGAAAAAACTACACTGCTAACATTTTACCTCAAACCTTTTTGTACAGTGTTGTGTTGAGTAGCCTTTCGTTCTAGGTAAGAAGCTGCTCCTGCCACACGCTGAAGCAGATGTGAGCTTTAATACAGTGAATCATCTTTTTGCCACTAGCCTTCCAGAGGGCCTCTTCAAGTTTCTTTTCAACCTAGTTGGCTTAAAAAATGCACCCACGTTTCTGCACTTGTTGTGGTTCCTTTTGGTTTTATTCTTTGGTCTTCCTATAGCTCATTGTTAAAAGCAAAATTGGTGGGGTAGTTTCCAAAGAACACTGTATGAAAGGCAGGAACATCTCAACACTGGTGTCAATATGAGATAACTGTAAGAGGCTCCTTAGCATTTCAAACAAGAAAATTTCAGAAATATGCACTTTGACTCTCTGGGCTTGAAGACCAATAAAACCTATTGGATTTTTTTGCAAGACAAGGCAACCAGAAGGAAATGCAAGTCCTGAGGAAACACAGCCAGAGAGTCAGTGCATTCTTCTGTGTTGAGTACACTGCTATGCTTAGAGAGTGGTGTACAGCTAATTTTGTGATGGCAATACACAAAACTTGGAGACTTAATTGGAAAAACTGTATAAAACATTACAAAATTCATGGAATACTCTCATGAACATGGGGTGAAAGTCTTAGGCTGCACATTATGTGACCACAATATGTACTTTAACCCAGTCTAACCCACCCTTTGATAATACCGTTTCTAGAGCTCCTGGCATCGAGCATGAATGGGAACAGACAGCAAGTGCTACTTCACTTACACTGTTACCAATGAAATTGGATCCTCAAAAACAAATTACATTTATGCTCAAAAGCACAAATGGGCAAGGCTTCTTCCTGTGAGTCATACATCCTTCTACCTTATGGAGGAAGAGAATCACTCTTAAAGCAGAAAAAAACATTTGAGTTTTATAAGGCATTTCCTCAATCTTATCCAGAAGTATACTGATAGACCTCACTAAAGGTTGGCAGCAAGCCTAAATTTCATTGTATCACAATGAAAGCTTAGAAAAAAATTAGAAGAGTATGAAATAATAGCTAAGCAAAAATATTGAGCTTAAAATTACTGTTTCTAGCAACTTAGAGAAGCCATAGCTACACTACACTACACTTATAGTATATCTATGTACTTTATACAACCTTTTTTTCCTTCTGAATTTCAGATAATGTTGCAGCAATAATATAAACTGATGAACACTTCCATTTTATTTTTGCTGTGTTTTTTTTTTTTAAATTAGTAGAATACACACTCGTTTCTCTCAAAGCAGATAGTCAGACAGTGAGCAAATCTAAGTTTTAGTCATCACTCTCTATTGTAAACAATGGCAAAACTTCATGAGCAAATTCTGGATTATTATGGATTTCAATTATATAGATATTGTTGACTAGTTTAAAAAGCTTTATTTCTTCACCATTCTTTCATGAGTTTTATAGCCTGACATTTGTCCTCGGTTTTACATATAAGTAACTGGTCAATGTAATTGATTTGTCTCTCTTTTTGGAATGCAGCTTAAAATGTAAAAAATTGATCCCACTGAATCTTGAAAAGCAAAAGTATAACAAATCAAAGGTAGCCAATGTGACAGGCAGATATGAAAATATTACACTATCTCTTAAATATCTGCACATTTGTTTAGAATGTCTTCAAGGCTTTGCTCTAGAATGAAAGATGACCAAACAGAAAGTTACTTTTCTATAGTGAATACATGGAAAGTTTGACAATGTGAATGAAAAAGCAAAATGCATCACTTCTGTATATCAACACTAAAGGTTAATTATTTTTGAGTACTAAATCTCTTCAGACATATCAAACTGTACTAAAAATTAAATTATTTTCCAAAGTTTAGGCAGAAGCTGTTGAAAATGCTGGCAGATACAGTCATATGGCACTTCCAACATAGAGTTCCAAACAGGAAAAAGATTGGTTGCAGTAGTTGTTTCATGGTCTTATTGCTAATGTGATGCCATTTTCAGCCTAGAAATATTTTCCTTCTTTTCCTTTTTTTCTTCTTAGTCATAAGAGATAGACATCTGTGAATATTTGTTGGAACTTCTAGGTAGTAATTTTGGTTATTTTCTGAACTTATAATAAAGAAATCACAAAAGAATTATCGGTCGTAGACACAGTGGCTATATTTTACAAGATTTATCCAATACACTCCTCTGCTACAGCAGCTTAGATATAGTCTCTTTCTCTTCTTTTATTATGCTTTTAGGTTTGAAAAAGAATGGATTTCCCAAGTGTGATGAATTATCACAGTCCCACAGATATTGCATGATTTGGAATGCATCCATGCCTGAGTACACTGGCACTGAAAAATTCATTTCATGTAATGTGAAAGCTAAGAGGTACAATTTATCTGAAATCAGATTCTTACCAATGTGATATGCTATACTTTTCTTTCAAAATTTCATATATAATGGCTATTAAGAAAAGTCTCATTGCCACTCTTAGCTTATCACATCTTAGCTATACTCACGGAAGGGAAATTTACAGATGTGCTTCATTTCTTTACATTTGTCTTTCTCCTTCCGAAGACATAAATTAGAAGGTCCACTTTCCGAACACAGTTATTTTATTGTAATATCCATTTCCTAATTTTCTTCAGTAGTGTACTTCTATGGATTTTTCTAACATTATGATTGAAATTATTCATTTTAGTGCCTTGGGACATAGGCCTCTTGGAATTTATCTACACCTTCCCTTTTATTTACAGTTTGTCACTGCTCCCTTTTACATTCTTCTACATTGCTCCATTTTCAATCATTATCTTATTAGTCCACCTTGTCTCCTTAATGGTTTTGTCTTTATTTTTCATTTGACATCATTTCTCCTATCTTGTTAAACTCTGTTTTCCTTTAATTTCATTTGTATTCTGTCCAATGTGATTTTACCCACCCCATTTATTTGTATTGTTATGTCCTTGTCACTAACCTTTTTCAGAGTCATTTTTAGTTCCTTTTAGATTCTCATTTTTTCAGTTTCAGTACTAACTCCTTTTTGTGAGGAGGAAGAATACTTTCCCTATTTCAAGAAGTAGTTTTGCTATCAAGCTAATCTTTCCCTTGGAATTTAAGACAAAATATCAAGACTTTCATGAAAATTTCAAACCTAATAGAATCTACAGCATACCTTAGAAATTGCTGGGTTTAGTAGTAAATTTCAAAAGGGAAGCATTATATAAATGGATGAAAACCAGTCACTACTTTTTAACAGGAGAGAGATAGATAGTGTATGTAAGTATATGCAAAGAGAACTTATAGCTGTTCATTTGACACTATGATAAAGCCACTTCCCTTCACAAAATAAACTGTGTATTAGCATCCTTAAAAAAAGACCAGCCCTCAAGAAGGAAGTTAAGTATAGGGATTTGTGCTGACTTAGAGATGGTATGTGGTTCTCCTTGAATTCCACTTGTCTTTTTTTGGTCTACATCTTTTCTGTGCACAACAACGCAAGTCTGTAGGTGTTATGTCCTAATCTTCATTAAATTGTTTCCTCTTTTGAAATAATGTTGATGTGGCAAGATTATAGAAAGGATTTTTGAGATATCAGCAAAGCCTTTTCTTTTGACATAGAGATGTTATTCTTTCTCACTATTCAATGTTATGATAAGTAGTGTATTATATAATACATATGTTGTATACCAATTTAGGTGAATGTCTTCCTTATGACACTTTGATACATACTAATAAATGAAGAATGAGAAACCACCACATAACAAATATTTTTAAGGCAGACTTGATAGGTAATGGTTCCAAAGATGATTCAATAAAAAAGAGATGGAGTAAATTATCTAACTGCAAAGAAATCAAAATATACTTTTCCCTTTTAGTCTTCCTCCACATGCACTCTTCTTGGTTTTAGGCTGTCTGTTTTGCCAGTATCATCCCCAGTGTGTCTATGTCACAAATTATAAGTGACAGAAATAGTGTGATTTAGCCAAGCCAGATGCAGCTGAAGATATTTTCCTCCTCTTCTTCACTGAAGGATTGGTTTTCAGAGTGAAATTCCAAACTCAAGATCATGACCTATTGGTTGAGAAAGTCTCCTTAATTTGAAGTCTTTTCTCTCTGATCACCCAATCATATATCTGCACATGAACACTCCTAAAAGTCAATTTCGTACAATATATTTGTGTTTTAGCACAGATAGGGTGGTTGCTGGATTTTGCTATGTCTGATTATGCCTGGTGATCAATTGTGTAGATTTTCAGTTTAACCTTCAAGATGCTCTGCAAAGCATCTGCAATTTATTTTATGATCTGGTTCTGTGTTGCCCTGCAGACCACATTTTCATATCTTGACTACAGCATGGGGTTTATTGAGCATGTCTGTATAATCTTTTCTTTTTTTCTGTACCCATGTTGTGCTCCCAGAAATGAGTGTAGTGACTTTTTAATTTCTGGTTTTCTGTGCTTCTTCTACATTAGACAGAAAAACTAAAATTTTATGACAAGGAGATCATTTAAAGATGCAATTTGATTTCACTAAAACTTCTTTAACTAAGCTTATTTCAGTACAAGCTGACATTGCCAATACCTGATTCTTTAACAAAGTACTGATTCTAGTCAGAATATTTGCATTTAGAGAGGACTTAGGGACCATAAATTTGCATCTGACCCTGTGAGCACTGATTATATGACTCAACTAAGTTGCTTCATTTCTGGAAACCATACAATCTTTCATTGAAAAGACGATGACAGGCTGCTTTTTGTCTTTCACTGCCATGATTCTGTCTTTGTAGACTCATTAATAATCCTAAAACTAATTCTCATCTATATGCAGCTAACAAATGCACCTAAATCAAAGTCATGCTTTTGAGCAAGACTTCTGATGAGCTCTGAGGGAAGTAGCATCCAGATAAGAATGCTGAATGTTACTCTTTATATATTCTCTGTGCTGTGCTGACGCAAGAATCTCTGACCATGACTAATTCATTTTCTAAAACAGCATTGACCTATCAGACAGATTCCTCTTTCCTTTTAAAAATAATACTTTGAGTGATCAAAAAGTCAGGACAGATACAACAGGGCAGTGGCTGAAGTAAATTGATAAAGGAAAGGCACTTGCTAATCAAGGCATGGAGAAAGACCAAGACCTGAGTTTTGGATGACAAAAGCCTTGTCATATTTCATTAACAAAGGAAATCCCTTTGCTAATGCAAGGATAGTAGATTATCCCACTTCCATAGGAAACACTCAGTGTTTTCCTATGGATTTACTTTGGTTTAAAAATTAGAAGAAGGAAAAAAGCCCGCATACATTATGTGAAACTGAATGCAAGTAAGAAAATGCCTTAAATGAGTAAATCCTGGTTGTTTCTCTCTGATAATGCACATAGTTGACAGTAAATGTGTTTTCTTTTGATTTCTGTCTTAGCAACCTTTACATAGAGAAGCCGCAGCTGTGGTGGCTCTTACTGATCAGTGCCAACCCATTCCAAATCAAACTTCGAGACTGTGATTTTTTGTGGAGCATGTTAAAAATCAAGAGAATTTAAGTACCATCAATCATAGAACCACAGAGTCATGGAATCACAGAATGGTGTGGGTTGGAAAGGACTTTAAAGATCACCTAGTTCCAACCACTCTGCCAATGGTAGGGAACTTTTCACTAGACCAAGTTACTCAGAAGCCCCATCAAAACTGGTCTTGAACACCTCCAGGGATGGGGAGTCCACAACCTCTCTGGGCAACATGTGCCAGTCCCTCACCACTCTTATAGTAAAGAATTTCTTCCTAAAAACTGATCTAAACCTACTCTCCTTCAGCTTAAGGCCATTCCCCTTTGTCCTAATACTACATGACCTTCTGAAAAGTCCATCTCCATGGACATCTCCATCTCGAAGGCTGCTCTAAGTTCTCCCTGAACTCTTCTCTTGTTCAATCTGAACAGCCCCAACTCTCTCAGCCTGTCTTTGTAAGAGAGGGTTCCAGCTCTCTGATCATATTTGTGGCCCTCCTCTGGATTCGTTTCAACAGATCAACTTCTTTCTTTTTTTCAAGGCCCCAGAGGTGGATGCAGCACTCCAGGTAGAGTCTCATAAAGGCAGAGTACAGGGGCAGAACCACCTCCCTTGTCCTGCTGGTCACATATCTTTAGATGCAGCCCAGGATTTGGATGGTTTTTTGGGTTGTAAACACACATTGACAGGTCATGTCAACTTCTCATCTACCAACACCCTCAAGTCTTTCTCCTCAGAGTTGCTCTCAATCCATTCTCTGTCAAGCCTGTATTTGTGCTTAGGATTGCTGCCACCTAGGTGCAGAACTTTATACTTGGACTTGTTGAACTTCATGAGGTCACACGGGCCCACCTCTCAAGACTAAGTTCCCTTAGGATGGCATCTCTTCCCTCCAGATTCATTACAAGCTGGGGAGAAATAATGTGCAATTTAGCATCCTGGTTTTGACTGGGACAGAGTTAATATTCTACTCAGTAGCTGGTACAGTGCCCTGTTCTGGGTTTAGTATGAGAATAATGTCGATAACACACAGCTGTTAACTTAGCTGTTGCTAAGGAATGCCCTAAACCAAGGACTTTACAGCTTCCCATGCTCTTCCCAAGCAGTTCTACGGTGTATCACTTGCATTTCTAGTGTTTTATTCTCATCTCTTAATTATTAGTAGTAGTAGCAGTTTACTATTTCACTTTATTTCACATAAAGTGAACAACAGCTGCACGGTACTCAGTTGCTGGCTGGGGTTGTACCACAACAGTTCAAAAAGGCAACCACACTACTCACACATCATTCCCCTGCCACTCCCTTCTCCCACCCCCTCCCTGTGGGATGGAGAGGAGAGAAATGTAAAGCCTGTGGGTTGAGATAAGAAAAGTTTGATACAATTGCTTACCATCCACTAACTGATGCCTCACCTGTCCATAAGCAGAGATCAGCCCCTCACATCCAACACGCTCCCAGTTTATACACTGAGTATGACATTCTATAATATGGAATATCCCTTTGCCCCTCTCAGTTCAGCTGTCCTGGCCATGCTCCCTCTTGACTTCTTGTGCACCTGCTCCCTGGCAGAGCATGAGAAAATGAGAAGCTGAAAAGTCCTTGGCTTAGGGTAAGCACTGCTTAGCAACAGCTAAAACATCAGTGTGCTAGCAACATTCCCATATGAATCCAAATCACAGCACTGTATCTTTTGCTAAGAAGAAATTAACTGTGTCTCAGCTGAAACTAAGACAACTAGAATTTGGAATATATTTGTCAGGAGACAGGAGACAGCAAGAAAAATTCATGTTATTATAATTTATTACTCTAGCCCAGAGTCATAGTCCCTAGTATAGGGGTTGGCTCTATAATAGAAAAGCTGGGAATATGGAATGGCATAGGCCATGAAGCCACTCAGTCAATTCCTGAGGAGTTCATGTGTTATCATAATATAGTTAAATTTTTTTCTTCCTCCTTAAAATGCTTTTTAATGTGATCAAGTGAACTGAAACAGCTCTTTCATCTGATGAGTGCCCTAGTTTAGATCCGATCCTGTAGGATCCACATACTGCAAGTCTTGCAAACTGCCTCCACAGCTGCTTTCTCAGAAGGAGAGGATAAATTTTGTTCTTCTTCTGCTCCCCACAAATGACTGACAAGAAAATTCTGCAATGAGAATAACAGAAATCACTTTCCTCAGCTGCTTCTTTCTTAGCTCCTTCAGACACATACCCCCAAACGGGTTTTTTGGTAGGGAAGGTGTGATCAAGGCAGCAAGAAGTAACAAGATAGAGTGAAAGTATTTTTAAGCTGAATCATGCCCTTAAACATTCAGACTACACATTAATCATTGAGTGACATCAAGGATTCACTTCAAAATTGGATCTGACTAGTGCATTAAATTTACCTACTGCACCAAACAGCTGTTCAGCTTCTGTTGAATTTGAAAGCAAATGTAATTAGTGCGTGTTCACTGATGCTTCCTCATTACAATGCCAGCCCATATCATTGGAACAGGCAATTACTGCAGAGACAAAGGTTTGACTTACCTGATATAGCACATGATTATTCATCATTGATTCATTTTTTCTTCTTCACTGGTAATTTTGTTAACAGCGTTTAAGAGTGAATCTCCTTGTTCTTTTGTGTTATTATATCTTCTCAAATTATTCGCAAATTGTCTAGGTAGCTTAATTCTCTAGATTTTAATGAGACATGAGGTATAACATCAGTTGACACTGCATGTAACTGGAGAAATAACTTGATTACTTGGATCATAGCAAAATGTGCTATTCAGTCACTGCCCATAGCAGCTGTCTTTGCGCTTGGTGACTTTCCCAAGTGCATGCAGATCAAGGAAAGGCCTGCTGGTGGAATCACCTACTTTCAGTGATGGCTTAAAAATTACGCTGACAAAAGGAAAGATTATTCCATAGTTAGTCTTGTTTTCAATAGACCTGCTCCACTCCTACACAGGCATTTTTTGGATGGCTTTTCTTGTGGTTTTTTAAATGGGCCTCACCACTCCACTCCAAGATTAGACTGAAGGTAAATGACTTCCCATCCCTGCCTACCAGGTGTCATGAGCTTCCCTCAGATACAACCCCTTTTCTCGAAAGAAAGATCTGTCTGCATGAAATGTGAGGACTCTACATTTATTGGTGACCTCCAGGATGGTGAAGGACAAACTGCTTAATACAGCTGCCAGTCCTGAGTATTTCTCCAGTGCACGTGCAGATCAGCTCAGCTGTGCTGGCATGGTAATGCACCACACTTCTCAGAAAGCCAGATATAGTAATTTACTGCACATGTTTGACATTATTGCCAGGCATATTCAAAATAGCCCTAAGCTGTCCTGCTGCATCCCTCTCCCATCACAATGCAGATATACATGGCTACTCTGGCAAAGGAAGGTCACCTAAGTTGTTAAGGCAGGTTTTAGTAATTTGGACAGTGCTGCACATTCGTCATTTCTTTCATATGCGAAAATTTGTAGCCATTTCCAGAAGAACAAAATGTAAAGAAACAAGTAAATGTATAAAAAAGGTGTATCACAACTGAGGATATAGAAACTATGGAAAATTCTTAATAGTGATGCTTGAAGAAAAAGGAATTTTTTTAGAAGTCTGATGTTCAGGGAGAATCTGAAGGCACTGAAGTACTGCTCCTAAAGTCATTCAGGTGGCAAAATCCTGTCAGCTACCATAGCACTATGCTGACACTTAGAGGTCAGTAAAGTAGAATTGAAGGAACTTCTCTGCCACCTGAAATAGACTCTATATTTTTCAAAGGCTTTGCATGATCTGAGAGATCAATACCTGACATTTATTTGGTTTGCTTATTCTTTCTTCTCATAAGTATGCTTCTCTCTTTTTATCTGATTCTCCTACCTGAAACTTTCTTATCATTATACTTTTCTCAAAGAATCCTCAACAAAACAGCTGGAAGAGCAACTAAGCAGTCCACAAACAATAGTGTAAAGCAATATCTGATCTGTATATCAAGTTCATGTGGTAGCTAGGAGTTGCATAGAACAGCAGATATTTTCTCTTACATGCTATACCACTCAATCTGACTTTCAGTGGGCTTTAAAATTGTCTCATTACTAGCTCATTTTATTATAGTTTTTTTTGTTTTGGTTTTCATTTTTTTGTTTTGGGTTTTTTGTTTGGTTTTTTTTTTTATTTTTTTTAATCATGCTTTAGACCATAAGGTTATTTTTTGGTACATCATTTCATTCCATACGGAAAAAAAGTGATCAAGTGAGAAAAATCACCATGTGGAATGTAGGTAATTTGTCAACCACTGCTGATGGAGGCAGAGATCAAGACAAAAACTTAAAGCAAAGTTGCCTTTCACCTCCTCAATGAGCAGCCTGCAACTGATCTGCAACCTGTTCAAGGCACTAAAAAGCTTGAACTCCACTTCAAAGCAATCTATTCTGCATGGGATAAATAAACTGGGGATTAAGCAATTTCAAAACAGGTAATTGTCTGAAATGAGTAATTTCTAGCAGCTGGTATGTTATCACCCACATAAATATTGAATTATGTATTAAGAGTAATTAATGAGAAAACAAAACTGCAATAAAGAAATAAAAACATGAAAAGCAATCCTCTTAAAGGCCCTGAAGGCTTCTGGTTTTTATATTCTGTGTTTATCAAGGCTCTAAACTGAATTTTGCAATGCACATTTTCTTGGCTGATCTGTAAAATTTCAACAAAGCATTTCATAGTTATTTCAACTTGTGAATTATGCAATAACACATTACAGGAGCAATTCATTCATATCTCTGCTTCACCAGGAGGCAAGTGTCAGCTACCTCTTGAGTTTAGGTTTTTTGGGCATACAATCTCTTAAAATGGTACCTCAGACTCTTACTCTGTCAGGGATAAGGACATGGTGAACAAAAGGTACAGTAGCAGAGTGGCTGAAAGGAGAAGGAAGGACAAGCATACAATAACACAGGACCACCTCTTGCTTCTGGAGTGGGAAATTATGCAACCTTGAAAGAAATCCAGGGTGCATGTTCCAGCTACATGTTCCAGCTGCATCTGCCTCCTCCTCCTCCCTCTGTTCCCTTGCCATCTGCCTCTTTCACATCTGAATTTTCTTCCAGACTTTAATCCACTCCAAGGCACCACTAATCTCCTCATTAATATTGTCTGTGCTATAAAGCAGTAGTCCTGAGAACTTCTTAGAACCTAGGGAAATGCCATAAGCCCCATTTTTGAAATGAAAAACAGCAACCAAAACACAAACAGTAGTAATCTGCTGCAGAACTGGGACTTATTTTTCAGGATGATGAAACATGAAACTTTTCTCAGAATGGAGTGAATCAAGCCTTAATTATAGAGTTCTCTTTCATCTTGAAAACCTGTTGTTTGAACTCCTATCATTAGTGAAAAGAATGTAAAGTAATCTTCAAAATTTTAAGGATATTACTCTTCCAAGTTTCAAACATCTCTCAATTTGAAATATAGCCTATCACATATACAGTGTCCCCACAAAGTGTTTGCTTTCTTTATTGAAATAGTACCAGCCACAGAATGCTTGTTAGTTGTGATTTTGCAACAGGTCACCTCCTCTTGAAAGTCTTTATTACTTCCACTTCAAAATATGCCAGCTGGTCATACGGGTTACTCATTCTTCTTCCTTATAATATGGAACTCAGCATTTTAATCTTATCACCTGCCTGTATCACATCTGCCATGAGGAACAGTGAGATATTCAGGATCAATGGTAGGTGTTCTTCAGATGTCATGAATATCTATATCTTCTTGAAGTCATTTACCAAGTACCTAGAGGCTTTTCAATAGCTGTGTGAATAAGAGGATAGGGGGACAGCAATAAATAAGAGGCTCAGACAAAACTAGTACAAAATAAACTGAAATAATGAGTGGATGTAGCTAACACAAAGTTTTAAAAAATGAGGGTAGCAGCAGAAAAATCAATAACCTGAATTTTAGAAATTCACTGGCTGATTTAGAAGTTTTGAAATTCCATGTAAGAAAATTACAGCATCATTAGAGTAAAATACATCCATTTTTTCTTCTTCGCCTCCCCCCAGAGAGATAAATGTTAGGATATAATACACACTACAATGCATATAACTTGTTAGGAAGAGAAGGAATTTATAAAGAAATGTGTATGTGAGGTACTAGAGAGAAGATTTGTCCTGTTTAGTAACCACATTCAACATCTTGGCAAATATTTCCTTCAATGAAGAGTCGGTCTGTTTTCAGGAATATGAACTGTGTCTGGATTAGTAGATGAAACAGAGGCAAGGCACAGGATTACAAATCTCTACACTACTTCACTTTAGGATTACAAATCTCTACACTACTTCACTTTAGTGTTTTAGCATCATGGCTTTGGACAGTAAGCATTAGCATCCTCCTAGCTGAGGCCTAGACATCATTCAGCATTTTACACAACTGTTTCTAATAGACAATTTAGCTGGAACCACACTGTTTTAGGGAAAGAAGACCAGTTTACACATGAAGACATGAGTCAGCTGTGATGCTAAGCCTCGAGGCAGTCTCTAACCTCTTCCATGTAGAAACATATATATTAATATCTATACATATATATACAGTTTATCTGTGGCAGTGCAGTTTCTCAGTCTTCTTACCCATTTTATTCATAAACCCTGGTGAGTCCAGGAAAGGTCTCTCTCTCTGTTTCTTATAGCAGTGAAATTGATATAATTCACTGAGAACTAAAGCATGAGCAAGAACTAGGTGAAAAGGCAGTAGAACATGAAGCCAGGCTTCATGTATATGCTATATGCTTCTTGGTATGCGCTACCCATATGCACAGACCCTCCAGAAGGTAAAATGCAGTTGGAGCAGAGAGGAGGGTAAATCCTCAGCAGCCTCTGTGGGGAAGGCTGCTGAGATGCTGGTGAGACAACACCTCCAGGTCACAGTTCTGTGGCAGAATGAGCAGTATTAAACAGAACGGGACTTCTGAGAAACAAAAGTCCACAAAAAGGAATAAAAAGGATATACTTGTATCATAAAATTGAGATTGCTGGCATCTTCATGTAGTATTTGACGCATAAAAATAATTTTCC
Source organism: Sclerurus mexicanus (assembly GCA_013396755.1). NCBI lineage: Eukaryota > Metazoa > Chordata > Aves > Passeriformes > Furnariidae > Sclerurus > Sclerurus mexicanus. The sequence continues at coordinate 111,704 of VWZF01002011.1, forward strand.
TAGACACAGTAATTCTCTGTGCACTTATCACACCTTGCAGAGCTAACTCTGAAGAAGCACTAATCCTGCATAAGTGTTTCTAAAAAGGATGAACAGGAAAACTATGTGAGCAATGACCTATTGCAGAGGACCAAGACAAAAAACGTTAGAGAGACAGATCAGCAAAAAATTCAGCTAATACAAAAATCAGCCATACCAATAGAGCTACAAATGGACTTTGAGATCAGTGATGTATCAAGTTCTGGCCAATGTGCAGAGACAACTGCAGCACACTCCTACCAGTACTGAGAGGCAGCAAAACAGGAGAGTGAAAAACTGTGGCCAAGTGTTGGCAATATGCAGTAAAACTGCTTTGAAGTCAATCATCAATACAGAAATTAAAAAAAAAAAATAACAATTAAAAAAAAAAAACAACCACCACAGGGAAAAAAAAAAACCACAACCAAAAAAAAAGTTACTATTACCTGAAAGGTATAACAGTTGATGCAAAGGCAGTACCATTGCCAGAGAACATTACTAAAGCAAGCCAGCAGTTTGGTTGAAATACTGTGTCTGACTGTCCACACCATGTAAACAGTCACTTGGTTCCCTCTCTATCAGCCTAACAGAGATGTACTGTAAGCAGATTTACTCCTCCAGCACATGCTGTAGTCAGGTGAAGTCTCTCACAAGAGCTAGTAAGAAACTCAAAGTGCAGACATCCCTCAGGTCTGGTGGAGTTACTGAGGAAGGAAGTGGGGAAACCAGAAAGCCCATACACATTCAAACTCATGGAAACCAGAGTTGGTGGCTGTGTCTTTTCATTTTTGCAGCCTTTAGCATTTTTACGGTGGTGAAAAGCCCTCAAAAATGTCTTGGATGTTTGGGAAACCTCCCATCAGGGAACAGAGCCCTGCAAAGGAGTCACTGTGTGGTAATCCTGAAGATATACTGCTTGATTTGTCTGGGACTAAAAAGGTCTCTGGTTGCAATGTTGAAAATAGTTTATGGCATGCTGAATCACTCAGTCCCTTACAGTCTGTATTACGCCTTTTGCCAGGTACTGCTGAAGGAAAAAAAAAGAAAAAAGAAAGGTTCCAGACATCATCCTGCCCTCAAAGTTATTCCAGTGATAACAGATAAAGACAAAACAGGACTCTCAGACATCAGGCCTGCAGCTGGCAACAGTTATTGTCTAAGGCGATAGCAGAAGATACCACAGGATGTCTTTATCAAGCTTAACAGAGCCAGAAGCAGAGTACTAGTCTGAATGCAAAGAAGCTGGGTCTCAGGAGAAAAGAGATCTTCAGTATCAGAAATATCCTGGGAACTTCCAAACAGATCTTGAGAAAGACCCAGTTCTTGAAGTCTATGTAAGAAGTTATAAGAATTGCCAAGTACAGTATTTATCTGGGATCTAGTGTACAAGTAACACATAAAGTTAAATGTTCGAATGAAGAATAGGCAATACTGGTGGTGAACCAGCCTTGTAGCACTACTGTCATTTTGAGCACTATGGATTACAGAAGATCCTTTGGCCTTGGGATGAAACAGAGGAGTGACGCTGAAGAAAACCCAGCAGCTCTCACCTTCTGTTGACACAGTAAAACAGTGAATGTATATTGAAACAGGAATACTATATGCTGCACTGAAACAGAAATACTAATTCTATGTTGCGCAGGATGGCCCCAAGAATTACACCATGTACCTGAGAGTATTGTCCAAATGCTCTGTTCCAGTTTAGCTGGAAGCACAACTACCCACCAGGTGAAGAACCTTTTCATTATATCTGACCTAAACCTCCTCTGACACAGCTTTATACCATTCCCTTTAGGCCTGTCACTGGTCACAAGAGAGATCAGTGCCTTCCCCTCTGCTTCCCCACATGAGGAAGTTGTAGCCTGCAATATGGTATGTACAATATATGACATAAAAGTATATAGAGAAGGCCCTGAGCAGACCTCAGCCTTACAGTGCCTAAAGAAAGCGTGCAAGAAAGAGGGAGTTTTTAAAGGCGCATGCAGTGCAGGACACTACAAGGACAAGGACAAGGGAGGAAATGGCCTCCAACTGGAAGAAGCAAGGTTAAGATTGAAATACAAATATAACATAAACTGGAACAGGTTGCCCAGAGAAATTGTGGTTGCCGTCTCCCTGGAAGTGTTCAAGACCAAGCTGGATGGAGCTCTGAGGAACTTAGTCTAGCTGAAGGTGTCCCTGCTTATGGCAGGGGGGGTGGAACTAGATGATCTTTAAGGTCCCTTCCAACACAAACCATTTCATGATCTCTATTGGGTGCGTGCACACACAGAGGCACAGAGATGCATTTCCCAGAACAGGAAATCTCATACAACGCCTTTATGCCTCACTGCTCTAGGCAACGAAAAATAATGACGAAAGTGTGCACAAGTTATAGATCTCAGCCATATTACAAAATTCGGAAAGCGTTTCGTTGCCGCTGCTGGCGCCCCGTCTTTCCCTTCCCCGGAGCCCCCAGCAACCAGCAGGGCGGCTATCCATCCCAGAGCCGGCAGCATCCCCGCTTCCCGGGCTGGCCACACGGTGGGGTGGCCGGCGCGGTCCTGACTCCGCGGAGCATCCCTCTCTTGGCGGCGGCTGTGCCCAGCAGGTGTCTCTTTCCAACCACATAACGCTTTGCAAGCCCTCCCTTCGCTCCCTGGATCCCAAGGTCAGCGTTTTCAAATCTTTTCTTCCTTGTATGAATAATGCAGTGGCATACTGGAAGATGAGCATTGCTTTTCAGAGTGTAATGGCTTAAACTGGGATGTAACACTCTGTTGTTTAACGAATACTTGTCACAGTACTACACACATAGAGTTGTATTTATTGGACTAGAATCGCATCTCAATTCTGCTTGAGTAAATCTGAAATAGCTCAGCTGGAGCCAGTGGAGATATTACAGATGGGAACGACAGGGGAATTTGGCCCATTGTTAAAGTATCTTCATGTAGAAACAATGTCGAAAAATTGAACTATGACCAAGTTCCTTCATTATGGGCTAATTTGACTTTAAATTGACCCCTGTTAAGTCAGTGAAGCTAGACAGGTGTGAAGAAGAGAGCACACAGAAGCCAGGACTGTTTGAGCTGCTTGATCCAAAAGGAACCATTTTGCATCTACTAATAAATGCAAGTTTATTTGTAAGGAATATTATTTTCATATAGATATATAAAATATAGATGGGCTTAGATCCCTAAGAGAACCACTTCAAAGAGCCTTGACTTATTGGAAAGTTCAGACTTAACCATACTTTTGCCATTGAGTCACCATCTCTTAAATAGGCCTAAACTCTGGCAAAGTTACTGATTTTAGAAAAAAAAAAAAAAGTGTATCTATTGATGCAAAACATTCAAAATGTGGAGATTTTTTACTTGATTGAGAGGAACTTTCCAAAATGCACAGATTTATCATGACCCTAGAGCTTGACATGATTTCATAACAGTCCTTCTCTAAATTTGCTGCCATTTCTGCTGATAGTTCAGTCAGTCATTTGGAAGGATGAGCAATACATTAAAGAAAAGGTGTTCTAAAAATGTGTTTTAAAATTCATTAAGGCACACATGTTGGGGTAATAGAAAGGACAATTGTCTAATTTTTTTCCTCTACTCTGTTAATTTTGGACTAATTTCTCTCTGACATCCTATCTAAACACATTTGAAGTATTCCTCAGCTTCTAGTGTTACTGAACCTTTCCTGCTTCTGGAAGTTACCCCACGTCTTTACTTTCCAGGATATATCACCTGGCACTAAAGGGAAAATACGAAAGCATGAGGTAACATTGAAGCTGAGTTGCTATGTTCTACATATTTTCTTTTTTTTTCTCATATTAACCATTTCACACTTTCCTTTGAAATGTAGGAGGCTTATGAATTGCAAGAGCTACACTGTGGGTGTGAGCTATTTGTGCTTTTACCTCTTCCAGGATGAAGCTGTCACCTGCATCAATAAACCTCCAGAGCTATTTTTGGTATGCTCCACTGGGCTCAGTGCCTCCTGGGGGTTCTTCCAAACCTCACTGTGCTGCCTTCTGTGGACTCCATGGCAGTCAAAATGTGATTAAGAGTGCTGCCTGATATGGGAATAGTGATCCAAGAAACCTCATTTAATATTCTGAAACTATTTTTCTTGGTTTGCTCTGGTTTATCCACATATTTAACACCTTCTGATCTGCTCTCCTTGCTATTGGTGCTTGGTAAGGACATAACTGTTGCCATGAGAAGAACTAAGCTGCTGATGGCTTAGCTAGGGTCCTTCTTCCCTCTTTGATAATAAACATAGTTCTGGCACCCTTCCATTTCCAGAAAGCTGGGTAATGAAGTTTCTGCCCTTCTCAGAAAGCCTGACAAGGAAAGGGATTTGGTGGAGCTGTCAGAAATGGGGAGATTAAAGTGAGGCTCACAGTTTGTTATCTATGCACATGAACAAGTGGCCTGATGTTAAAAAAAAAAAAAAAAAGAAAAAAGAAAAAAAGGCCATTTCTGCTGCATGGTTGAAACTCTGGTCTTAATCACTTAGTTGCTGCAAAGCACATGCCAGTGTTTCAGGCAGCAGAATTGCTTGGATCATTTCCTACACACTTTGCAGAGCAGCAATTAGCAGCACAGTGGCATTCATGAGACAGTTTTACATGAGTTTTCAAAGTAAAAACTAAATGAATCCCTAAAAGACCAGGTACTTGTAAAATGCAAGAGGGGAGCTCCAGGCCTGATTTTCTGGAGGTAGGTGCAAGGCTTTGCCTGCAGGCAGCAGGACCATCAGGGTCACCTGCCACCTTCTACACCTCCCTGGCTCCTCCAAGGAGGGGAAACCTCATGTCTTCTGCACTCGACCTTTGTGTTGCCTTCCCTGCATGGGGATTGATGCCACACATGTCCAAGTGCCCTCTCATCCACATTTGCCGTAAACACCCAGAACACCTGTTTACTCTGACTCATCCACTCCTCACAGAGACTCTCCCTTTTTTTGACAGCAGACCTCACTCAGGTAGTATGTGCTGCTAATATCCTTTCAGGACCATGTAATAACATGCCTTCTATCCAATTCCTAACATCCTTCAATCAGCTCAGCCACTGGGCTAACTGCTTAAGCTCCTGTGATTTATATAAGTGCAATTAATTTAAACTGCATCACTCCAGTGTAATGCTGGTGAAAATGCCCTGAGAGGGAGTACCTCAATGGTGAATCAGACCCTTTACTTTTAAAAAACATACAAAAGAATAGATTCTGAGCCAGTGAAAAACTGCATGGCTCCATTCATTTCAACACACAAACTTAAACCAGCTCAAGGTCTGAATCACAGCTCATGTAACAGACTATTTAGATACAGACTAATGCCTCACATCCTGAAATGCAACGCTTTCCCAGAGTTCGCAGGGACTTCTCAGATGGAACAGAGCTGAGAGGGAAGCAGAACCACAAATGCAACGTTCTAAAAGTGCTTTGTGGACTTCTTCATTTCTGTGGAGTTGAGGAAAATAATGGCTTGTGTCTCTGCAAGCACTGCTCTCCCTTCTGAGAAAAGCTGCCTCTGTTCCTTTTGCCCCAGCTGCAAAGCAGGTATCTGGGAAGCCCCTTCCCTTGCCACTCTCCCTTTCCTCCCATAGCTTCAGTATCTTCCCCACCACCTGAAAATCCATATGACACCTTTCACTAACCAGGGTTAGATGCTGAACAGATGAATCTTTTTAATCAGTCCTGGAAAATGGCTAACTTTCCCTGCACTTGTTTTGGCATTCCCCAAGATTAAGAAGTCATGCAGCTTGACAAAGCACTTTGTTCTTGCATGTCTTAACAGACCCATAGGGCTTTTTTTTTTTTCTTCTTCACATCTATTCCAACACCTGCTGCAAAAAATGGGCGGGGGTGGTCTCTGTAAAACACCCCTCCTTGCCTTGCCTCCTCCCAACAGAAGAGAGCCCTAACGTCACACCAGCCCGACATACCGGTATATGCCCAGGCAGGTGTAGTTAATAGACAAGGAGGGGAGACCAGGAATCAATCAGAGTGTAATTTGTGTTAGAAATTTACCAGCATTCAGCTGTCCATGTTTCCAGAATGCAAATATTTCAAAATTAAAAAGCCTATCTGTGACTAAATATCTCCTCTAAATCAATCTAGATAACGAGAAAACTCTTTGGCACATTTAAGAAGCTTTCATCTTGAATGAAATACACAACACAGATTATGCCTTCATAGGAAATCAAGAGGTCCTAAATGTACTAATGGAGAAGGACATTTAAGAGACTTTAAATTACCCAGTCTATAATTTTAGTGGGTTTGCTTATCTGTGCATCTTTTAACTGCTTTGGATAATTAGGAAAATTCCCTTGGCAGTGTCCTAAGAGGATAGGCAAAAGAGTGACATAACTACTCCCAAGGAAGGAAAGGTCGAGGTTTTGCATTCTGCAGACTTTTAAAGTAAAAGAGAAAGCATATGAACAGTCTGAAGCAGTATGCATATTATACAAAACCTATCACCCTGCTCTGAAATGTAGTCTTTTCCAGGACTTCTCCCTCTCCTTGAACTCATTTACGGTATCTGTCTGGTCCTTCTGCCTGGAAGGGTGCTTGTCTCCAGCCTTTCCTAAACGCAACTATTCAAAGGCAGCTCCCAAATGGATTAGGCACCCAATCAGTTCAAAGGCTTCCATTAGCTCTGCCAGCCAACTTGTTATCTTGTAATGTGTCATGTGTGTGTCCCCCTTCTGCCCCTAATGAACAGTTTGTTCCATTGTAATTCTTGTATCAAACATCTGGAAACCAGACCTGTTTAACAAAAAGAAAAAGAAAAAAAAAAAAAAGGTCGAGGAAGGAAAAAAAGAAATTAAAAATATAACAAAAATAAGGGGGGGGGGGGGAAGAGGAAAAAAAAAAAAAAAAAAAAAAAGAGGGGGGGGGAAAAAAAGTTTAAGGGCC
>VWZF01002011.1:118700-186223 GCA_013396755.1 Sclerurus mexicanus
CAGCTGAATCAGTAAACTGACCTTTATTTTCAAGCACTTTGACCAACACATTTTTCTAGGCTGCAGTTCTACAGAGTCACATCCCCCCCACTTCGGAGCAGGGTAACGCGCTCTGCAGGAGCTCGCTCCCCCGTTCACAGCTGTCTCCAGCGGGAGGAGCTGAAACCTGAACCAACCCTTCGAGTGGGATTGGATCCCTCAGCCAGCAGCCCCAGAGCCCTCCCAGAAAACAGCCTCTTTGGAAAAGTGCTTGAGAACATCCCGAAGCGATTGGAGGAGCGGAAAACCCTTCCCCCCTGCACCTGACTCGTGGGTATTTACAGCACTTTTCAAGGCGCCTCGGCACTGCCACTGCACAACCGGGAGTGGATGGGCTGCGTGGGGCCGGCAGCGCCATAGGGACCAGGACCGGGACCAGGACCGTTTTTTTCCTAGTGATACAGCGTGTGCTTGAGTGCTGCACGCCACCCGGGACAGCTACACCCACCCGCACGGAAAGAGAGTCTGGAAGAAGCAGAAACCCTACATCCAAAATGCCACGCTCCTTCCTGGTCAAGAAACATTTCAATTCATCCAAGAAGCCGAATTACAGCGAGCTGGACACTCATACAGGTAACAAAACGAAATCTAGTGCCACTGTGCCTCTTCTGAGGCTGCGGTTGTTGCGTGGCAGTTCTGAGGAGGGGTGGGATTGCTTTGCAGTCTGGAGGGGACGGGTTAGTTCATTGCTTGCTCTATTTTCTCCTGCTCACAAGGAGAAATATGTCAGTGCTGACCAGAATGAATCATAAAAGTTTGCTCATCCACTTGAACTCAAGTTACTTAGAGAGGATTTGGAGTTTTCCTGTTCTGTATCTGCTGGTGGTGGAATTGAAACTTTTATACAAATCCTTCAGGAAGTTTCACTGTTTCATTGTGTCAGGCTGCATAGATTTAAAAGCAGCATGCTGCCTTGAAGACACTCTCCAACTGCAATTTGCCTATTCAAGGGCACTGTCTCTACCCATCAGAATATATGTATGAAACAGTATTTCCTTAATCGTCCTTATATTCAGATTACCCTAGTGAGTTTAATTTATGCAACTTTTAATCCCCAAAATGTTAATTTTGCTGCCCTTTGAAATACTTTTTCTCTTACCTTAAAATGTTCTTTCTCCAGTGATTATATCCCCATACCTGTACGAAAGCTATCCAGTCCCTATCATACCACAGCCAGAGATCCTGAGCTCAGTAGCTTACAATCCCATTACTGTGTGGACTACAACTGGGCTGCTAGCATCTCCATTACCCAATGACCTCTCTCCGCTTTCTGGATACCCCTCATCTTTGGGAAGAGTCAGCCCACCTCCACCTTCTGACACCTCCTCCAAAGATCACAGCGGCTCAGAAAGTCCCATTAGTGATGAAGAAGAGAGAATCCAGTCAAAGCTTTCAGATCCTCATGCAATTGAAGCCGAAAAGTTTCAGTGCAGTTTATGCAACAAGACCTATTCAACTTTCTCTGGGTTGGCTAAACATAAGCAGCTGCACTGTGATGCCCAGTCTAGGAAATCATTCAGCTGCAAATACTGTGACAAGGAGTATGTCAGCCTGGGAGCACTGAAGATGCACATCAGGACCCACACGCTACCTTGTGTCTGCAAGATCTGCGGCAAGGCTTTCTCTAGACCCTGGCTACTTCAAGGACACATCAGAACTCACACTGGTAAGAACAAACATTACATTTGTAGTTTCTTGTTTCTGTAACATCAGGATGCTTTTTTGCTATTTTTCTCCACAGGTGGAAAAAACAGCAGTGTTTCTTAACCAATCTTGAAATGCATCCACAGAATTTCAAACAAGTCATTAAAAGGCTAAGTTCTCCCTCTTGAGAGGAGGGTGGGAGGGGAGTGTAGCATGGTCTCATAACTGCAGACCAGTACTGGCATAAATCAGCATTGCTCTCCTGATAATTTTAGGATGTTTTAGCCTGTTTCCACTAGCTGAAGATTTTGTTTTAAGGATTTCATGCTAACTTTCAGGCTTTTGAAATTGCTAACTCTGAAAAGGCTCCAGCTGACTCTGAAATCAGGCAGCAAAAACCAGAAAGGCAATGCATGAGGGACTGCTTTCTCACTCCTTAAGCAGCTGGCAAGTTTTGCATGCACTGTCTCAAGCCCTTAAGAATTAGAAACACATCATCAGCAAAGTGATTGTTTTTGGGTTTTTTTCCTGTTGAGGCAAAAACTGGTTTTTGATTATAACTCTGGGTACAATGTGATGTCTGTACAGCTGTTTGCTGCTTTTCAGTCAAAGGCCTTGTTCCCCCATAATTTATATAGTGCTATGCAGAAAAAGTTCTATGAAAATATTTGAATATGTTGGGAGGAGCCGAGTCTAAAAGTACTGCATGCACCTGTAGATGCAGAAGGTGTCAGCAGCTTGTCTTCAGAGACTGCACTTAGCAGCATATTCTGAGTAGACTCGAGTTCTGCAAATACAGCCAGCAGTGCAGAAAGCTGCTGTATCTATGGCCTGATTAACCTTTTATCACACATTCTTTTATTGTAACAAGTCATTTCTGTTTGTTCATTTGTTTCTTAGGATAAAAGCAGGTTTTACCTGTCCTAAACATCTACTTTTTTAAAAAATGCTTTATCCTATTTTCTCTTGATGTTTCCTTTGTAGGAGAGAAGCCGTTTTCCTGTCCTCACTGCAACAGGGCTTTTGCAGACAGATCCAATCTGAGGGCTCATCTGCAGACCCACTCAGATGTGAAGAAATACCAGTGCAAAAATTGCTCCAAAACTTTCTCCAGAATGTCTCTTCTGCATAAGCATGAGGAATCTGGCTGCTGTGTAGCACACTGAGTCATGCAGTCAATGTTTACCTGGACTTAGATGCATTTCTCCACTCTGTTCCAAATGATAAGTGGAAATCCAAAGGCGTTTCCTCATCTACTCTTCAGCCAAAAAAAAAAAAAAAATTTAAAAAAAAAAGCCAAACAAAAAAATCACCCCACCAAAGAAACAAAAAAAAAACCCCACACCAACAGACTGAAACACCACCAAATAAGCAAACAAATAAACTAGTGGAAGAACTTAGAATGTCAGTAGAAATGAGCTTTAAGTAGTTTCTATTCAGTCATACATTTGCATTCTTAAGTGAATTCAGAAATATGGGGAAAGATGCCATGCATGACATTTCAAGTGATCTAAAGGAAGAAGCATTATCAGCTTTTTTTTATAGATGAAGCTAAATGTATGTCGTCTTTTCTTGCTTAGAAAAGGCTGCAAGTTAACAATACATTCCTGCCAAGCCATTTCAACCAAAGAAACAGTATTTTATATGAAAATTTTACTAAAAATACTACCCAAGTGAATTTTGCTAGACACCATTCATCTCAGGTGCCTTAAAAAGTATTCCAAGTTTACCTTAGTAAATGTTTAATATTATTCATTGCTGTATTTTTTATTTTATTTTATTAGAAGCCAAGGTCTTCATTAATGATCTGAAATGCTTTAAAACTGCATAATTAAGAGAGGCAAAAAAAGTGTAAGAGAATGTACGAAAAATTGAAAGCCACAATTTAACCGCATGTGCCTTCGAAAAAAAGAAAAAAAAAAGATAATACTGTAGCTTCAAACATTCCTGGTGCATGCTTGACCACCTTTCGATATGCAATAGTTCCTCTAAACTTCATTTAAATAAAAAAAAAAAACGGGAATAAGTGCAAGAGAGGGGATCAACGGGAGCTTTACAATTATTTTTTTTAAATGCACAAAGGAAATGCAATATTTTCAGCATTACCCCTCCAAGTGCCTTTTTTATTGATGATTTTGTAAAGTATGTGGACATAATGTAAATATTTTTATTTTTATATGATTGAATGTGTTATGAATGAAAGCGAATTGTTGCCTATAGCAGCATCTATAGATGACTTGAAGGTGTGAAGTGAAATTTATGTTGTTTTCTAGCCACTTTTTTACAATAAACATTTTTAAGTAAGATATCTGTTGTTTGTTCTAATTAAAGAAAACATCTGTGTCTGTGTTTGAACATAGAAAAATGCAAATGTCTCAACATGACCAAATGAAAATAAAAGTGAATTTCAGATGCGAATATTTAAATGCAAATGTTCTGAGCATTAAAAAGGAATATATCCATTCCATTTTAAAAGATTTAAAACCACACAGTGCATTTTTCTAGAGTTGCTGCTTTAAAGCACTTTTCTGCTACTTACAAGTGTATGACATTGTGAAATATATTTTATCAGAAACTTTTAAGAGCAACTTCTTTCTTGCATTTTAACAGATGAAAGGATACTAGCAGAGCAGCCTTATTATAGTACTTTCCCTGAGACTCTGACATCAGGAAATCTGGACCTGATCCAAAGTTCATTAAAGTCAGTGGAGCCTTACAGGAGTTCAGCAGTGTTTGCATGATGCTCTTTTAAAGTAGTAGTAAAGTTGCAGTATAATACACTTTATATGGCAATTTCTAGATAATTAAAGATATTTTATTAAAATATATTACACATCAGAACTGCCAAGTGAATGCATTACAACTGTATGTCAGCTAATATATCACAGGAAAGAATTATTCTGTAATAAAAAGTAGAAATCTTTTTCTTCAGATTACTTAACTGAGGACTCCAAGATCTGAACTACATAAAAACATAACAATATTAAAAAATCATGTCTCATCGTTACTGACTGTTGTGAAACAACCTCATTTTCAACTTTTAGCAAAATACAAAGCTAGAGAACATACAAGCACCAGTTGGCATCCAGTCTAAAGACCTCTATGTCTATATTAGACTACCAGCACAAACAAGTAATAGCAAAAATAAAATTCAAAAAATGTAACAAGATTGTTACTGATGTATAAATATAAGGTGCATATTTCTTGAAAAAGAGTATGTTTCAGCAAAATAATATAATAGATTATGCTTTCTGTCTCCTCCAGCTGAGTTCTGCAAAGGAGGACTTCAGGAGGACTGCACTGGAATACCAGAGGCAATAGACAGAAGTCTTGGACACTTTCTCCACTGAAAGCATGATACTGAAAAAAAGATCAGCTCAAATAAGCTTTCATATTCTCCAAGCATCTTCTGACAAAATCTCAAGGTTATAACAACGATTCCCTAGGAGCTGCTAGATATTTTTTTTCTCAGGAAATAGCTATAGAGAGTTCAAGAAAGACAGGGTTAGTGGGAATTTGCGAGGTAACATTTTGAAATGAACACATGAAGGCATCAAATACCCTTGAAAATTTCATGTGGTTACTCTATTGATTTGCACTTCCATGTCATTTGCTTTGAAGTTCTTAGGCCCCAGCAGCAATCTGTGCAGCTTTCTCTTCCCAGCAAAGTTTACTGGAGTATGAGTAAAGCTCTGGCAGTCAACAACTATTTGTACTGTCAAAGTTCTAGGTTTGCTCTCCTGTGTTGTGCCACAAAGACTTTTCCATTGTTTTAATTCACACTTCAAATTCTCTATGCCCATAGTAAATGAAACAGCATAAGAGCTTGACTTCTTGAATGAGTGGAAATGCTACTGTTGTCCTTAAGGGAAATCAGATGAAAACTTCATCAAAATACAGTATGCTAAACCAAACACAAGTGGAACTGGTCTGATTTGGAGATGACAATTAAGATATGCTACTTTGCATGCCTGTAACACCTGTACTCATAAAACACAAAGATGGGAAAGGCCAGAAGCTTTTCTGGCTCATCTATTTAATTGAAGCTGAGCACTCTATCACAGATCCCTAGTTCTCTGTCCAGTTGCAGCATAAACTTCCCAGGCAGCTGAATTTCTCTGCTTTTCCTGTGTGACTGCTTTCTATTCCCTGTCAGGATGTTTCTCCAAAGTATATTCCATTAATAGTTTTAACTCATTACCTTAGAAATGCCCTTCTGCACCTGCACAAGCTATTTATCAATGTAAATTGAATTTTGTTTTGAGCTGCTGGTTGATGACTCCTATGACTTTTTAAAAGGAAAAAGCTCCATCCACGGTGAATCTACCCATTGAATCTCTTTAGCCACTGCAATATTTCTCACAAAACATCTCTTATTCTATATCCCAATAATCAGCCTTTAAATCTTTCTTAGGAAAACAAGGCTCCCACACTCTGAATATATTCACTGATCTTTTCTGAAATCGGTCACTTCTTTTAATTTTTTACACCAGTGTTAAATATAATTCTTTTAATTGAAGTTAAGCTATTGCAAGACCAGTTTCTCCTCTAAAGGCCCCTGAATGACAACAAACTGTATACAACACAATTCACAGTTTTTTTCACTCTTCACTAATGAGCTGTTAAAAATCAGAAGATTCAGGAATGGGATTTTGCCCGGGGGTTACTTCAAATCTATAAATCCATATCTGTTATTTTTATGATTGTCCATTATACAGAATGAGGGCTGGATCCTTCCTTTAGGATGTTCTGTCCCTTTATTTTCAGTGTTCTTTCAGTGTGTGGAGAAGAGCAGAACCATCTCAGCACTTGTGCAGTTACAAGTCAAATATATTAATTTCTCAAGGCTCAAGACAATAACTGATTCACTTTGGTTTCCATGTCTCTCTTCCTTTCTTCCATCTAGCCATGCTTTTCACATTGGAGGCTGCAGAATGAAGCAAGATGTGCATGAAATGAAGAGAGAACAAAGTACACTTTTAGGCTTGAGCACTGTAAGTAGCCTACCATGTAATGCAGAAGTACAGAAAAGCGTGTTGTACTCTCAACAAAGAGTTAAAAGAAGTGCCTCTCAGATTAAGGCACCATGAAATCTGGCTTCTGTATTTTGATCTATTATTTGGATTATTATAGTTCCTGTTGTCATTAAGCAAACTCAGGGCCTATTACTCTAAGCTCCATAAAATCATATAAAAACAAAGCACCATAAAGATCCAGTAATTTCAATTAAAAAGAAAGGACAATGGGAAACCTGGTAATTTAATTCTGATGTCCTGTGCTGCAGCTCATTTGTTCTGTCACAAAATACATCAATATTTGATTTGAAAATATATTTTTATTTTTTAATAAGACATTTGCAGTTATGAGCATTACTGCTTTAGAAATAGTGGGTTTTACTAGCTGTCCCAAATGTTTGGTTTTGTCCCTTTAAAGCAGGTGTTTTTGCAGTTGAATTATATGAATTCTGGTTCACAGAAGTATGAGGAGTGGAAGGTGAAAAGAGCAGTCCAACACATATATATTGTAACAAATGATGTGAGAAATAAGAACAGACTGTGCAAGTGAAATCATAGAGTCAAGGAATGATTGAAGTGGGAAAGCATGTCTGGAGATTGACTAATCCAACTCCCCTGCTCAAAGCAGGGTCAGTAGAGAAGTTTACCCAAGACTGTGTTCAGATGGGGTTTTGATATCTCAAGAAATGGAGACCCCATGACCACTCTGGACAAACCATGCCAGTGTTCACACTTACAATATAGAAGAGGTTTTTCTTACATTTAAATGGAATTTTCGGTATTCCTGATGGTGTGCACTGTCTCTTGTACTGTCACTGGGCAACACTAAGAGTCTGACTGTATTCTTTACTCCCTCTCATCAGGTATTTATACACATTAATAAGATCTTCCTTGAGTTTTTGTTTCTCAAGCTGTCTCAGCCACTCCAATATGAGAGTCCAACATCTTTGTGGTCCTTCACTGGACTCTGGTATTCTCATGTCAGTCTTGTACTGGTGAGCCCAGAACTGGGCCTAGTGCTGCAGACAGGCTTTCACTAGTGTTGAGTAGAGGTAAAAATACCATTCAGTTGCTGATGGAAAGCTGACAGGATGCATAAATGTTGTGGAAACAGTCATAATAGTAGTGTACAAACAAAAATGGTGCTTGCATTCTCTGTTCCTCTGTTACTCCTTCCCCAAGATTTTCATTAATTCTAAATATATGCAAAGTCATCAAGAATCATGAAGGGTGTGGATTATGGTACTGTGTTTTCCTGGGAGAGCAAGAGTTGCCCTGTTCTGTTGCAGAGTGCAGCATAAGGATGCCTCAGACAAATCAGACCAGAGATTGAAAAAAAAAAAAAAAAGCATTAACAAGTGCACAGTGGTGTTGTTTTTACGTTTGGGAGTTTAGTCTCCTTGTTCCTCTTTGCTTATCTTTCTAATACTTCAAGAATTCCATCAAAAACAATGCTTTTTTGTGTGTTTTTTTCCTTCCTCTTGTTCACTCATGATTTGGGGTACAAAAACACTTGTATGTGCTCATTCATGGCCCTCCTTTTATTTGTTTTCCCCACGTTTCTGCAGGACAAGTTATGCAACAGTTGGTTTCTGCTACATCTGTCCCCTCTCTCCCTATTACCTGGGTATTGAATATTCCTATCTCCTATTTGTGTTCCTCTCTGTTCTGTTGTCCACTGTGTACACCAAGTAGCTGTAATAAGGAAGATCATGGTTTGGTAGCCCTTACTAAGAAGTAATAAATGTCCTTTTATATCTTTCAGTTATACAAACATATTTTTACTTCATTTTGTCAAAAGAAGACATGGAAAACAAGAATCACATTAATACTAGCTCAAATTCACGTTTTCCTACGTTTTTAGTAGCCTTCACTCTTGGAAGACCAACTGAGGTACATGCAGACATTCACATGTGTTTTTCATACTTGTAGACATATAGTTGGCTATCCTGCACATTCAGACACACAAATCCTTTCAATGCAACTCTGATTTCGGGGACCTGTTTCGGAAAATCCCTCAGAGAGATCCCTCATTTTGTTGCTAGACCATCGCTCAGTTAAAAAAGGTGGATTTAAATGCAAACACAAGGATACCTTCTAGCAAGACAAAGTCAAAGGAGGGTGTTCTTCAAGCTGTTTGCCCATCCAGTCAATGTAAGAATGAATTCTGGATCTCAATACTTTCCTAGATGTTTATCTTTACATTACTTATGCTATAAAACAGAACCTTTCACCTAACCAAAGAAAACTACAGAAAGACATTCCTCTCTTTGCTAAGCCCCTACATTCTCTTTACTTCTCATGTTTTAGCTGCCTCTGTTACTGCTTTTTCTGCCTTACATAGGAAGTATCTTCTTCCCGGATATGGCTGACAGGATACCAGAGTCAGGAGATCATGGATCTTTTAATCCTAAAAGATGTGGGCATTGCCACGGCCTCTAAGCAGCCCTAGGCATGGATATGAACAACAAATACATGTTACATCCTGGGCCATCAAATGGCAGCAGCTCCTGACCATCACAATGTCACATCTTTTCGAAGGCATGACCTGGGAATGCAGGAGCTCGGTCTAACAAATCCCTCTCAGAGAAGAGTCTATGTCTCACTGAGTCCTGTGGGCTCCCAGCACCAGCACTGAACATCAGAGTAGCAAGATGCAGACATCTGCTAAGTCACTAATAAGAAGCAGTTAAAGTATAAAGTTGCATTGCAATTAGCTCAGATTTTGCACATGTCCCTAAAACAAAGTAAATTCCTTTGGATGTAACCTGCCCTCTCATGTGGGCTGGCAGGTCATCAACAGCTGACAATGAATAAAGAGTTAGAAGAATGAAAAGTGACAGTTATTAAGTAACTCCAGTAAAAATTGAATAAAAAACAATCAGCAATTCAAAGTAATAATATTACACATAAAAGACTAATAAAAATTCTCACTTATCTCAGTAAAAGCTGTATTATATTTTTCAGTGTTATTAATTTTTTACATTTTTAAATGTTATAAAAATATTTTTGAAGACAGTTCACCAAGATTTATAGCAAAGTATTCACTATTCATCTGTAATACATGAAACCAGGCCAGGTTGCTATGTCCCGAAGAACTTAAAAAAAAGAATCTTGTGACTCGTGATGGACATTTTCATAGTGTTTGTAAAACAGCTTGGCATCTCAGCTCAGATCCTAACTAGTTCTGACTGGACAAGGCCAACACTCAGTCAGGATTTTTTGACAGCCCTCACTTACTGACAGAAAAATCACTTTTTATTTGGAAAATGGCTTTCTGCTTCTAGGTAGTTTCAAAAAATTGCTCCACCCCTTTCTCTGATCCCACATTTCCCACTATTGACAGGAAAAAAGCAGTCATTATTACTGATACTTGTGTTTCCCAGCAACCTTTTCTCACAGGTTTGAAAATCATGACTGTAGGTGATGATTGATTCTGGTTTGGTGGTCACAGGAGAGAGCCAGGGCTGAGGGCTGCTTCTGAGAATTTGAACCCAAATGCTTTGTCTGTCCACAGCCAAATATGTCAGTATGTCACACTGGCAGGACGACAGGGATTCTGGGAACAAAGATAAGAAAAAGAGAAGTCTTAAAGACTGTTGAAATGTCAGCCCTGATTAGGAGGACATGGTAGTTAATAGATATTTACAAGCAGGAGATATCAATCACAGATTACCTTCCAGGGCAGGCTTCTGTATGAGGAAAAACTCAGAAGTCCAACACTGTTTAACTTTGAGAAGAAATTTTGACTCCAGTTAAGACTGAAGCTGATATCACAAAAAATTCTGAGTTGGAAGGGACCCACAAGGATCGAGTTCAACTCTTAAGTGAGTGGCCCATACAGGGATCAAACTCACAACCTTGGTGTTATTAGCACCTTGCTCTGGTCAACTGAGCTAATAAATCAGCTGCAGACATGGTGTTAAATCTGAGCTCCTGACATATTTGAGAAGATTTTTCTATTCATCTTTGTGTTCTGGTTTCACCTGGGTTAGAATTAATTTTCATCTTAATAGTTGGTAAAGTGCTGGTTTGCATTTATTATGAGAATAATGTTGATAACACACTTTCTCCTTGCCTGTTTTTAGTGAGGATAAATAATGTTCATGTCTTGTAACACCTTGATAATAGTTCAGCATGTTTGCTGTGACCTTTTTCGGTTGGACCAGTACTGAGTAGCTGCAGATTTCAATGTATGATCAGCTGACAAGCCTGGCTTGCAGTGTCTGAACCATTGCAGTTGCTGTTGAGGAATGTAAAATGATAATTTGTGTTGCTCTTTGGGGGGGCAAAATAATAAATTGGTGGAAATGTAGAGTTGAAGTGAAATGCTTTTCTTTAATTACTCCTTCTGACTTTGATTTGTAGATAATTACACATGCATGGACTATACTGAGCTAGGAATGCTGTATTTTAGTTCTAGCCATTGAACCTCGCATTTACTTATGCCAAAGATGAACCTCTCCAGGTAATCTAAAATGTAGACTTTTTAAGTGATGTGAATGGCAGCTTTCCTGTTTTAAATTGCAAGTTGTAAATAAAGAGTTACATTGTCAATCAGCCAGCAAATGGTGCTGCACTGGCCTTTCTAGAAAAACAAACAGTGGGTAACAAATTACTTTATGGTAGGACTGAATTAAAACCAAAAAATCCTTATCAGTGCAATATGTTTTCTGGTCCACTAAAACTCTTCTCTTTTAATCTGTTCCAGCTATGTTGCATTTCCCATTTTTTTAAATTTAAACAAGTCCTTTTAAACATATATATGTATGTATACATACATATGTGAGTATATATATACAAACATATACACGGAAACATTTTCTGCACGTAAGCAGAGATAGAATTAAACGACACCCTAATGGTATTTTATCTTTTTGAGCAGTACTATTAATATGTGGCACATTCCTATTCTCCTCTTTATTCCAGAATCTTAACTTTCATTAAAAACCCTACAGCGAGTCTCTTGTTCCTACAGTTACCCAGCTTGGACAGCAATCAAGTGTAACCAGTAGACTTGTAGTCAGCTTCAAGCAGCACAACAAAAGACTGTAAAGGCAGACAAGTCTCAAAGAGAAATATTGACACTGTTTCACTCAGAAATACTTCAGTGGGGACAGTCCTCAAGGAAATGATAAATGTTAGTAGAGGAATCAGTTCTCTGACTGACCAAAGCATGGAAGGAAAGCATGGGAGAACACCATAGTGAAGATCTTTACCGTTTACTGAGTGACCTTTTATTTTGGTGTTGCAAGCAGCAACAGCCTCTTGCATCCTATTGGATTGCATTGTAAAAATGGAAAAACTTCATTGGGAGTGGCTTCTCCCAGTCATATTCTTGAGATTCTCAACACTAGAAAAATACTAATGTTTCCACCTTCCCTTTCCATTCAGTTCCTGCTTTTGAGCCTCATAAAATGTATGGCACAATGAATCTGTCTGCAGATTGGCTTCCAGAGCTCAGTAGCAAATACACTGGCACATAGTTACCAAATTAGTCAAGAAATTTTCTTTATACTTCTGTAATACAGTTTGTTTCCTTTTCTCAGGCTTTTCCCTGACTCTTCAATGGCAGCACTTGAGTACAATGTCCCTGTGCATGTTTACCACACACATGCATCATTCTTTTTCTCTAGCAGAAATTAGGTTGGAACACAACTTAGGTTTTGGGTTTGGATTTCTCCTATATGTTCAGCAAGCTCAACAGAGCAAAATAAAAAGCTGGGTATCTTCCTGTGCACATTAATGTATCATGTGTGTTCAGGAAATCTGGTGCATTCGGGAAACACCAGTGTGAGCAATAGGGCTGTGCAGAGCACTCACAGCATCACATCAGGCCTATTCCACAAAGACAAATGCTCAATTTGCACCTAAAATCACATGAAACTGTGAAGTTTTACGTTTTCTATACATTCAGAAACCTTCTGGAAAATCAACAACAATATAACAACCCTACTTCTACATAGCTGCTCTGAAAAAGAGGAATCTGTATGAGCCATGCAGCACAGCAGAGAATTCCAATTTTTAAGAGATGAGGGTGAGAGATAAGACTCTGCCTTAAACATCCAAAGGACATACAGCACAAATTCAACTCTTCTTCCTCCACACCTCAGCCCAGGAGCTGTTGATTATAACCTCTCACCCCATACCGCACACAATCAATGTTCAGCTCCCAAGTGTGGCGCGAGTTTTATGCTGGAATTTTCAAAGTACCAAGTTCCAGTGAATAGACACAGTCTTCTCTTTTTTGGCTCCCCACTAAGTAATGCCTGCAAGAACATGTCAGAAAAATGCTAGAAAGGTCACAGGGCTAATGGCTAGCAGGAAAGCCAGTTCTCGTGGTTCTACCCACAGGATAGTGTAGATGCATTTCCCACTGTGCCCCACAGTCCTAGTCTCTAGGTGCATATCTGGTGGAATTCTTATCATATGTTAGGGAAGAACATCAGTGAGCAACCTCACTTTCCTACAGAGGGAGGTTTGGGCACATAGACAAGGTAAGTTTCAGCAGGTCTCCTTTCCTACATCAGGGGACAACCAACTCTCTAATGTGTGAATTTGCTCCAGAGTCTGGTTGGAGCCATTATATCCCGGATTTTATTAATATTATACCTACTTCACATAGGCCAAAAATCTTTCTGCCAAGACAGTGCCTTTCAAAGGCACTGTGGAAACAGTGCAGTTTGCAACACTTCGCATTTGTTTCAGAGAAAGGAAAGGACAGTAGGAGATCTGTATCTGTCCCTGTGGCTTGTCCTTCAGGCTGCTGCATTCAGCAGGTAGCTGTGATGCTGCAAAGCTTACATGGAAAACCCACAGGGCAACGGAGCTGAACAGAATCTCAGCCAGTGGCTCAACAGCAAAAGCTTTCCACCCCTGTACTGCTATTTTAAAAGGGACTGGGTTTCAGAAGCTTTCAGGAAACAAAGCACACTTAAATGCTGACCTATCTAAAATCTGATCTTGTGCATGCTGACTTGAGTAGCAAGGCTGGAAAGTGTCATCAAGGAGGTTGTGCTCTAAATTCAGTTCTAAACTCCCCTGTCAGGAAGAACACAGGCTTGAATCCATCTCCCTGGACTGCACCTGGACCGATGTGCTATGAGTCGTAATCCATCTCCCTATTTTTCGTTTTTACACCTGGATACCTTGCAGACTGGTGGTTGGATCACTTGGAGGTGGAAAACTGATTCAAATTCTACCAGGTGGCGTGATACCTAGTCCAGGAAGTTCCCTAACTAAACGTGTGCTCATGGCAAGGCATGAATAAGTGCAAGAGGATGACTTCTTTCTAAACTCCTATGAATACTGTCTTACAGCTCTTTACCTTTTATTGCAGTCAGCTCCAAAGATAAAACTTAAATGTAATACTGGCACTGGAACAGTTTGCTCAAAGAGGTTGTAGAGTCTCCATACTTGAAGATATTCAAAACCTGATTGGATACAGTCCCGGGGAACCTACTCTAGCAGGCCATGCGTGAGTGGGGAGTTCAATGAGACAATTTCCAGATATGCCTTGCAACCATAAGAATTCTGGAATTCTATGGTTAAAGAAAAAAAAAAAAAAAAAAAAAGAAAGTAAGGATTTTTTTACAATTATATGTGAACAAAAAGCCCTAGAGAAAAATTAAATTCTTTTGGATCAGATTGATGAAATCTATTTATTGTTTTAGCCATGGAATTGCAAATTCAGTTATGGTCTTAATTCCAGTTACTGAACCATTCCAAATTCTGGCCTTGTTTTCCCTCTGTTGAGGTACAACAAAATTGATGGATGTGTGTGGCAGCAGTGTGACCGGGATGTGAAATCATGTGCTTTCCCCTCACATGAACAGGCATTTCAGCAATGACTAATCATGTATTTTCTCCTTTGGCAACTATTCACAGAGGTTTTCATTTGCAAGGCAAGATTTCCTATTCTTTTTACTCTTACAGTGGTCAAGTCCCTCATGAGCGACATTTACTGAGGTGACTAGGTGCAGATTTGTCTGAAATGTGTAGGAGATGGATTAATTCCCTATGTTATCAACCTGACTTCTAACTGAAGATTTCTTCTAACTGAGATTTATTGAAGTTTCAAAAACTCCTGAATTATTTTCCCTTGAAGCATTTAGTTCAGTAGATCTTTATCAATCTATACCTGTACATACATGAAGATCCATATACAAGGACACATGTTTACAAGAAAATGCCGAGACTCTCCACACCTGAGGTTGTTTCTGCATATTCATGAGTATACCTAGGGGCTGAAATGTCTCTTCTGCATGACAGATTTTGCCTAAATAATTTGTACAGTAGATCATCAAAAAAAAAAAATTACTTTTGGACAGACACTTCTGAAACATACCTTCATAGTTCCCCAAATTGTTCTTGGTGTATTCAATTACTACAGATGCTATTTTATTTTGGTGAAGCAAATGATAAAATCTTAGAGATTTTTTCATGAGAAGTATCTATGATGAGACTGGAAATCCCAAAAACTATTGCATTTTTTTCTTTCTATTGCTTGTTGACATCCTACAATCTTCCAGACCCTGGAAAAATCATAATATTAGGTAAAAATACCAAATAAACATTGGAAAGAGACAGCAAGTATGTTGAAATACAGGTTTCTATAATTAAAGGTATGTTCCCATGTATTATTTATTTGGTATTATGATTTACGAGAGATGAATGAAGTTTCTTATCCTGATTTGGGTAAATTAGGCATGTTCACCACTCATTTTCTCCTTTAATTTACACAATCTACTTAAGCCTATTTTGGTGGAGCAGAATATGTTTCCAAGCAGCAAGAAGTCCCAGGTAATTTTTTTTATTGATTTACAAATTTGCCATGTTTCATTTATTCCTTCAGGTCTTTTATCTCATAAAGAGAGCTTCCTCAACCAAAGTGGAATTTACTGGCCATCAAAATGAACTTGATTATTTACAGTCAATTATACCTTATTTTTCCCAGGGCAGCCAAAGCAGAACAAGCTCTGTACCATCACTGAGGATCATCTCTAAAACGTGAGATGCTAACCATACATATTTAATGAAACAGTATATTCATTTAAACCAACAAAACTACATTGTTCTTATTGATATCACTTATTTCACTAGTCTGAAGAAAGAAAAGTATGTATTCTTATTTAGTATTTTATTAATGGCAGTAGAAAGAGAGACTATGTATTTCCTCATAGTTTTTCTCCTCCCAGAGCTCTTGCTTCAGCCCAGTTTGTTCTTTGTCTACCACCTTTCCTGGTATGTAATACAAGGTTGTCAAATAGGCAGCAGCAAGATCTGGAAGGAGAAGTAGTGTTTTAGATGCAGCTCAGTGTAGGACTATCTGTGAATGACATAGATTTGTTGCCTCTATATACATCACGCAGGAGTTAATTTCCAACTGTTTGTGCAGGAGAACCGAATGTGTAGTTCAAGCGGTTAAACCCAACAAAGACTGATTTTCATTTTTCTCCTAAGTTCTGTTTTGTATTCTGAAATTTCAAATAGAAAGATTTCCAGCCTCTCAAAAAGACCATTAATTGTGCTTTGCTCCACTTTTGATGCCCAGACACATGACTAGATACAGCCATAATGTGAAGACTTTCCATTGTGAGACTTTTCCAGTGTTTGTGTCATATAAAGTGGTGCTAGAGAAATAAAGAGGATGAGAAAAACTTCCTGCTTTGGATTCCTCTTTTTCCTGGGACATCACTTCCAAAGAAAGCTATGCACCATCATTTTTTGGGTCCTTTCTGATCTTAAAATGTTAGTTGCAGGATTTATCATATTCAAAGTTATCTTATAACCTGCTATTGCTGAAGAAGAAAAATTACTCTTAATAATAAAATGATTAAAAAATAAAACCCTGATTATATACATTTTGTTTCATTCCACTTCATCACTTTGACCCAATGTCTTCTGCAAATTCAAATAGCCTGACATTTATATTAAGCTTAAGAGGTCATTGTATCCAGCTCTTCTGAGCAAGACATCAGAGTTTAGAGTCCCACTGATCCTTTCTGTCTCTCAAGAACAGGCTCTGGATGAATTAGCACCACTATTAATCATAATAATACATCTATGTCTTGGTTCTGAGATTCTTGAGATGTTTTCCAGAAACTGCAAACTGGTACAATACTAGCCAAAAAAACATTAAGGCATGGATCTTAACTCTCCAGTGAATCCTTCAGAAATTGAATAGCTCTCACTGCATAATATTTCTGACAGGAAATATACACTTGAGATGTTTTAAACCTGAAATGCCACATACACAACAGAGCTTAAGCCTGAGAATAGCCTCCCCTGTTTCTGAGATCATAACAGTATTATTATTATTAAGAGGATAAAATGCCACTTCCTTGCTTCCCATACCTCAATCCAAATGAAATATGAGTCACTTAATGAATTTCATCTAAGCCTAATGGAACAATTTCAGCCTGTCCTGGACAACTCTCCTGCCCAATTCCCTCACACACACACTCACACACATTATTTCTGCTAGCTTGGATTTCATATCCGTCTCTGCCCAATCACTTGTGGCAGGTTCTACTGGTAAAGCAAATGCTTTGCTGCTGTTTTTCCCCTTAGAATTACAGATCATTGAAGAAGTAGCTTAAAACATTTCCACTGGAGAAAAATGTGATGAAATTGTTAAAGGTTCAGCAGCCTTGAAACACTAGTAGACTATTGGCATGAGGATTATTCCCAGACATGATCTTTCCTTTGGAACCTGCAGTCAAAATTTGCGATATTTGTTCGCTTCATGCCTCCTTGGTGTAGCTTGTCCCTCTGGCTGATTTTCTTCCTTTCTTTATCTGAAGCTGGCTTTTTTTCCACTCTCAATAATTAAGCTGTCTCGATGCTAGAGACATGCCTATTTTATCACATGTATGTCTCGTACACAGTTGAAAAAGGAGATCTCCAAGGGAGAAGGCGGCTGGCGTCTCTGCTGTTGAAACGGTTTCAATCTGGCCTGAATACTTTGCCTGCAGTGCTGCAACCCACAAGGGGGTCTTAACCTCTGAAACCTGCTGACTCAAGAGTAATTGGCCAGCATGATGCCACTGTGACCATCAAGTGGAACAAATAAAATTACCCACCATTTCAGTGCCATGATTGTCCTCTCCCACTGCGTGATTCCACGAATCCCCCGGAGGACTGACCTGCTTATAATAAACAAATTGTTTTCTGGGCTCCTTTTCCACTGCCTCTAGGGGAGTAACAAGAAGACAGAACGAAGCTGTGTTAACTATATTTAATGGTCTTTTTTTCCCCTGAAATTGCATCAGATGGTGCAGATGACTAGATACAGTATGATCTTTTAAAAGAAGCAAACAATTGGAGAGCACAGCATATCTACAAGGAAACTCCAAACTACAGAGTGATAGAAAGTTTGAAGTAAATTTGATAGTAAATGTGAAGAATGAATTCAAGAGGATTACACATATCCAAGTTGGATGACTTAATTCCTTTTCCTGAAAAAGACAGCTTAAAAGCCGGGATTCTCTCACTCTATACACAATTTTGTAATTTGTTTACATAAGAGCAAGCTGTTTACACCATGGGACATAGCTACATAAAGATTGTTGCCAAAACTTACTATTTCCTATAGCAGTGTAAAACCACAGTATCTCTCACGATGGCAGTAGGTTTAATCAGATGAACACCAGCATAACCAAGAACTAAATTTGGCTTTACATCCCTGTCTAAAAGAAGTTCACTAAAGATCAGAGGATGAGAGCTAGGGGGAGGGTGGAATAGAGAGGAAGGAGGCAGTTCTTGTTCTCTTGACTTTCTTTATTTATGACCATGTAACAGCATCCCCAATATCTGGATTTGTGCATATGAGATAATATAGCCTGGTAAACACATCAGCAGGACAAGTAGTGTGAAACTTTATTTTAGCGTTTTCAGTAACTACTTGAGCTGATAATGGCCCTAATGCGGCCACAATTGACTGCAGAAGAGCAGACTTAGTCCCAGTCTCATAAAGTTTTGTACTAACACTGTGTGAAATTGCAGTTGTTTTGAGTTTTCAGCCTTCATTTGAAAAAGAGCAAAACTTGGAGCATGAAAATATATGAGATCTGCTTCTTTAGGCAATCAGGTAGAGAAGCCAAACGACTTTGCAGAATCAAATCATGATAAAGAATAAATTGAGGAACCTGCAGTGAGTTACCTTGACATGACTAATAATAACCATCTTAAACAAGTGTTGATGTATTTCTGAGAACACAGTTTGCTGTTTGTTGCCAGCTATTTCATTTAGACCCAATTCACCGAAATTACATGCCTAAATGTAGGCAGACTATTAAGCACATTGTTAAAACAAGGTCTTGAAAAGCCAAGGAAAACTAATACTTTTTCTTCCCTGCAGTTTTTCAATTGTTATTTGTAATCACTTTATATCACTGCTAAATCCACTTCACATATCTTGTTAAGGGGGTTTTTTGAGGGATATTTTCCACACTATTTTGGTTTTCTGTCTGAGTTTCAAACCAATGCAGTAACAGTATTTTTAAAAATAGCAATAATGCCTATCTGATTCCTTCTCTCCAAAGCAATCTCCAAGTCTGAACATACCATTTAATCTGGAGCAGTTCTTGTAAATTGAAAGGAGTCTGACCCCTGTTTCAAATTTAGTATGCATCTTGTTCATTTTATTTTCCCACAGATAAGGGGTAGATCAAGACTACAGTCCTTCTATCATACACAGTTATTCTCCTCTATCTACATATAGCTTCTTTCTTCCCAGCTGTTCTTTCAGTGTTGCAAATCTTTGTATGTCAAGCAAGGGAGAAAATAAGAACAGAGAAATTTGTATCTGAGACCCTAATACTATCAAGATAGGAAGAACATATCAGTTGTGCTTTTTACTAATCTGCTTCTCTCATTTATATTTTATTACATTAATTCTCCTGGCTGTTTCAAATCCTCCTTTTGAGCAGTTTATAGTCACAGCTATAAAGCGCATTTGTCTACATCTCTGCTGTAAGGAAATGACAAACATTGACTTGGTGAATCTCCTTGTCTTACACATAAAGCATCCTTCTCAGTCAGCCTGTATAATAGATAGATAAATTATATGATCTAAGAATTCCTTTCTATAAATAAATCCACAGAAAACTGGTCTTTATCATCATGAGGTATTTGATTCACAATGGAGAGCACTTTGGGGTTGGAAGAATCCTCATGGAAAGGATTTGGGACCTCAGGGCTAATATGCACCTGAGTATCACAATAAAACTTTTTCAATGCCCAGACATGTGTGACTTCCCATGTTATGGTGCAATCTATGAGATTAAGCCCCCACATGTGAAAAATTTTCCAAGTAATTTCATAGGCAGTAGGTAGATCATGCATTTGCCATAACACAAACAGAGTATGTAGATCATATACTACAAATACTGGTCTTTTTTTATTCACAGAGCTCTTTAGTTCTCTACTCCAGAGGGCTTGGAGGGCTGTCACCTATCTCAGAAGATGTACACCCTTCTGACAGGATAGCATAAAATTACATATACAAACATATTGACCAGTAATGCACTAATACCTCCTTCCTATCTAGCCCTTGGTGAAATTTGAAGTTGATGATGAAATCAGGGCAGTGAATATTCATTTCCTTTACTCAAGGTGGTGACATTGTTTGTAGAGTGGTGCCTAGTTAGGTATCCCTGAATAGGGGGCTTTTTTTCCTTTTTTCCTGTAGTTTTCTCTTGAAGTTGGTTGTATTAGTTTGGTATTTCAATGAGCTTTGCTTATACCCAGACCATTTGGCCAGTCAAGCAAACTGCCCAGCAAAGAGATGCTTGAGCAGCACCAGCAGAAAGACACTAGCTCCTGACACTTCAAGCTCCCTGGGCAAGCTGCCAGGAGCAGTGAGCTTGGATAGAGACAGGTATGTGGAAATCTGGAAGAGAAGACATATGCACAGTTGGTTTTAATGCCTTAGGAACTATGGGAGGCTGTGGGCTTTACTAGAAAAAGAGAGAAAACAGATCACAAACATGTAGAACAATCTCTGGTGGATAACTCTGATTCTCTGTGAAACATAATCCCCAAATATTCTGGCAAGAAGATAATTATACCATAATGACAAGCATTAGTTGCAAGTCTGGGTTTTTCAAAGAAACTAAGTTTAAAAATAGACTTCCTAAACCTTAAGGTCTGGAACCTTGGGCAGACATTAAGGTTTGACTGAAGTTCCTCACTTTACTCCTACATTTTTCCATCTGAAAACAACTGCTGCTAATGACTGCATAAGACAGACCTGGACTTTATAGTTCTCTGTGAAGTAATATGTCACCTGTATTTATACTCCTGTGATCTTATTAAAGAAGGTAATCTTGCCAGTAGTAATTTCAAATTCCTTCAGTTATCAGAAATTAAAACTCCTCACTTCTGTCTTGCAACAGGTTGCATTTTTTACTGTAATGTAGATACATGTGCTTATTTGCACATGCTTTTTAAAGCCTTTTTGTATTTTTCAATAAAATCCTAATGGCAACTTAACACAGTAATTTTCTAAATGTTAGTTAGTAGCTACAGAGACATAAACTCACAAAAACCTTGTCTAACTCTTGCCAATAAACATATCCTTCATGTAATTATTGGCTTTGGTCATAGCAAGTGTAGTTTTGTGTCTGTAGCAGTCAAATGGCATCTGGAAGCTCTGAGAATCTTTTTGTGGCATTGCTACAGGGGTCTTTGTGAATTTGGCAAATGTAAATGTAAACTTTCCAAGCCTATGTATCCCTTTCTGTGAGACAATGACATATTTTTACTCTCCTCACAGTTTCTAAAGAGGAATATGCAGCCTCCAGTCCCAAAGAAGGGTAGAGTTTATTGCAGTTCCAGGTAGAGGATATTAGGAGCCCACTATCAATATCATAGAGAAGAAACAAGCTTCTAAGGCATTTTACATTGCAAAATGTAACAAAACATTTTCTGGTTTTCATAATTTTCTGTATTTCATACTGAATTCCTGTTGTCTTCATTAAGGTCAGTGATGTTTGTTACATTTTTGTAAGACAGCCAAAGCAGTAGTAATAACAAATACATTAATTCTGCCTTATTCAACTTGTCCAGATTCTCACAGAATTTTTTTTTCAAATACAGTTAAGTCTCCTTTATTAAAAATGGAAGAGGTTTATACTTTCTATGGGGATACTGTGAAGTTGCCAAATGATAGATTTCTTGCACAGATTTCATGGTGTTAAAACATAAAGTGGCTTCAGAAACTACAAGCAAACAAAAAGCCTTTTTGTATTTTGATCCACTTTGAATAGCTCTTATAACTCTATAACAAATTGAAGACAAATAGAAAGGGACTAAGAATCATGATGATTAATGTGACAAGAGAAAGAAAAGGTCAGCTAAAGGCATTGCCATCATCCATAGTCCTTGTCACAATAGGTGGTTTGTGGGGGTAAATCCAGTACAGAGGAAAGCAAAATAGAAACATTGAAAATTCTGTGCCACTGCAACGTGGGGGAAGAGGGCAAGGGATTTTGATGCCAAAACGGCACATGGGTTTGATGCTGTGTGAGGACCACAAGCCAAGCACGCACCTGAAAGCTGCTACTAGTGCATCCATTCACCTGTCTCTAGCCATGGCCAGTCACTAAATGCTATCAAAGAATGCAAATAAATAAACAATGTAGAGGCCAAGGTATACATCAAAGGAAAAAGGGAAATGGGAATTCTTTCCTGGTCAGTATAAATACGGTATAAAACCAATGATCAACAAACAGAAACCACACATCCCCTTGAAAACACCAGAAAACACCAACTTACAAGCTTTCACTTTTAAATCCTGAATTGTCTTTTCTCGAAATATGAAAAACTCTTCTCTTGGCAATGTTGTAGTCTTTTCTGTTCACCCCCTGGAAAGTCATTCCAGGATATTGCCCCAAAAATGCTTAAAAACCTCTGAAATTCAGCCTCCAAGAACTGACTGTGGCACTGGGCAGTAATGCAGATTACGGCTAAAATAAAGTCTGTAGATAATTCATAACATTTGTCGAGCATGTTGAAAACAGAAGATGTAGGTAAATTAAGAGCTTGCAGTCCATCCCATGGCCTTTGGCTCCTTTGCAGCATTCATCCCCAGAACCACTCTGAGTCCATGGGAAAGTTGCTGCCAGGGAAACACTAAAGCCCTGACTGAAGTGGTTATGGCCTTTTGGACCTGGATAGATTTCAAATCCTATCTTGGATAGGTTCAGAAAATAGTTGAGACATAACTTGGTTCAGCTTCAGTGCACTCTGGGGAGATACGTAAGTGAGACTGTTTTACATCTTCCACTCTGGGCAGTTGTGGAGTCACCCAAGGTGATAGGCACAAGTGTTATGTCATTGTGATGAAGGTCAGTGTTATGTTCACCTCATATCTATGCTATTTTTCTCACAGAACCTTCATTCCTTATTTATTTGGGTTTTGGTTTGGTTTGGTTTGGTTTTTTGCATAAATATTTGGGTTTGGGGGCTTTGGGGTTTTTTGGGTGTTTTTGTTTGTTTGTTTTTGTTTTTTGGTTTCTGGGTGTGTTTTTCCCTTTTTTTTTCCCACCCAGTGATTTATCTTTGACTTGTAAATGCTTCAATATGAAACTAATGATACTGTAGCAGACCTTCTGTTATCAGAGGGGTTTGGTGATAGCAGCATTTCATGACTAATAACACTTTAGTGAAACACTGATATACAGCTGCTGTGATTGCAAACCTGGGATAATACAAGTGCTATCATTGTAAAAGTTAGTATTGCTGAAATAATGACAGAATAGGGTGGCATTTAAAGGGACAGTCTCATCACACTTTAATCATGAGGAAATTTGAGGTATTTTTATAGAATCATAGAATAGTTTGGGTTGGGACAGGTCTTAAAAATCCTCTAGTTCCAACAACCTGCCATTGGCATGGACTCCTGCTAGAGGACCTACAGGTTGCTTACAGACCCTTCCAAACTGGTCTTGAACACAGCCAGGGAGGGGGTATCCACAGTTTCTCTGGGCAACCTACTCCAGTGCCTCATCACTCACACAGTACAGAATTTCTCCCGTATATCTAACCTAAATTTCCTCTCTTTCAGTTTGAACCCATTACTCCTTGTCCTACTTCTACAGTTAGAATTACTAAAAAAAAAAAAAAACATAAAATACTTAACAAAAAGAATTACATTGCATAGATATTGCAAAACACAAAATGGAAAACAAACATTCTGCCTTTATATGCAGAGGGAAATTAAGGGTTTCCTTCACTGTGTAATTTTGTAACAACACCACGACAAAACCAATTTGACTGGAGAATATATTTGGGGTTTATGGGGACACGAGGTTTAGAAGATGCAACGTTACCTCAGAAAACATTCTGTAGATAATATAAACAAAGATTAAATATTAATTGAACACACTTCTGGTCAGCCAGTGAGTGGTGGTGCTTTTGCTTAAGACTACTGAGGAACTAGAAGCTACAAATTAATAGCCCCCAGTAACAGGGCTGGGCATATAAAGAGCGGCACAGCCACTGAGATTTTTAAAACATCATTTTAGATGTGAAACAAAGAGAGATTATGAGAAAGGAGAGAGGGAGTTGGTGAGAAGTCTGACAAGTTACTCATCTGTAGCACATCTTGCAAATCCATCTACTGTGGTTTGCATGTTTGGGATTGTTCAGAATGGTTAATTCATGGGTATAAAACCCCATGTTTTCAGTCAGCTGTACTAGGGGCCTCTCAAAATTCAAACCCACTGAGGACCTTTTACCTAATGTATGGGGTCAAACAAACATGAAGATTTTAAAGGCTCACTCTGTCTATTTTAAGTGCTATAAAACATGCTATTCAGAATTTAAAGTATCTTCAATAACTGAAATTAAGGGCTTCTTTAGGTTTTGATCTGTTCCTTCTGGTGCACTTGTTTCAACAGATACATGCTTTCCTCTGTGAGAAATACAGCCTGATCTCTTTCAAATACTCCCTGCAATAAAGTAATAAACCAAAATAAAGTCTGATACTTCAATGTAGTGAGGACCTTGTGGGAGTGGAAGTGGTATCTATCTCCTTTGTTTTACAGAGCTGGGTACTTCATATAGATGGATGAACGCAATGTCACTGAAGGCAATTCACACCTTTTGTCAGAGAAGGGGAAAAGAAATCATTTACAGCATCTTCACAAGGATGATTAGGAAAATGCTCTCCCATAAGCTGGAAGGACCTCCAAAGCCTTACTTTCAAACACTGGTGTTCCTTACCGTGAAGGATATCTTTCAAATCACTAATAGCAATACTCTTAGTTGGTCATTTCCAGATGCTTGACTGTGGTGGAAATCTCAGGGCAGATGTGCACTTGAGATTAATTTATTCTTTTTTGTTGCCTTAGAGGACACAGTGGTAGCATATAACCTCACTGCAATAAAATAGCACAGATATGGTAAAGTCATCTAGTCCCTCTCGCTAACAGCACAGGCTTGCCCTCTGCAGCATGCTCCCTAGTGCTTTGTCCAGTCTATTTTTAAATTGCCTAAGTGATGAGAATTTCTGGAGAGGAGAGTTCACAGGCAAGCCTGTGACAAATCCTCTAACAAAGTTTTGGATAGAGAAAGAATAATAATAGTAATTTTATTTATTAAGCTTTCTCTCTTTCACTCAGCAAAATACTTGGGTGCTAATCAGATATCACAAAACAATTTCATGTCCCAACCAAGCTCAGCAATATTTCAAAAACCAACACTAAAGCAGGGAGGACAAGGGCCTTTGAAGACGTGCCACTCAGGAACAAATCCTTAGGGTAAGGACTGTTGCAGTAAACCTTCTCAGCAGCATCCATAACTATTCAAGCTACAGGGCCAAATTCATGGAGGTTTAACTGTCAGTACTTAGCAGGAGATTCAAGGATTTTCAGGTGTTCTCCATATCTCACAAAATCCAGACCTACACTGAGGGAAATTTAAAAAGACCATATTTATGAGCAAGCCTATCATGGTGAAAAGAAGAAAAAAAAAGTGCTGTCATTTTGCTTTCCTCATTTGTATTAAATTCACAGTCAGTGTTGCAATTTTAATTATATTGAAAATCTTCTGCTTGTATCTGCTAAATCCTGATTTACTGGTAGCTACAGCCATTTGCCTAGTAATATTAAATGTGAGAAATGGAACCAAAAGCTTCACTATCACAAAACTCAAACAAATGTCTTCAGGAAAAAGCATTAACCAAAAGCTAAGTCAAGGGCCTGTCTTTTCCATCCGTATTTATCAATGCTAAAACTCTACTGGTTGCTACTTGCACCAGAAGACTATTGCAACTTCTGTAGGGGGAGAAAAAAGGTTATATTTCTTTTTGACAGAACCATTAAGGAACTCTGTAATGTTTCAGTCTGTGGTCAGTGCTCTGTTTTGCTTGGCTCGCTAAACCCTCAGCCTCAGCTGGCATTTCCTAAATTAACAGCACATTCACTCCCCACATTAAGACAGTCAGACAAATGGTTCAGCCTAAACTAAGCTGTTTGACACTCATGTGCTTCGGCAAAGCTGAACAGCATCTCATGACGCTTACATGATTAGATGATATCATAATCATATGATAAAAAGCCATTAGGCCAGGACCAAATTCTAAAACATAGGTCATTATGTTAGATGCAAAAAAGCATACCCATTTAACAGGGAAAAAAAAAGAAACAAAAAAGAGTTCTGACACCAGGGAACATCTGGCTAATATTTACATCTCCTGTTTAATTTGGATGCTTCAGTTTAGTTTTCAAGATGGCAGTGTATAGAAACAAATTAAGCCAATCACTCTATCCGCAGTTTAGAAAACCAAGTTTTGTTTATAGTTTCTCATATTAATACCTCATCCACTTGGCCAAAATGCCTCATGAAAAATATACCTCAAACACACAATTCCTCTTTAGTAACAAAGCCGTAATTCAGCATAATTCTTTGTTGATGGGATGAAAAAGGGAGTTATGTAAACTAGAAATATTGAGATGAAGAGATAAAGTTGGACTATAGGAAATGAAACAGTCTTCAGTGCTGTAGGGTTAAACTGAAGGCCATCAAGAAAGTCAACAGAATTAGCATTTTGGGCCCCCATCCTACTTTCTTTTAAATCAATGGGATTTTTTCACTGACACTAGTCACAGTACAATCACAGACATGTTCAGTGTTAAAACAACATGAGCTGGATGCTAGCTTGCTGGATGAGTCCTGTGCCTGGGAACCTGAAAGTTCAGTCTGTTATGAGTTTGATACAATGCTTATTTCCAAGAGCACTTAAAAACAAGACGGAATACAGCAAAGTATATGTAGAATTTCATAAAATATTATAGAAGAGAACTGGCCAAGTGACAACATTTTTATGTCATAGGTCATTAGGTCAGCTTCAGAAAATTCAAGATAATAAAAGGAGATACTGATTTCAGAATACTAGAGAGAATCTAAAGCCTGAAGTCAAAAATTTTAGTTACAAACCCAGGACAAGAAGGGAATTTTTTTTCATCAGGCTTCTTTATTTTTGGATATATGGGGTTTCTGCCAGGCCAAAATCTATTCAAAATTACTGAGTATTATTGGAGGGCATAAATAATAATATTACTCCAAGTGAATTACAATATCCAAACCCTAGATCTAGCAAAACAGTCCCAGTGGTTTGGGCTCTTTCTAGTCTGCTGTTTCTGGAAGCAGAAGAAAAGCCCAAGCAAGTTTGCTGAATGTTTCTCATGTCTGTTTAGACTGCCGTGACAAAAATGAAGCATAGACACACAAAAATTAGTGCTAGATTAGCCAGCTTTATTCTAGCAAGCAATTCACCCACCACTGCAAGGAGCTTATGGCTGGAAGCAAATGCAGCTGTTAGCTGGAGTGCCAGCAACATAAACCTGATGTCAGGTTTGTATTGCCCAGCAAGCCCAGCTTGTGGTTCTAGCTCACACAACCATATGGAAAGCTAAAGGCACTCCTGTGTCTCTGAAGCATGTCCATGTGTCTGCTGCTGCCTGGTTTACTGGAGGTGCTGGGAGAACCAGGGCAGTGGTGGTAGAAACAACATCAGAAAAAAAGACAGGAGTAGCAAGCTGGTGCAGCAAAGGCATCAGCAGATGGTAGTGCATGTGCTAGAGGAAATTCTGGGATGGTTCCCCCAGGGACCACTTCCAATGGGCAGTGTGGTTAAGATGGCACCACATTTGCCTCTGTCTACATCCTGCATGCCTCCAATGCTATTCCAGCAGACACTGCCCTTCAGCATGCTACCCGTGCCCTGCTGGCACACCTCTGGGTTTGCAGCACACACATTCAATCTGTGCTATAAAAGCACTGTTTTTTTGTCTTGCAACATAGCCCTCAGCTTTTTCCAATACTTTGAACTGAATAATCAAGAGCGACAAGATAATTATGTCTTAGGGTCACAGAGACACCCCACAGACCAGAGGAAACCCAAGGTTACTCTCTGAGTTGAAGGGGTGGAAAGTCCAGCTACTCATACTGGTAATTAAGTGTGCCTGGGACTGGTCTCTGGCTCTGAGGCCAACTGGTGAGGAGGAGCATCCCCATGCCACTAGAAGAGGGGACTGTGCCCAGCTGGACTACTGGGAATGGTCTCTGGGCCATGATGACCTCTAGACCATCTCTGACAAATGTCTGACAGTGCTGGTGGGCACTGCTCAGAGTCAAGGAGCAGCCTCATGATGCAGTAGTTTCGCCTATCCACTTCTTTTTCATTCAATCATCTCATTTACTAGTAAAGCTATAGTTCACCAGACCCTCCTGCCCCGAGGAAAGCTGACCCTGAGCAGGCTTGGGGCCAGAGGATGATCCATGCACCTCTTTTGTTTTTAGAGGTATAAATATAGCCACAACAGCTTTATGCTGTGGTGGGTATGAATGAGCATGTGATGCCCTCAACCCTGCTTTTCCAAGGAGGAAGAGACATGTACCTCCTGGCAGTACTGACAGGGAATCTATTTCTTCATTCATAAAAAGTGACAGTTCAAATTTATTTGAAAATTAGTTCACCTCTGTGCCACCCTCAGTCACTTTGGTGAGCACTCATCACACTCTACCCCTCTGAAGGTAGTGGAACA
Organism: Sclerurus mexicanus; assembly: GCA_013396755.1. Classification (NCBI taxonomy): domain Eukaryota; kingdom Metazoa; phylum Chordata; class Aves; order Passeriformes; family Furnariidae; genus Sclerurus; species Sclerurus mexicanus. The sequence goes on from VWZF01002011.1 coordinate 147,454, forward strand.
GCACAGCCAGGTGCAGCAGGCAGTGAGCTGCCTGCAGAGTAGGAGATGGCAGGGAGGGAGGTAGAACTGTTGTGCCTGGTGAGATTCAGCCCAACAAAATTCTCTGCACCTCTGCAGAAAAAAAAAAAATCATTTTCTCATGTAGCAGTAATAGCACTACACATATTTCTTCCTCAGTGAGCCATGAGAGAGAGGTACAAGAGCAGTCAGTAAGTCCTGCCATTTCTTATACATTGATTTATGCTTTCTACAGAGCCAGTGCAGGAGAGCAACAGATGAAAACACTGTGCCAGCTTATACTTGTGTGGAACCTTTCCTCCTACCTCAACGCTCTTAAGTAATCTTTTTATGAGGTAAAAACATATTTTCTGTTTCCTAGAGCAGCTGGTTTAACAATGCTTTGTTGACTTGCAGTTTAAAATCCTCTGATATTCAACATGCCTTTGCAATTGTGAGTGGCCAAAAGTGTGGTCTTTTGTATATGAATTTATTTTGTTCTTTTCCTTTATTTTTGTCCTCCTCTGTCTTAGCGGATAATAGAAATGGAACGGCAGAAATAGGAAGTTCAGGTTTATCCCTTCCAAGTTGCTCAATCTGTGCTTCCAAAAATGCTCAGGGAAAAATGGATGGGAACTTGCAGGCAGGATATAAAGCTTTCAGAGTGTTGCAGGAGCGATGCAGTCATTTTAAAGGCCAACTTAGCAAACAGTATGTTTCTTCCTTTGAGATTCTCCCAAGAATGTCTGCATCAGCCAACTTGCTTAAAGTGACAGAAGTCATTACAGATAAACACAGAGGATTGTTTATTTTGGAAAGGGACTGGGGCATAACTCCTGTGAGGTAAAGCACAGGGCGGTTCTTTCTTTACCTGCTGCTGGATCCAGCAGACAGGCAAGGTGCTGCATGCTTTGTGTTCAAATGACTAACAAGACCTTTGTCTAGGCTTGAACTCTCATACCTGTTTTCAGTTCCTGACATACCTCGGATCCCCCCTGCTGCCTGCTGAGCCCATATTGGAGCACTCGGATGGGGAGCCTCTGGAAACAGAATGACACTGGGATCCATGGGGAAGACAAAGCCCCTCAGAAAGACAAGCAGCCGCAGGCCACTCTAATTACAAGTCCCTGCACTGCTTGAAGGTACTCAGCTGACATGCCTGAACTGTGCAAAGACCTTCAAGTGAACTATTATACAAAGCTCAATGTATCACATGGTTGCGAAGCAGCTGCTAAGTCTCACTGTAAATGAGGCAGAGATGATAAGTCACATACTCTCATATACAATGTGTTTAAGGAAACCCCCACCCTACGGATTTTACTGCCTTAGGCTAGGATGAAACTTGGGAGGTGGAGGGGAGGAAGAGGGATGTGGGAAAGAGTTTTATGTGAAGACGTCCTAGTCTACATTAAGGATGTGTTTACTCCTAGTAGCTTTGGCAAGTTAATCATAACATGCATTTAAGTTCTTTCAATAACATCCCCCAAAGTGGATTTTTTTTAAAATGTCACTTCCCTGTTTAAACCAGCACAAAACTGTGTATCCAGATAAATCTTCCGTAGGATACACAGAAAGCAGTAGTTGCTAACATTTGGTTTCTCCTTTGCTCAGTTTGCTTGGCTACACACAAGCCTGAAATGTATGTTCTCAGTTCAGATCGGACAATTGTAAAGGACAGGCATTTGATTGCACGGATAAGAAACACACAAAGACTGACACGATTAAGAACAAAAATCTGGCAAAACAGAAGAAGGAAGATGATATAACCGGCAGTAATAAATATGTCACTTGCGATCATCTTAAAAGCAATTGAATACTGTAGCTAAGGCTAAACGGCTGCAGAGTAGTGCCTTTAAGACACTCAGGGAGAGGTTTCCCATAACTCGTGACTGCAGCCCCTTCTGAAATCTCAGATCGGTAGAAATGCAGGGCTGGGAGGGACCATCCAGCACACTGTGCTGAGATGGGCGCCGCAGAAAGAATCAGTGCAATGCTGAAATGGAAATTCAAACCCATGAGAGCTACGATTTCAGACTCTCTACACTGTCAGTAGGTGGCTCATCTTTTCAAGATTTTCCATCCATCCATGGCAAAAAGTAAATATATGCCTGCCAAAGTTAAAAAAAAATAAATTTGTATATCACCAAAATATTGCAAACCAATAATGCAAAAGCAAATTTAATTTTCTTTTGAAAATGTCTGGAAAAAAATCATGACACTTATTTAACTGACACATGTATGTTTCTAGACAAGCATCTCTACACCAGCCTTGCCACACATTCTTCAATTAATTTACAAGCAGCAGTTTTGAAACAAAATTTCCTCCATGTAAAAGATGTGCATATAGACTTCATTCTATGATCAGCAAGTGATAGCACATTATGTTCCTTAGGCTGTGTTACAAAACCTTTTGAAGCAAGGCATAAAAACTGATAAAGAGATGATAGTATGAAAACATAGCAAAGAGCAGGTGATCAGAGATTACAGGAACAGACTAGGAGAACTAGATGGCCCTGATGGGGCTTGAAAATCTCACTTTTCTCTGATTTATTAAAGACCCATAAGACTAAGAGTAAATCTGGGGGCATGAGAAGGCATACAGGAGATTCACACTCTAGCCATTGTGAAGGAAAACACTTCATCATTAAAACTGAAGCCGGAGATTTGTCTCTTTTACAGAGGGTCTCAAACCATACTTGGCTTCCTTAGCACTATCTGATTAATCAACCATTTGCTTAGGTGATTTGATCCTGCTCTCATTCAAGGCAGATGTGTCTTCCTTCAACTTCAAAGAGAGCCTGATGATACCTTCATGAACTGTGTTTCAATCTGGCTAACAGAGGGTTGCACTTAAAACATTTTCTTCTAGAGATACTACAGAAAGCAGAATTAAGTCCAAAATATGTTAAAAATTCACTTTTAAAAAATAGTAAAAAAAAAAAAAAGAGTTACAATATCCCAAAGTTAGACAAACAGGTTTAAAACTAGCACAGATGGCCCAATGTGCCTTTTACCCCTTATCACAGACATTTATATTACATGTCAAAATACTGCAGAATACAGCGATAGTCGATGTTGGAACGCTCTGTCTGGGTCATGCAGATTCATCACCAGCTAAAACAAAGTGTATTTTCTCCTGGAGTGGGTCACTGTTCTCCTCAATCATCTCACACTTTTGTTGTGTTTATTTTCAGCACAGAGTTTAATCTTAAAGATGCCATTTAACAAAGAATTTTTCCTGATACTAGCAACATATGGAAGCAGCTGTTTGTGGTTCTTGTTCATAAAATGAGTTACATCTTCCTTTAAACAAGACGGCTTTTTATTTTGCTGCTAAACCTGCAGTTGAATCAGTACAAAATAATAATAAACATGTCTAGAAAGGTCTCCAGCTCAAAGCAAGTTACTGTCCATGAACTCTGTCACCCTTTGCTTCTTGTTTCCTAGCACTGGACATTTGTCTGATCTGGAGAATAGCTATAACATGCAAAATATGAGCTATATTTTGGCATTCATTTCTTAATTATTGTTATTATTATCATTTAAAAAAATCTTGTGGTTGAAAATATCTTAAAAAACGTTAGTGTCTGATATGTTACACATTGCCTTAGTACATAAGAGCAAAAGTAAAACAGATAATGCTCTGTACAGCATGTCCAAAACATAGACTATATCTATACCACTAAATAAATCAAGTCCAGAGAGTGAACTTGATCACTGAACTATGATCATTCATTTTGCTTATTTATTAGTAGCTCTTTTGGCAAAGTTTTAGCCTGTGCCAACTACCATTTTTCAGTTATAATGCCCAGGCATGACTGATAGAAGAGCACATGGGGTAGGGAGCACTCAGTAGGCAATGTGGGTGAGACTACAACAGATTAAAGTCTGTGCTGTCCACTAATACTACCTTCACAGACTTGGTACGTTCAAAGATCTCTACACACCAAAGCATGCAACACAAGCCCACAATTTTCACACTATGAAATCTTGATTCCCACAGGCAGAAGCAGAGCTCTCACCTTACTGAACACACCTGAAAAAAAATCGATTAAAGTAATAGTTATGCCTTAGATCCACTGGGAAACCATATGCTCAGAGGAGACACAGCACCACACATTGTGTGACAGTCCCTGTGCATGACAAGTGTAAATATAGCTACTCTGATACTTGAAGACCTTTTGGATATGACTAGTTGAAGAGAAGGACCTTGTGCTAAACAGTATGTAAAAGGAAAATGTCATTAATAACACTGATGCCTATACTTTTACGTGTCATTTGATGAGCTCTAGCAGATCCAGCTGTGGAATATGGCACTGTCGCTTTACAAGGGGAAGTAGTTTGTCGTCCATGTGAAGGGAAGGAATAGCCAGCTAAGCTGGGAGGTAAAATGAATTACATTCTAGGGAGGCCAACAAGGAAATATATGGATAAAAATGTAGAGAACAGTGGCTCTGGAACAGTGACCAAGAAAAAGACAATGAAAGGAGTTGAAATATGAGATTCAGTGAGGGGTTTCAAGCAGGGTCAGAAAGGTGAGAGCTGAAAGTCCACCTGGTTATCTACTCCAGCACGGTATTTTAGGGACACTTTCAGGATCATGGTGGTGAATGCAATGATTTACATATCACTAAAAAAGCCAGCTCTCCAGCAACGTCCTGTCTGGCAGTTTTGCAATGTTTGGTAATAGACTAGGTAAAAGGATGCTTTCTGTGGAGTTCTTAGGTTAAAACAGGCAAAGTTTAAAGCTGTGATTCTGAATTGAGGATGTAATAGTATTGTTGTCTTTTGCTATGGATGAATTGTGACTGTTCAGCTAATTGTTTGTAAATGGCTGGTTTCTCATAAGTTGGTTAAAGTAGACCTTTAGGAGGGCATTGAAAGGAGTGAGGTCTTACACTAGTTCAAGTTTGGAAACCCCTTTTCATTACTGGCTCTTTTTTAAGTAATACACTATAAATTGCTATATTTACTGGGGATTTCATAATCCTCAGAGAGAGAGGAAGTGGTGAAACAACATTTTAAGGAGCTAAAATATTAAAGAAGGTAAATAATAGAAGAGTCCGTCCAGATCAGATGGAAAGTTTATGCAAACATACGTGAAAAGAATTTTTAACCAAAATTTAACTCACTTTCAACTGCAATTTCATGCATATAGATGCAATTCAAAATATAAATGGATTGATACCAAATGATGTCAGCCACCTCTTAGCTATAAACTAAACATTTCTTCTCATACCCTTTATTTGTTGTTTATTGAGATGCTTTCCTAACCCCTTTAACTTGGCTCCCTCAAATAATTTAATCAGTTAAATACAACAACCTGGAAATGAGTAACATTCATCTATCACTTCCTTCCTTGCTTTTGACCAGCAGTCCCAGCTGGGAAATGCTAGACATGCACTTGGCTGAGCTCCTTACTGCTGTTCATAGTGAATTTTAGGACAGCTCTCATTAAAGAGATGGACTGTAAGACCTGACAATCTGCAGTAATAGGGAGCTGGGTTCTGTGACCTAGAAGGTCCCTTTGAGCCCCATCTGTAACAAATAGGTACCTCCTTTCCCTTAGCTAAACTTGAAAATGTTTTGAAATTAAGCTCAATATCAATAATCACAAATAACTGCACTGGATGGTGTAAAAACAACAACAAATGAAACATTAGACACCTTGATGCCTGAACACATGGCAAGAGCTCAGCAACAGGCTTTTGGCAGCGTAGTCCTGGCAGATCTTCCTATCATGGTTTCAGATGCTAGCTTTTCTCACCTGTCCTGCCATCTCTTTGCTGAAACTTAGCAAATATTTTGAGCAAATATCTCTCAAAGCAGATTCAGCAGAGGGGAGTATCTGCCTATCAGTCTCTGCAATACACAGTCTAGGTTTAGCTCACCTTCACTGATATCTTCCTTGCTAAGGTGTTGGGAAGCCCAGATGGTGATAATGATGTTTACATATTTACTGTTCCATAGGGAATATTCCATACTTACAAGTATATCACAAACAGAAACATATGTTAATGCTGTCTGGGAAATAAATACACCCACTAGGTCACTGATGGTCTTTGTGCTTTAAGAGATAAACTTAAAATTTTAAATGCCTCATTTGCTTAACTTTATAAAAACTTATTATAAAAATGGTAGCAATGGCTTACTACACACACAGTTGTTTTTTGTGGTCTTTTTATTTTTCTTCTTCTTTTTAATAAGTACTTGCAAATCTTTTAGACCACTGTACCCCCTTTTTCAGTACCAAATCCAGAAGACAAATTCAGACATTCAAATAAAGTAAATTGCCTTAGCAAATAAATTAGGAAACTCATTAATTCTTACATTGCTGAAGCTCAGGGTCAGATAACTTTTCTGCAGAGAAGATTATTTTGTAGAAATAAGAGAACGCAAGATGTAAAAGGAACCCCAGTACTTTGCTAGTTCATGCCTTTGCTTTGAAAATACCTGCATTTTCTTTGACCTTTACTTATTTTATTTGTGAATTCTTTAAAATTCTTGAAACTTCCTAGGTACCTTGCCCAAGTCCTTAGTTATCCTCAGCATTGTAAAAGGATTTTTATGTTTGTGGGATTTTCCTAATATTTAGCCTAAACCTTCTTCATTTCAAATAAAAGCAATCATATTTTCTGTGCTTTGTCAGTGGACTTGGAGCATAATTGATCACTGTCTACTTTACAACAACCTTCTACATACTTGAAGACTGTTATCATGTCCCTCTCAGGCTCTTCTGTTGTAGACTAAACAAACCCAATTCTTTCAATCTTTCCTCACAGGTCATGTTTTCTAAACCGCTTATCATTCTTGTTGCTCTCTTCTGGACACTCGCCAATTTGTCTGCAACTCTCTGAAAAAGTAGTGCCCATAGCTGGGTCGAGTTCCCTAGCTGAGAACTCAAAGTGCCAGTCAGGATGGAACTCCTACTTCTGCCTGACACAGAGCATTTCTTTTCATTTACCACAGAACGGTGTCACCATTCAAAAAAGACATTATGTTCTTGTGTCATACTTGGTCTGTACTCCACTATCACCCCTGACTCCTCTGCAGCTCTGTTGTCTGGCCAGTTCCTCCTTGCTCTGTGTTTGTATGTGATTGTCCCTCCCTGGAAACAGTGTTTAACACTAATATTAATTGAATCTCATTTCAATGATTTGAGATCATTCTTCAAATTTTCACAATAAATTCTAGTATCAGTTATGACTTATAAAGCACCTATAATCTCCTTCATTCTCAGGATATTCAAGATTGTGGAATGACAACCTATGCAGTCATCCAAAACTGACCAGAATGGATTTACCAACTACCCATTTTAATAGTGAACTACTCACACCTGTTCCCAAATACTGACTTTCAACCACTTTCCAGTACTTTCTTTTGGGTCATTTTCCTGTAATTTGCTTGTGAGAAAACTGTATGAGTACGAGTCAAAATGCAAGATTAATGTATCTACTTCATCCTTTCATTCACAAGGAGAGTTATCTTGTCAAAGAAAGTAATTAGAATGACTTGACATTCTTTTTCCTGATAAATCCATATTGGTTTTTTCTTATCAACCCTAAGTAATTATAAATTGACTGCTTAGTGAATTGTTTCAGTATCTTTCCCAGTATTGATATGAAGCCAGCTGGAATTAATTTTTCAGGTCTTCTGTCTCTTTCTGTTTGAAAGACGGATATGGTATTTCTTTCTCCTCTGCTCCCCCAGAGAATCATTTAATTATTAGTATGCCCAAAAAGATATTCAGTAATGTTACTGCTTTGCTTTTTCAGTTACCAGTTCCTTATTAGTGACAAAAAGAGGAACAGAAATTTTACATGTTTTAAACTACGCTTTCAACCAGTAAGATGTAGGTATACCACTTTTATTCCTTTTATGAACAGTAATACCAAGTATAACAACGGAAAAATGTTTCTTTGAGATATGAAAACAGATCTTCTCCCAGAACTGTGAGAAAAAGTCTCTATAGGCAACAATTTTCATAAGAAAGCTATGATCTATTGATCTAAACCACTCCTACAATTTTGTTATCACTTTCTGCTCACTAACAGTTGGACTATGAGGCCTAAATATCCCACCTCCCTAGGCTTGCCTAAAAGTGCCTTACTTAGTGGACTATTAAGTGTATTCATATTCTAGTTAATAAAGTAATACAGCTGTTTTAGTTTCTACAGCTAAGATTTGTAGGGGACAAGGGGACAGTGGGAAGTTTCTGAACACTTCAGTGTTCAATCTCATTCAATTTAATTAATCATATTTCTTAATCTTTACCACTTATACTATGTGAATGCCAGAAGCCTTCGTTAAGGACCTCAGGCTTATTGTTTAATATACTTCAAATTCCTGTTGAATATCTCTTTTTTTTGCCCTCAAGTATCAATGTAGCCTCTGAGTGAACCTAATCTTGTTTTAATTTTGCCATTTTCTCCCTCAGTTACATTGGTAAAATGTCAAATTCTGTTTTTTCTGGCAAACACAAACCCTCTGAAAAGGAGGGGAAGAGGAATACTTCTGCCAGTCTCTTAAACTCTGCAAGAAGTTAATTGGAATGTGAATGAGACAATTAAAAATGTTTTTTCATTAATTCTCTACATGCAGAAGTTTAAATTCAACTAAGCAGAAGCACCTCAGCTTTCAGACCTGTCCCCTTACTCCATGAGCATACAAAACTCCGGTCCAAGCTATTCAGTTGAGCAGAGATATATGAGACTTGAGAAACATCAGTCTTTATCAATGATCCTACATATTGCCTTTCAAACTGAGTGGTATATTTGCTGCCAATTGCATTGGGAAGAGAGGGAGGTCCCTTGAAGAATGCTCCCATGAAAAAAGTTAACATAATGAAATATGGGGAAATTCTTATCAATATGATCAGCTAGAGGACAAGGATCTTTTCAGTCAAAAATAATTTTTTTACACACTGAACTCTAAGAACCATGCTTTCAAAATTCTTCTTTAACATACCTCAAGACAGATCTTCACAATAGAAAGGGTGCAGTTAGAAAGTTCCAGAAATCCAGAGGAGCAAAATGCTGACAGAGCTTTATTTTGCTACCAGTTCAGCACTTTTTAGCACTTAGATGACAAACATGAGCTCTAAAATACCAGTGCCAAATGTTATGAGAAATTATGTTCCTGTCAAGAAATTAGGTTTATAGGAAATTAGGTATATAGGTTTTCAGGATCTAGGCCTTTATGTCCAAACACAGATAAAATATGCAGTCTAAACAGGCAATGTGTACTAAGTGGAGTTTTTCTCTGTTTAGGTGGGACATCATTACTGACTTTCTCCCTTTCATCTGAAAGTATGTAGGACAATAGCTTGAATCTGCTTCATCAGAGTAAAAAGAAGATGTGACTGCAGTCGTGGGTTTGGTACCACTTACCAAACTTATATGTTTCTGTTCACAAAAGTCACAAAACTCAGGTATCAAGAAGGCTTCAAAACTTGTGAGCCAAAACCCAAAAGGAACATTTAAAGATAGGTCAGATACCATTACACTTGACTGAATTTAAAAGATTCTGTGACAGTTGTCTAATGTCAACACTTTTTCTTTACACATAACACTGAAAGGCTATAAGATTTGTACATTAACAATGTTAAATTATTGAATATATGTTCAACTTCCAAAGTTTCTGTCCTCCAGCAATGTCTACAGCCTGAGGGTTTCACCTAAACTCATCTCCTGTTAAAACATGCAAGTCTAGACACGAAAGGTTCATGGTATACTGTTGGTAAAGATAATTTGACCTCTGTTTTTGCTATAAATTCAAAGGGAGGAGGAACCCCAATCTAGGATACTATATTATCAACTTAGTATTTGATTTGGCAATATTTAAAGCTCATTCACTTAATGATCTTACAAGTTCTGCATTCTATATCAGAGCATGAATTACAGTGCAATAATTCACAGTCAGAAAACCCACTTTTCCTTGATCTTTTGGCACAGTACCTCAAAACTTACTACCTTTGAAGTATTGAATAGTAATTTGCATGTTGCTGTGGTTTGCTATTTGTTAGTATTCTTTACTACAATTGGAATTGTAAGTGTTCCAAGCTGAAGAATTTCAATAGCCCAAACTGGTATATTTACTGTAAAGCCCCATTTACTTAGGAAACTTTTTTGTAATTAATAGCTCCCTTCTGTGCACACATAGAGGACGTAGATTCAGGCTAGAATTTGGGAATAACAAATTGCCATTCAGTCATTACGAGTCATAATCTAGCCTTTCACATAGGCTTTAAAAGATCTGCTAGAACTTCTGAGGGTAAAATAATGAAGGGTGAATTTTAAGAAACTGTGCTAGGAGAAAAATCCAGGTATATTTTTATTATTATCTAAAGAAAAAAAAATATAAAAAACATCAGTGCATCTTAGGAAAGGCAGCCCTTTTCAGCACATAGGAATAATAATTTCAAATTACTCTATCAAATCCTTTTATTGTTTCTGTACAAGATCAGTCCTGTCAAAATACTGACATATATATAATATGGCATGTTTATTATAATTTTAAATTCCTCTAGGTATTTTAAATTCTCTCTTAAGAGATCACAAAGCTTTTCTCCTTACAGAGACATCTATAAAGGACCTATACTGAGCAATCAAATATAGTTAGCTTTGAGTATAATGCTGAAGTGTACTTAAAGCTAAAATTCTGATGTCAAGTATCTCAGCGCAAACTGGGTTGATACCGTGCCCCTTATAGGCTCTGTAACAGTCAGGACCACAGCAAAAGTAGTCATCTTGTTCCAACATCCAATGCCCAGGCATCAGATTCAGTAATAATAAGTGCAATCTACACAGAGAAATTTCTAGAAAAATTATCTAGAGTGGGTTAGTTTAAACAGAGGTTTAAAAAAAAAGAAAGAAAATTTTTGTTCTATTTAATATTTGTACTATTTACCAAGGTGTAACAGACTGCAACCACATTCAATTTAACTGAAGTTTGTCATAAGTAGAATTTTCGACTCCAGTGATTACTGGTGCTATAAGCTCTCAGAAATCAAAGCATCAGAAATCAAAGCACCAGAAAGCATGAGTTACTTGGAGGTAATAGATCGCTCCAACTGTACAAATGATGATCAGCAATAAGCACCAGGTATCTAATGAGTCTCATGCCATCCAGTGGAGCTCAGAGAGTCCAGAAGAGTACTTTTCTTAACAAGCTTCTGGGACAAATAAGAGATGCAAGTAGAAGCTGACAGCATCTTCCCTCGCGTTAGTGATTTCCTGGTGCCACATGTCTGGGACAAAAGGCAGATTCAGAGGATAATTTCTCCCTTCCAGCTCTCCAGAAAGCAACAGGGCCGGGCAGTGAGTGGCTGGTGCCCACACTCTCTTTCTGCTGGCTCCTTGCCTCCCCCTCTCCCACTCAGCCCTGCAACATCAGAGGTAACATATGGCATGTTTCAGTTCTGGGGTTTTCTGAGCTCTCTCAGATGTGCAACAAGACATATCATGTCTGCCTGCTGCTCATGCACTGTTCTCAGTAAGATTTGACTAGAACAAAAATCTATTATTTCATTTTGAGACTCATGTCTTAGATCATAAGGAGATTGTGACATGCTTCAAAGTTTGACAAAACAAAGAATCAATTTGTTAACATAAATTAATGCTAGAATGACTCCCTTCAGTAAAGATGTCTCACTTTCATTTTAACCCAGTGCAAATACACCTCCTTTGTGATAATCCTTGGCTGGCAATGGAAATGCAAGACTTATTAGGGTCACAAGGGACACTGAGTTCTGCCATTGTAGTCCAAGGTTTTCCTTCAGAAAACTCCGGAGAGTGCTGATCCTACATCCCTTTCCCCTTATTCTGCAGGTCATAAGATAACTTCATTGTCCTCTATCAATTTAAAACCTGTTGTAAAGATGAAAAAACAATTTCTAGAATGTTTTGTGCTGCCCAGGGCCCTGAAGAGCACTGAATTTGATTGAGAGCTCTTAGGAGCCAACAGACCACACCCACAGCGCAAAGGAAAGCAAAAGGAAAACTAGGAGCTTACCCCCAGAGGTTTTCCTTAGTCTCATTCATAACAATAATAAAATGCAAAATACTTCCTGAATGCTTCATTTTAGTGGTCAATTTAAGTAGCCCAATAATCAATTCCCTTTCAGGGAAGCTTTTTAACACGCTTGCTTATGGGGGTTTTCTCTACCTCTGTCCTCAAAAGCATTTACATAATTCTAATCCATTCATTTTAATGGGTTTCTCTTTGGCCTCTTACTGATATATTAATAAAGCTGCAAATGAAAACCAGGCTTTTCACTGTTTTGTACCAGAATTAGAAACTCTGCCACATTTTACTTTCTATTGTTTTTTTATCCATGTGATAATTCTCTTATATAAGCTAATATGAATCAAGCCTTACAGAAATGGCTCATGACCTAGTGAATCAAATGCTTTAACAAAAGTTCTTTTATAACGCCTATGGTCTTTTTCTTGCTTGTAGACAGACCAGTTTTCTCTTGTGAGAACTCAGAAGAAAGGTCCAGGCAGTTTTGATTTCCGCTCCAGACTTCTCTTCAGTGGAAAGCATTAATTTGGTGTTCATGGTCAAGTCAAAGGTTACAGAGACCTGACCACGGGGATTTCTTAAGATCCAAGAAAAAACAAACAAACAAGCAAAAAGCCTCTCATACTGTATAGCATCTGGAATGGGAAAGACAAAGTGAGTAGCAGATAGTGGCTTCTCTATAGTTGCATGCATGTCTGAAGACTAGTTCTGCCCTGAAAATCACCCATTTAAACACTGTCTTTCTCTCTCCCACAGTCCCACAGATGACAGCCACTACTCTGGGGAAAAGGGCCTACTGCATTCACTTTTGCCAAGAACTCTTCTTTCTGCTCTTCTTCACCTGTACAAGGTGTTTTTCCCTCCCCAATTGCTCATCCAGAGTTATTTTTCTAAGAAACATTTCAGAAGTACATGCTATTTCATGTTTCCACTGCTTCAGCAGCAACAGCAATTTATCTGTATATACACAGGTATATATATGTATGTATGCATGTGTGTATTCATATACACATATATCAATGTAGACTTCAACACTAGGATACCCTATTGAGTAAACAAAAGGATATTACAGAGTTTTGCCCATGGTAATAGGAATGAGACCAATAGTTCCTCAGGACAGGCAAGAAGTAAAGTCTCTTCTTGGGGCCACTGTCAGCCCCTTGATATATCTACATTACCATCATTTTCTTGAACATTGATCAAAGAATGAAAAACTTGCAGCTGAGTCTGCCATTGAAGATCCTATGAGAAACTGCAATGCTGTATTCATGTTCTTTGTAAATATAGTGGTTAAAACCATAGAATTGATGAATTTGTGGCTTGGTGAGTGATCACATCAGCCAAAGATCTACTTTAATTAAGAGCAATATCATTACTTACAGGTAGTGCTTGAAACACTTCTATCTTTCAAGAAAAATTATCACTGGGAAAAAATATTTGTGCTCTTTAATTATTTTATATATAATTCTGTAAAGCAGTTATAATTCTAATAAAAAGTTTCCTAATTGTGCATGTGTCTGTCAGCCTTTAATAACGTTCCCAAAACTGACAAAGCTATCATGGTACAGGAACTGAACTCATTAATTATCACTTAAGTCACTAGTTTAGACCCTGTCCACATAGGATCTCACGCTTCATGGTAACATACATGTAGAAAATCAATTTTGTACTTGGAAAATAGAGCATTCAGAAGATCATGTGGTCACAAGTAATCAAAGAGCTAAAAACACTGAATGTTTCTGTAGAAAAAGGAAAAACACAGCAATTTCTGCAGACTTGCATTTCAGACAAAAAAATCACAGCAGAGACAAAGCTTTACTAGAAATCTAGACATTTAGATTATCAGTCTTTAATTTCATTTCCTAAGCAGTGATTAGCATATACTTTCTAGCTAACTGGTTTAAAAATGGGATATACAGTGCTATCAGTGAGAACTGCAAAATAATAATCAATAATAACATAACAAGAAATATATCTTCATGTTTTCAGCACTGTATAGTTGATCATGTGCCCAAACTAGGATATATTTCCTCCTCTGAAGTGTCTGGTTCAGTGTACACATTTCAGGCAATACATGCAAACACTTTTAGGAAAAAATTAAGGTTTTGTGTTCTTTACTGAACCTGATAATAACATTTCAGGTAAGAAGTTCATACTTTACAGTGCCTGAGTGCAGTGCACAGTGAGTTTCAGTAACTTCCTATAGGGTTTTGGTTTTTCCTGTTTCTTTGTTGCCCTTCCCAGTAGGAAGAGAATTGCACATTGGGAGCCTGGGTGGGTTATGTTTCTTAGAGAAGGGAGGAAAGGTGCTTGATACATAAGCCAAGGAGAGTTCGCCCAAATGTGTAACTGTAATCAAAACATTTAAATCCCTGGAAATAAGAAGATACATTCCTCCAGGCTGTGAATGAGCACAGAAGATATCCAGAGCAAAAACGTGCTCTGAGTGACAGTGAGAACCCATAAAATGCAGGAAATCTTTGGATCCACAAAGGGGCAAATTTTTATAGCAGGATGGTGGGGAAATCTGATATTTTTATGCACATAAACAAGAAGAAATCTTAATATTTGGGGGAAAAAAAAGCTGTAAGTGTATATGAAGGACGTAGGAGAGTAGACAGAAAAAGTAAATATTTAAATAGTCCACGTACCACCATGAGTAACTATAAGTTTTGCTGGAAGTGATAGTAAGAGAAAATATGTCAATTATATGATTGGTTTCAGACATACTCAGTCATACCAAAGCGAATATAGAATAAAACCAAAAAAATGAAACAAGATCAGATTGTACTATACCTGTCTCCAAACCTCAGATGGAGATAAAAAGTGTTTTGTTTCGGGGGGTTTTTTTGACACAAGAACAAGATGCCAGCTCTTCAGCAGCAATAATGTAGTATTGACCTAAACTACAAGATTCTTGTGCTTTGGCACATACATAAAACACAGACTTTTGTCTGTAAGTAGTCAACAAGCTAAGAGGTAGAAAATATGTACTGCTGCAGGCATGCAGCCTCACTGTTCTGAGGCTGGACTATCACTGAAGGGAGGGGGGATGATACACTTCAACTAGTTTACTGTTCTGCTTCAGGATGGCAATTCATGCAATTGCAATTCAAGCTAAAGTGGAAAAACATAAACCAAATATTATACAAATTATTTTTTTCTTCTGAAAAAGACATGATAAAACAGAGGTTTTTCCTTACACTGAAACTGAACAGGAGTCTACACTGTAGTTAGGTCCTGTGCAAAATAGTAATGATTGATTTTCCTTGGTAAATCTTAAGATACTTTTGTTATCTTTAAAAGGCAAGTGTTGTCACATCAAGTTGCAATGCAGAAGAGCAAATGCAGAAAGAGTTAATTGGGAAGCGCCTCCTGTGCCCGTAGATAGTGTCTGCTCTGATAGCAAAGGCTTTGCAGTGAAAGAAGCCAGAGTAACCTACTGGAACAGGAAGAGGCTGGTAGCAATTAATGGGGAAGTTTGTTTCTTCTCTGCAGAAAGGCAATTGTCTAGTTAATCCCTTTCCTGCGGGGACTAACAATGACCTGCGCCCAGCAACACTAGGCTGTTGTGTGACACTTTGCCTTCTGTGGGTTGAGAGCCAGCCAAATACCTCGCACAGCTCAGCTCACAACCATACTATTTTAAGACTTCCTCCTCCATAGATTTCCTTTGGTCCTGCTCATTAGATGCCCACTTAAAGTATATTTAGGGCAAGGGCAGTTCCATGTTTGCTACTATGTACTATGTTCTTTTCTTCTGCTGCTAGAGAAAATGCAGTGTTCCCACTGCTATGGATCAGCATAAGGTCTGTATTTCTACCTGTATTAAATAAGCAGCAAGTACCAGATATGATATGTTTTGTTACATGAGGATGAACGCTAACTGCAAACCACAGAGGAAGCTGAAAATACACATTTGATTTTGTAGTTCAGCAAGTGTTTGGACTTCTTTCGACAGCTTTCTGCATTTCACAGTTAGTCATTCATGCCACTGAGTTTAAATTATATGAATTAAAAACTTTTTGGCAATCTTCCATCTTGTGAAACTCTGTGGCAGGGCGTCGTTTAAGAAGCTTACTGTCGGACCAGTGCCATGATATGCAGACATGCCTGACAGCTGAATTCAGGCTTTTTCATGTTGTGGCTTATATTTTAATTACTTTGAAGAGTACTGTACTAAAAAGGAAATGCCAGATAGACTGTATCATGGAAGCCAGGGGAATATTGCAAATCATCAGAACCTTCTGAGGTGAAACAACAATTAATGCGGGGAATGTTGGGTGGAGAAAAGATTCAGGGATTATAACAAATTCAGTAATAAAAGAAGTGTAAACAGCCCTGCATGATTGTTTGACAATATTGTTTTACCAGAAACTTAAAGGCAAAATTTCTATCTTAATTTCCATAATATATATGATAGGCAAATTATTGGCAATTTCTCGAAGACCAAAATGCAAAAATTCACCCTAAGAGATGCAAAACTTTTTGACCATCGTTTCCTAAATGCTAACATATCAGGAATACACCACAACCAGTCTGTCTGGTTAAAAATTGATGCTTTTTTCTCTTACCAAAACATTAGTCTAGTAGTTTTAAAAAACAGTGAGGAAAAATTTGACCAGCTCTGTGTAGAGAAAGACATAGAGAAAGAATGAAGATCTGACTGAAAACATTGCAGAGGTATGATTGATAATACACACAGGAAGACACTTGTGCTTAGAAAGCTGAATGCTTGGAAAAATAACGGTGATGTGCTTTCCTTTCTACTCAGCTAATACCTGAAAAAATGAACCATGCCCAGTCCTCCTGCAGTTGCTTTGCTTTTAAGAGAAGAATACTGAGAAGAATACTCTATTATTTCCACAACTTGTACCACCCAACATTGTACAAAGTACAGTTCTACATGAGTTTCACAAGTTATAAGGCATTTACTGCCCTTGATCTGAGTGAGGAGCTCCCATTGATTTCAGGGAGAAATATGAGCACTAGAAAATCCTCAAAAATAAACTGCAGACCAATCCTGCAGCAGCAGGAAATAGACTAGATAAATGAATATGTCTGTTCCGGCTCTAATTTCTATGATTAAAATATGTGATCAAAGGCAACACAAGGCTCTAAGTATTACCACATTCAAAGAAAGAACCATGTCCAAGGACTAACACATTTCAGTAAGTGAGAGGCAAATGCCTTAGAAATTCCTCCAGTCAACGGCTGCAGTTCCTTTGAATTTTGCCAGGTTATTCTTCTATGTAGAGGAAATCAAAGCTAGTTCTATAGACCTTATAATACTAGACAGAGACTAAATCAGATCTCCCTCCACCAATGCTATTTTTAGAATAGGGGAATGTAATTTGTATCACTGAAAAGAATTCAACTAAAGTTAAATCCAGACAAACGTACTTACTGTTTTAATTATCACTTGTGAAAAAATCTGATATAATGAAAGTTCAAAGTAAAATAAAGGATCTTACAGGGCAGAAGGAGATATATCATTCACGTAAGAAACACATATTATTAGATCCTGGTCCTTCAGTGAGAACTGTGTGAAGCAACGAGCTATGTTTGAACGACTGTCTACCTGCATCTTCTCTACCAACTTTTCAACAGTCCAGAGGATCAAGGCCTGGCTTGAGTTCTGAGGCAACACCATGACATAGTGCACCCTTCAACCAACTCCTGCACCTAGATGTCAGAAAGCAAAGAGTGATTCATGCCACCTACCAGGGCTTCCAGACCCTCGGTCTTGCGGAGTCCTTGAAGTCAAGATTACATCCAGGCTATGTTGCAAAGTAGTGTAATTTTGTCGTTGCCCCATCTATCTCACTTTTGCGTAGGGTCTCGGTAATTTTTTGTCTTCAAGATTGTGGTCTTGAAGCCAAATTCTAGAAAGGACATTTAAGTCCATTTATGCAATCTGCAGTAGATGCAAATGCATCTAAAAGGTCTGCAGTTTTGAGTCCCTGTGGAATTTGCAGGTCACTTGTGCTGTTGTAGCTCCTCACACTGCCACAGACTATCACTTAGCATTCACAGAAAGGACAAGGACCAGAGAAAGGAAGGGTTGATGTTGCTTGCATGTGTTCCTTCTACTTTCAGGTGTCACTGTGAAGTTTATCTTCCTAGGAACCCACCAAATATTTGCTCTTTCTTGTCTCAAGGTTCTAGAGGCTTATTTAAATCCACAGGTTTCTCTCAGTGCATGCAGCAATATAGAATTTCTGGCATAAAAATCCCACTCATGCTGAAATGAGAATAAATTCCTGCAAAGATGTGCATTTTTTACATACCTAAAAGTTTTGTCTGTGTCTCTATTTCCCTAACACTTTGTAGCTTACTAATACATGGCACAGTATACCCTTTTGCAAGGAAGAGGGAAATAAAGTATATGCAGTATTACTATTAACAAAAAATTCATGTCTGCTAATGACATAAATATGCTAGTAACTGTTGAACTGAGGTCCAGAAGAGTAAGCATATCGGAATGAAATTTCTGCTTTTGGGCTCATTCTACCATGACTAGTTTGTTAAGACCTTTATTAAGACAAATGATCGTTTCAATAGAAGTAGGTGAAAGAAGGAATCTGTTCCACCAAAAATTTACAGGCGGTAGGGTCTTTGTTGCAGTCTTGTCCTCTTTGCTATCAGTACAGTGTCCATGTTACAGTTCATGCATATTTTGTACAAAAATCTTTCCTCCTTGTAAAGTGTTTGGGATGATTACCCAAACAGCTAACATAAATTGTGCAAAAGCCACACTCAAACTGAATGAATGACAGGATAATGCCCTGTTTCACAGCTTTTTTATTCTATTCCTCTTCTCCTTCTCCCTCTTTCTCCTTCCCTCTTTCAATCCACACACATTTTTTAGCAAATCACTGAACTGTCTCCACTGACTTTCATAATGCCATGGTTTTGTTATGCTTACAACCATTTTGTGTTCTAGTGCTTGATTAGACACAGAGCCTCAGATTAAATACATTGATAGTGATCACCCTTGAAGGTATAACTAGGCACAAAGCAAATTGTTTTTTCATGCACATTTTAATAGCTGTTTCATTTTATATGGCACATTCTTGGCTCCAGAAAGCAATCAGAAAAGAGCTCTTACTCTGAGGAGGGAGCACATACTGTAGTGTCATGCAGCACACTTGAGCAAGTGAACAAGTTCTAACAATAGCACAGCAGAGCAAGGGCTGTTAAAAACGGCTTCTAATTTTACTCAACTGGAACAATACTGTTCAGATCTTTATTTTTATCCTTCTTTACTCTGGGGACAAGGTGTTAACTCACTCGAAGGGTATGGCCCTTCAATCTCACACCGCAAAACAACCACAAAACAATTGCTCTTTCTGTTGGCCCCTCTTTACCATGAGTTACTCAAATCTTCAATTAACTAAACAGAGAAGTGGCAATCATGTCACTGTGAGACACTGGAGACTTGTAGCCAATAATCCCCAGGAAGCAGCCAAGCAACTTTGGCCAACTAAATCCTAACACAAGATTGCATGTAATTTTCTAGACAGATTATTTCAGATTCTTCAGGACGCTGTTTCTGGATATATTTAGGCTCTCACTTCATGGCTTTTTACAATCTTCATAATCTTGATTCCCCAAATAAAAATATCATACTCGTTAGACATCTTTTCCTTTTAGGAGTTTAAATACAATTTAACTTCCATTTATTCTAACAGGTATTGACTGACCCTTTTGAAATGTAGTGTGTAGACTTGAAATAAACATTTTGATCTATTTATAAAACAGAGAGAGTAACCAGAAATTCTAGAAATGTAAGAATAAACTTTGTATAAGATATGACAACTTACAAAACCAAGAATTACCCTGCAGGAGGAGATTATTTCACTAACCTCTACTGTCAGTTCTAGGGGAGACTTTTGATAAAAAAACATTGATGATACAGAAAAACGTAATGGTAAAGAGTAAATAATCACTGCAGTTCAACTACGGAAAGAATTGTGATGAAGAAAATGAAAATACTTTAACAGTGAAGCTGTTTTTAAAACATTCATTAAGATGAATTGCTATTAGAAAAGATTTTAAATAATAAATTCAATACTTCTTTGATGCAAACTTTTTTTACAATTGTCAGCTGACTCTTCTAAGATGTCACTTTTTTGTCCTTAAATCACCTGGGAAGTCATCCCTTTTTCCTGATGACCTTCTGTAACTGAAAAAACCTTTCAAAAATAAATATTATGAAATGAAATCATATGAATAAAAAAAAAATCTATTTTTACTTCATCTTCAGCCATTTTCATATGAGTACTCTGACAACAGTTTTGTGTTTTTAGCCTTACCAGTATCCACCAACATAAGAAAGCACTGGGGAAAAGGTTAATTTTCAAGAATAATGAAAAAGTGTCAGCTTTTATCTCATGTGAAATATTGTCCAACTTGGGCTGAAGTTCAGATGATGTTCCATTCACAAAGTAAATGAACTTGCATTTTAACTGCCATTTCCTTGAGTGTCCAAGCTGTTGTCCTTGTGTGTGAGCTTGTGCTGTAGCTTCCAGTTTGCTGCTACCTCTCCTTGCATGGAAAATCTGTGTCATCTCTGCTAGCTCTAGGGTCTTCCAGGTGTTCCTTCTGGTTAAGCAGACTAAAAATAATTAAATAAATTCATCACACAGTGTTTTGTGTCCTTCAGGTCATGTAATTCTCGGTCTTGGTAACTGCTGCCAATTTCCTAGAGGGAAACTGGATACATGCAGTAGACACCCTTTTTCACAGATCTCAATCTGATACCAAACAGGGATATAACTTCCTTCCATTGTACAGCTTATTATGCTGACAATTAGCTGCCTCTTATTGGTTCTGGAATCCTTTGTCAATCTCTGCTGTCCTCTGTACCCACTGAAACTAGGTATCTAGAAGGGCATCTCTGATCAGGCAACCGTTTCTTTCCCTCTTTTTATTGCCTTCACATTCTGCCCTGCCCAAATGATCCAAGGAGATTGAAATAAATTACAACAACAACAAAAAAGAAGCCATCCTTTAGAGACCTTTTTTCCCCAATATTTATAACTAGTCAAATGACCAGACATGAAAAAATGTAATATGTAGAAGGATTAAAGCAATTGGAAGATGAATGTTTTGGAGATCATAAGAAAAAGAAGTGTCAATGCAAACTTCCAGCCCTGCCAAACCATCTACAAATGTCTGGATGGACCTGATCAAACGAAGGATGTTAGTGTGCAAAATAAAAAGTACTGTATTTTTTTCTCATAATAAGCCTGCAGTCTCCTTTGACCTAAATGTACTGCAGTTCTGCCCTAAGCCTTTCTGTGTCATTCATTGTCAGGCTCATTTAGTAAGCTTAAGGTCATGAGACTTCACAGATCAGGCTTAAAATGAGACTGGAAAGTCCAAAACTAGCATCCTTCTTGTCTGTTCTAACAGAGAAGGTGAAAATTACATGGGTATGGAAGCTGAATTTCCTCTCATCCCTAGAAGTTTACTATAGACAGGCCAGATGTAGCTGTGTCACTGCTAATCGTACTCTTTCTGTTATGTGGTTGAAGGCTTCAATCAGGAGGTCTTTCACTCCAGCACTTTTCAGAAATAGTAAACTACTTTGAGAGTAAGCATACTTTCTATAAAGTTTCAGGGAAATTGGAAGGCATCTGACACTATATTTTGATTTGACACATCACCATTACACTGTAGGGAAGCTGTAGTGGATCTTCTAGTTCATCTTTTGCAGACAAAAGCTGTGAGGCTGACTAGAAATGATAACAGAGATTGGCTGAAACTCTAATGAAGGATTTAGAAGAGGAGCCCAGCAGTCATGTAATATCCACAGAATGGCATCTACAGCTACTTGCTGTAATGATTTTCCAACCATAATAAGTCAAAGTTCAGAAGAGGAAAAACATTTATAAACCAGCATCCAGAATGATGGAAAGTTCATGCTTGTCTGTCTCCATTTTCTTGAGCCAATGTCTTCCCTCTGCTTCTGCTTTCTCAATCAAGATGACTGCTGAGAGGTGGGAGTATTTCATGTATTGGTGATGTAAATCAGGAGGATGGCAATCAGCAGAGGTGTGTAGAGAGGAAATGGTTGCTAGTTTAAAGTTAGTTTTGAGATATGATTCTAATTCTGCTTACACTGTAAGTGCAGTGAATTATGGGTGAGTGTGTTGTTTAAATCAACACAATGTGCTGGCATTTATTTTTCTAAAAGTAAAAATTTCCCTAACAAGAGCTTGAAAAGGTAAAATGAAAGAAGAGCCAGATGAGCTTCAAATGTCCGATTTTTTTTCACTACTGTTTTTCCATTATGGTTGCTTTTCTTAACCCAGCAATTCTAAAAATAAGCTAAGGTTTAATCTTTGTATTACAATTTGTTTATGAGAAGATGATGTCTGATGACTGGTATTTGAGCCACAAGAAACAATAGAATTTCATAGAGTAGAACTTTGACATGAGAAAACTCACAGGTCATGCTCCTTTTTCATAAGTGGATTCCCTCTGTAAACATGCTTATTGTCTTTTTTCTTTTAGTATAATTTTTACTTTTCCCACCCAGGCAAATTACTTTCCATAGCCCAGTATGACATTACTTCTTCCAAGAAAATGTAGATTTGGAAAATGAGATATTGTCTTCACAAATTTATCAAGAACAATGTTCCGGGGAGCATCTGCAAATTTGATGAAGGACAAAATGGTAATTTCCTCTCATAAATATAGAAGAAATGGAAATATCCTGAATCTGTCCTGTGAAAATTCACTCCTTTTCACAGAGGTTTTCTAGATAGTAAAATTAGACCTCACTCTGCCAATGTCAGGATGTATTGTTGCATCTGTCAATGGCATTATAAGGCAACATGAATATCCAAAACAGTCAGAAATCAGTGTGCAAACCGATAACAGCAGCACAACAGAGAACCAGGAACTGCCTCCAAACCCAAAAACATTAGTAGTGAAACCCCATTTGTTGCCTTCAGTAATTTTCTTATCTTCTCTCTGCTTTACATGCAGTAGTTACTCCAACAAATGCAATAGAACAATATTGGTCTCAAAATCAGTCTGACAAGAGAATCAGACCTTAGTCACCAAAAGTAGGTCAAGGACTCTGTTTGTCAACACGGGAAAATGCTGGAGCTGGCAGGCCATAAGCAGCAAATGGGCACAATCTGCCAATGATACCAGCCGGTGGCACACAGCCATTCTCCAAAAGAAAGGTACTTTCAGAGTCTGGGCCCCAGAAGAGGAAATTAGCAGTCGTATCTCTGGACACTCAAAATAAATCTTCTTCATTAGATTGCACGTATATGCACTTAATTTTTCACCAGAGTTAATTTTCCACTACCTTATTTTCCTTGCAGACTGAGGTAGAAAATGCAAACTGAGTATTTTGGCACTCTAAAAGAAATAGTAGTGAACAGGCAACCCAGAGGGGCTCAGTGAGTTGACTTCTGTTCCCTCCTGTAAGTATAAGAAAAGCAAAATAAGGGAAGCTTGACTCAAACAAGTGAAAAAAATGTATTTACAATGGATAAGATAATTTGTGTCTTGGACTGCCTACAATTATGAATGTTTATTAACAGGTCTGTCTGTTTTTCTGAGGGGAAGAGTACCAAAATCCCTGGAGAACTGCAGCTCAAACACAAATCGGTCAAAATTAAAAAAAAAATAAAAAAAAATAAAAACCCAAAACCAAACAAAAAATATAAAAACATAGACAAACAAACACTAAAAAAAACCCAAACCTAAGCACAATGCCAAACACTACAAGTGCTACTGGTGAGCTTAACATTGTCTGAATTGAGCAGGGTTTACTTGCACAGTGGTCCTCCTGTCCTACTGACTGCTGAGGAACCACTAGCATGAGTAAGGTGATATCAGGAATGACTGGATGTTCTCTCCTGGTGAGATAAAAAACAGGTGGTCAAAGCCCAGTCCAGCAGCAGACGAAAGCATGTGAGTACACTTATTGACTTCAAAGGCACAGCCCACATGTTTAATGTTAAGGATGTGCTGAAGTCTTTTGCTACACTGGAGCCCATGAGATTTCAGAGATCCTCACTCCCAATGACTTTGAGGTTAGCTGAAGTAACATGTTAAGTCTGTATTTCCCCAAAGGATAGCATCAAGATTTTCTTCTGCTCTTTTGGTAAAAAAACAATGATATGTTAGAAAATGTTTTCTTTTAGAAAGTCATCTGATCAGTTTTGGGAGAGAACTTCCCCACAAAATAGTCTTTTAAAAGAAAAATTGGGGGGACAAGCCCAAATACTAAAAGATTTATTTCTTTGGTGGCAATTAGTTACAGATAGGGTCATTAATGCCCATATATCATATGCTAATGCTTAGAGATGCTGGACCCAGCAATGAAACTAACAGCTATGGCAAACACAGTTTTTTAATCTATTCACTCCAAGATATTTTTAAGCAGCTCACAGCTTGCATAGGTTCCATACACACAGCACTGTGCAAGTCTATTTGAGTGCACAACCACTTCTGTATATGCAAGCCACACAGTTGCACAAAACAGAAGATAGCTGCGCAAGTGGTCATTTGTATATATAAATATCCCAATTACAGACCAGTCTTGGCAGGAATACCTACAGCTGTAGACAGTTGCAGTTAGCACATTTGAATGCAAACCTTAGTATTCCTTTTGAAAATATAGAAATGTAGGATGAAAAGGGAAATCCTGAAGCTGTGAATGTCTCCTGCAAACTTAGACAGTTAAGTACCCTCCTTAGTTGATAGAACTTCTTACTGACTACACCAGGACTCTTTTTTTACCTCTCTATTCCTTGTTGTTAAGAAACTCCTTCTAGTCTTCTAGTCTGAATGTGTTCATGTTCAGTTTTTAAACAGTTACTCCTGTGACAGTATTGTCCTTTACCTTAACCAGTTCTTTCGACTTCCTGGGGTTTCCTTCTTTCATGTGAATGTATACTGAAAAAAAATATTTTCCCTCCTCTCTCAATCTTTTTCTCTTTATTAACTAATTGGATTCATATTTCTTCATCTGTGCAGGCACAGCCCTTAGACAGGTGTGGTGCTCAGACTGCATCACCCGAGGAACACTTCAAGTTGGCAGAATAATTTAGTGACACACCTGTGAGTCAACATTTCTGCCCAGTTTTCCCTGTGCACAAAGCTGGTAGTCATCTTATGCTCTTTCCAGCAGTCATTGGCTCCTGGCTGTTTAAAGTACTACATTATAACTAGTGGAAAAAATAGCCCTTTAAGACAAAGATTTCATCTAAAAAGAGAATCCAACCTTTAGAAACTGGATTATAATTTATTCTAACAATGCAATTCATGCTCTTCGGTATGAGCAGAGCACTTGACAGTGTTGCCTGGAACGTCATCACACAGTAGTCTCCTGCTGCTGCCAGCACTTTGTGCTATGCATACTGTTTTACGTATGCCTTTGATGTCTGACCACTGAGTATGTTTCCTGGCTCATCTGTGAAAGACCTACATTTTCATTTAAGCTTTCATGCTTACTCTAAATCCAACAGTATGATTGCTTGGCCCCTTGCACTCAGGATCATGTGTTGCACACCAAAGTCACTATTCACCAAACAAGTAAGAAGTAACATCCTGTGGTCTTTTATTATGAAGTGATTAATGCTGGAGTATGAGTCACTTAACTGTTCCTAGCACATTTTTTTCAGCTGCCTCAAGTGTCTCATGAGGGATGGAAAGGTACTGTGGCATACTCAGGGATTCTTCAGTTCCAGAGTCCCAGCTGCCTTGTACTCGCAATAAGATATACTGCATGTTTGTATGTCAGCCCTCAAAATGCTCATAAGCTTTACTCATTCCTTCATGATCAATGTAGTTTAAACTACATAGGATAGGTGTTTTGATGTATTTAGTATCAGCTTATTCATATTGCTTTCTAATGCATTGTGATGATGTTCATGTTCCACCTGAAGATGAAGTAATTGGATGTCTGTATTCCAAAATCTCAGTCATTTCATCCTTTACAATAATAACATACCTCTCTGTATATCAGAGCTCTGGTGACAACTGGTGTGCCCTGCTTCCTTTACTCTTGGCCCACCTTTTAAAAATCCACATGAGGTGTATCCATACAACATCTTACCTGGCTCTTCAGTTCTAAAAGGTGCTTAAATTCATCTTGCAGTCACATGCACAGAGACCTTTGTTTCTGCAATGCCAGAGATAAGCATTTGAAAGTCTAGCCCTCCAGGAATACTGGCCAGCCTTCAATACTAGAGTCCAAGCCTTCCCTCCTTCTAGTGCCAGGTGCACTTAAAAATTAATCAAGACACAAATCCTGAACAAGGGTATCACCATACTTTATTCACGTACAAGCCACTCAGACAAACACATCTGCTTTTCACTTACACCTGCCCAGTCCACCTTATTCCCAGTCTGGGTTGGCAGAGTAAAAAAACAAACAGATTTGCATTAGCTGAAACAATCTTGTTGACTAATTTTTTTTCCCTAAAAACTTCTTACTTTTATAGACATGATATATATTTGATCTTCCTTAAATTTCAAAAGAAGAAAACTTGTAGTAATTTCTTGGAGACATTTAACGGAGAGAGGTGTTGACACTGTTGACACTAGAGTATCCCTTGGATGGGTTTTGCTTTGGGCATAAATCTGTGGTGCTTGGTCTGAAGGAATAATCTCAGTTACTTAGAGGTGTGTCTATGCAGACATAGCCACCATAGTTCCAGGGCTGCTTTGCTTGATAGTACTTAAAGCCTGATATATCATTTACATTTTTCTTAACTCCTTTAAATGCCTGTTTGTTGGTATCTCACCATACGCCCACTATGTGCTAACTGTCTCAAGAGTTCACAGGCTTCTGATAAGCCTGTAAGAACCTAGAAAGATAAGGTAGGCATCCTTATAAATCACTGAACTTCTTCCCACCCTTTAGCTCCTAAACACTCTACATTTTTTGGAGTGCAGCTGGAGTCTCTCAAAAGTCAGCAGATGTCTAGCATCAGAAGCACAAGTTTTCTGACCAGTTCTGTGCTTGTTTCAACAGGTGTACTGTTACCTCTTCATTGCAGGACTGACAGCTCCTTCTGCCCAGTCTTCCCTGGAGCTAATGAAACTCTATATTCTCACTGTCTACACATCCAGTGTATTTCTATCTTCAGCTCACCATGAAGCAGAATCCTCCTCCACCTCCTCCAATATATGCTTTCTTTGGCTTTGCATGTTGGGTGAAAAACAGGGTGACTGTTGTCCTTCCTTTTTCCAATTGAAAATATTTTGATGTTGAACAGGAGCACAGTCCAACAAAGTCTAGAAAGATTTGGAGTTCCCCAGCTTTCTACACAGTAAGTCACACGTCATTCTTGTGTGACAGCTTATTTAAACTATTTTTCTAATTACGACTGTTGTCTAAGATCATGCCACAACCATTCACAGACACACAGTGCTATCATTGCTCCTAGCACAGGGTTGCCACTCTAGCTCAGTGCTCCTCATAGCTCCAATGTCTTTTTTCATTATTTTCTTGATGGTCTATGTCTTTCTATGGACACAGGATACTTTTATTGTAAATTGCTCGCACTTGGCCACATTATCCCAGCCTAATACTGTCATTTATGTAACCACTGGGATTATATTTGGCCTGGCTCTATAATATAGTTGAAATTTAAAAAAAAAAATTCCTATACATTGAAGGAAAGAAAAAAGAACCTAAACAGTTTTAGAGCAAGCATCAATGAAATTATAAGCAGAATCATGCCCAGTTGTCAGCAATATCACCGGATCCTAATGATGCTCTGAGTTACATGTTATTCTAACAGCATAGTTGCAGGATTCATTTTTTCAACAAAGTAGGGTGGCTGCATCCAGACTGCTTATTCAAAAAGATCCCTGCTTTGTGCTATCACCTAATTCACCTGCAGAGATTATGTGGAAAACATTTGTTGATATTGCAGAGACCATGCAAACAAGTGAACCACTTGAACAACGATTAGGCACTGCTCAAGCCTTGATCTCACACGCACACACGTGTGTGTGTGTGTGTATGCATGTGTGTGTGTGAGACCGGTATAGGAGTAGCCTACAGCACTCAGAGAAATCTGTTCACTTTGTCACCCATGTAGCCCTGTTGCCAGCAGAATAAACGCTTGTCTTTTTTGTCATTCATATTCCTTCATTTCTTTTCCAGGTTGCAGGTAGGTTTCTCTTCACTTCGTTGTTTGAGGACACAGTACTTTGACAGCCAGCACCCTAATGGTCTGAATTGCAGAGACTCCAAACTCTTCTGTGATGCAGACAGTTTTATTAGGAAACCCATCAGTCCCAACATCTCTCCCTCTTACATGTTTTACTGTAAGTAGACAGTGCTTTGTTTGACTTCAAGATCTAGTGTCTACTTTCTTACCAACCTTAGGACACAAGAGTAGGCAATAATACAAAAAAAGCCATGTTCTTTAAGTGGGTCTTTATTAACAGAGCTGATTTCAGAGATGCCGCAGTTGCAGCCCAACAGCTATGCCAAGACTGACCTCCTCTCAAGATCTTCTTCCTTACAGCCTGTACTCCTCAGACTGGATATTAGGGAGAATTTCTTTACAGAGAGAGTGGTCAAAACACTGGAACAAGCTTCCTAGGGAAGCGGTTGATGCTTCAAACCTGTCAGTGCTTAAGAGGCATTTGGACAATGTCCTTAATAATATACTTGAAGTTTTGGCCAGCCATGAAGTGGTCAGGCAGCTGGACCAGATGATTCTTGTAGCTCCCTCCCAACTGAAATTTTCTGTTCTATTCTGCTCCATTCCATTCTATACTACTTTATTCTATTCTCCCACCCACATTCTCTGGGGTAGGAGTAAGCAGGCACAAAGTCCTAGCTATTCTTTCACCCTAAGATCCAACCTGCCTCAGGTAACCTGCAGAGAGAAAAGTGATCCTTACTCTACTCTGCTCAGACATAGTCCACGTCACAACCTAGAGACAGTTCCTTAGGTACCAGCCTTTAAGGAATATCACAGAACATCCATTGCTGAAGAAAGACATCTGCATCCTCTGGATTATGTAAAACAAACATCTGGCAGCCATGGCTTCCTCTTAGCCTTGCAGTTGTATGTAGTAAATGGAAGTCTTAGCTCCCACAACTGTCATTTGGCTTCAACAAGCACTGTAACTCCCCTTTTGTGAGAAATGAAGAATAATCTGGCTAAATCCCAGTTTCAGAGCTAGTAAACACCAAATGTCCAGTCCCTCCTGCTGTTGTTAAAAGCTGGCTCCCCACTTCCAGGGATTAACAAACTATGCAGACATTCTTAGGAACTGAAAAATCAGCAGACTTCTGCTTTGCCAGCTCCATCAGAAATTAGTAAAGCTGTTCCCCATTTCACTGCCACAACCAGAAATTTTCAAAGCCCTGGAGCAACAGTAATATTGATATCAAGCAAACTTTTGAGTCTCATCTTTTGAATCTTGCTACATCTCAAGTGAACATGTGGAGCCTTCAGCAAACTCTGGACTAAATTAATTCTAAGCAAATAAATACAAAAACATCCTATAATAACAAGCTAAATCAAGGGAGCTAGCACCCAATAAAAGCAATGAAAAAGGCACAAGAGTCTGCAAGAGCATTCTGGAGTCCCAGCATATTCTCAGAGAATAATATGGCTCTGCTTTACTCTGTATTCCTGTAATCATTCCCATACCAGAAGTCTCCACTGAGGCTGTAACAATGTATACTGTGCATACTGCCCTTCTATTGTCTCCTGTCTTTGCCTGCGGAAAATACACTGATTCTGCTGACAGTAAAGGTTTTGTAGCCACAGAGCTGAAAACAAGATTTTTCTCCAATGCAAATGAAAATAAGTTAAAAGGGAAGAGAAAACACACAGGGAACAGTGCGTGTATCTCAATAGAGCTATATCCTTTCTCACCTTTAATGTGCACTGAAAGATGAAAACATAGTCAACCCAGGCAATTAATACAGAGCCTCTTTTAACAGGGGGGCTGCAGAGACCCTCTGAAAATTTCTGTCTTGCTTTATATGTAAAATCCCAAAATGAAACATGTATCTCTACTTTCCAGAAGAGAAGTAAAGTCTTTTCTACTGCAGGTTCCCTCAAACCTCAAGAGGAGAGAGCTTGCTGTTTTCATATTTAGTAGCATTCAGGCAGAAAGAGGCCAAGGAGTGACCTGTGAATTGCATACAATCATTTTTACCATTTTGAGACCTCTCAATAATTGGGCATTGGCTTCAAGAACCCATCTTCTACAAGAACAACTAACTCTGCTGATGTTTAGATTATCCAGCTTAAAGCAACCTATCTGTATCTTTCCTGTAAATCCAGATACTCCCTATAAATATTCTATAAGGGGTTATAGAGCTAGCACAATTACAGCAAGAGTCAAAAAATTTGTTTTTTCTACCTTTCCCAAAGTATGCATCCAGCTTCCCTCACTAGACTTCAAAAAATATCTATCAATATATTTATTTTTTGGTCACATTTATATGCCTACATAGTTAATGGTAGCAGAATGAACAGACCTGCGGTAGTCAGATCTGCTACTGCTAAACAACAGAATAAGTCAAATGCA
The DNA here is from genome assembly GCA_013396755.1 of Sclerurus mexicanus. Lineage (NCBI taxonomy): Eukaryota > Metazoa > Chordata > Aves > Passeriformes > Furnariidae > Sclerurus > Sclerurus mexicanus. The sequence goes on from VWZF01002011.1 coordinate 178,024, forward strand.
GTAGCTGATGCAGTTAGTAGGGTGATTAGTGGAGGTAAAGTTGGGTTTGTTTATTATACAAGTTTGCCTTTGACATTTCTCAGTGCACAGTCTGTCTTTTAGGATCAAAATTTGGTGATCTACTGAAAAATGACAATAAAGACATTGTTACCACTGTGGAATCAACAGGCTTTGTACTCTATGTACAGTACAAAATACATGCATAAGCCTGGCAGCTGCTAAACTCATTGATATATTACACCAGTCCCAAAATAGTGATATTTCACTTTTGGAGCTTTATAAATTGTTAAAGAAATAAAATCTGCCTTTGGGAAATAATGTTTCTTTATGTATCATCACACCCATTCCCCCCCTCCTTGCCTCCCTTTGAGATTAGAATAAATAGTGTTGCAGCTATAAATCATGCCTATTGGCACTGGAAAGCCCTGAGAGATCTTCCTTCTGTGCCATTTCAGTAGACAGAAAGTCTAATGTACAGAGAGGTGATGTTCCTTTATTTTTTTTTAAAGTAGAGAGTCAGAAGAGCATGTACCTCCTTGATCTCTTCAATGTACATCAATATTTTTTCAGTCATATTAAAGTCATTGCACACTCTCCAAGTGGTTTCAGTGAAAATCACTGGGAAATGGAGCACACCTGGGAGTTGTAACTGTTGTTGTCCTGTGTAGAGAAACACATCTTGAAACGCCATTTAAACAATGTCAATAATAGGACTGAATCAGTCATTCTGTCCTGAAATTAGTATGGTTTTGAAAACTCATTTGCAGAAATTCAGCCTCTGTTTCTTGTTTTTCACTGAGCGCAGTCGCCCAATCTATAACTGGATAAGTGATGAACCAAGAACTGGATTTGTATCATGAAATTCAAGTTGAGAATTTCAGTAGTTTACTTAAAATTGTTTTTCTGCTCCTATTCCTGAGGGTAAACTCCTTTCCTAGAAATTGCTCCTGGTTTTTTGCAAATGTTGATCAAGCATTTCTGAAACATCCACCCACTTCCATTTTTCAGTAACATGAACTGTCTGTTTTTTCACCCAGCCATTATTTCTTAGCCTCATTTCCTTTGCTTTCACTTCAAGAAATAGGCAGAAAAACTGAAAGATTTTTCAGAGCTTTTGAGTTTCGTAAACATGAGCTTTATATCAGAATTTCCATCAGCTAGAGCAAATTCATAAGAAAAAAAAGACAGTCTTCTCTCCTCCTTACTTTTTTTTTCACTCATTGAAGTAAAAAGGAAAACCCAAACGCCAAAAAACCTTAGGATGAAACTACCAATTTCTAATAAGAGATCAGGAAGTTACTTTATTTATGAAAGCAAGTAAGTAAAATAACTGTTTGTAGGCTGAATTTTTTTCACTTCTAACACTCAACAATCAAGCAGAATTCCCAGACACGCTGTATTCCTTTCAACTACAATAGCTCTCCTCGATGGAGAGTCGCCTTTAGAGGAAATGCTGAAGCACAAATGGTACAGAGCCACCACAGTTCATCACTGCAGCATTTGAAACACCCCTAGGCACACTCAGGCACAGATAGAATCATTCAAAATTAGCTGATAGGGTCTAAGTCTTTGAATCCTACTTGTTTAACTGAGCACATGGAGGGACCGTCAGTAACAGTGGTGTTACTGTATGTGTGTAGTTAAGAGCATGGAAGTATTTTTGCAGTATTGGGACTTAAGAGAGGGATAGATATTCTACTTTATCACAACAAATTGTGTCACTTTGATCTTAGGCATATTTAGGCCCTTGTAAACTTTCTCTACTAATCTGTGGTTTAATAGGCATGAGCGGGATTCCTGTTTCTCTGCAGAGCAGGCCTGAGATCCTGTGAGAACTCAGGAAGGGGTGTAGGAATTCTGCAGTCACACACGTTTTAGTCTCCAACTGAGCATCTTTCACTAGTGCTCAATCCACACACAGACACATCCCAACCTGCCCTTGTCTCTGAAAAACCCCCATCCTGCCTGCTGACACAGGTACCTGGAAATAATTTCTGCTGAGCCTTTTGAGCTTTGGTTTACACTGCACTTGCCCCCATATTGAATCAGCATCTGCTGCCATCATATAATACAGGTACAGACCTCATCCCAGCGAGGCCGATCGTATCACATCATCTGGCCTGGCATTTGTCTGTCACGCTGGGGCAGGGAATGTGATACCAAGCTGACAAAAAGCAGCACACGGCCCTGCCTGGAGAGCCCCTTTGTTCATCTAAGCCTCCCCTGCTGCTTTTGTAACTCCAAATGGATTTCTGACTCCCTATCTCTTGGCCTTTTCAAGCCAAATGGTTTGGCCAGATCACAAGGCAGCAGGTGCTGCTCCTCTCAACATTTGCACCTTCCAATCCAAACACACCTCTCCCCACCGACCCTTAAAATCAATCAAAGGGACTTATCAGTTTGTTTTAAGCTTTGATGTTTGTCTGGGCTTTGTTTATCTAGCAGTTTATTCCTGGGAGTACGTTCTTGACATCTTGGAGTAGGTGGTAATTAGCAACAAGGAAGAAGGGCTGAGATAAGAAGTGGAATTTGAAAGTGGTGATACTTGGTGAGGCAGCTGCGCCACATCCCCTCCTGCTTTCACCTCGGCCACTGAGGCGAAGCAGAGACAGCAAAGGGGCAAACAGCAGCCACCCTGCCCTTTCAACAAACACTGCCTGGCTGTGCTGTGCTGCCTGGCAGGTCCTCTGTGGAGAAGGAGCCCATGGGGGGGTTTGTATGGCCCCCTCACCATGTTGCCACTTCCTCTGCCTCACAGGCACTCCTGAGGCTGCCTCTGAAGAGCCCCCTTTTTGTTCAAACAAACTTTCTACCTACTGGTTCTGCTGCAAAAGCAATTTGCTTAAAGAAGGCATGAGGATCAGGTCTGACCGTCATGTGACAGCCTATACATCTCTTTTCTGCTACTAAGCAGCATATAGAACAAAGATGATTCAATTGTTTCTGTGATAGGAAGAATAAATGCTGCTGCATCTCTGCATTTAAGGTGTTCACTACATCCACACAGAGGGGCTGATGCATCAGTGTGACATAAATAAACACACACATACCCGTATACTGTGCAAACTCTCTGGTGCATTCATACTGATGTGGTTTAACACTAGTCAGCAACCATGCCTCATGCAGCCACTCACTCACTACCCTCAACTCTGTATGGGATGGGAGAAAAATCAGGATTAAAAAGGTAAAACTTTCAGCCTGAGATAGTAACAGTTTAATAATTGAAATAAATCTAATAATAGTAATAATAATTAAAAGGAGAGAAAAAGGAATAAAACCCAAGAGAAAAAAAGTAATGCACAGTACAATTGCTCACCCCTCACTGAGTAATGCCCAGTCTGTCCCTTAGCCATGACTAGCTGCTCCCAGTCAACATCCTCCAGTTAATATACTGAGAATTATGTTCTGTGGAATGGAATATCCCTTTGGCTAGTTTGGGTAAGCTGCCTCGGCCATGCTCCCTCCTGGCTTCTTGTGCACCTGCTTGCTGGCAGAGCATGGGAACCTGAAAAATCCTTGATTTAGAGTAAGCACTACTTAGCAACAGCCAAAACATCAGTGTGTTATCCACATTATTCTCATACTAAATTCCAAACACATCACTGTACCAGCTTCTAAGAAGAAAATAAGCTGTATCTCAGCCCAAATCAGGACACATTCATACACAGAGAGAGAGAGAGGCAAAGAGCAGTGAGAAACCAGAGCAAAAACTTTTACTCTGAACAGCCTTGGACTTTGCACATTTGAAATGCAAAGCCAGGCCTGGACCCCAATTTTGCAAATGGCCTCTATCTTTATAACCTTCCTAACATATTTCCATGCAATAATGTAAGCCTTCAGTCCATAATGTGGAAGCAAATGCACACTAACCTACTCCCACACTTCATAGCCTGCAACAGAACCCACATAAGTACACATTGCTTGCTCAGAAGAAGGACACTTACAACGAGGATGTTGCCCCTAAAAGGCACAGAAGAAGGCTTGTTCTCTGTCCTGGCTTGTGGAGGAAAGCCAGAGTTCAGAGAATAGTGTAAAGCTGGAGGTTTTTAGAGCCTAGCTGAAATAAAAAGTCCTCTGGTCTGAACTGGGCCAAGTTACTTTCACAGGTGAATGAGTGAACCCTAATAGCTAAAGAGAAGACCAACATGTTTTGGGACAATCCAACTCATGATGTGCCTTATAAGCAAGCAAGACCAGGGTTTCATTTAGAAAAATCAGATCATGATCAACTCCCACTTGCACTCCGCTCATTCCAGAGTGGGGGTTAGTACTTTGAAGTCTACATTTTTGTTATGATTATTGCATTTCTCAAGGCTCCAAAACACTGATGTGTCTAAAAAAACATGAAAAAACTTTTTGGGTTTGAGTTTGGTTTTTGCTTTTTTTTTCCTTGGGTTGGATGGCTTTGGGTGTTTTGTTTGTTGATTTGCTTTTTTTTTTCCCAGGGAAAAATAATGCATTGAAATTAACCTGAATATCTAGATGAGCAAAAATCCTCTGCCTTTATCAAGAACAGTCTCTGGGCAAGCTGTTTCACCCAGCTGTACTCTGAAGTATCCTGTGGGAGGGAAGCTCACTTGGCAAGGCATTCTCTGTTCAAGTAGTAGATGACTTCACTCTCATTATGCACATAATCTTTTCCTACACAGTGTACATCAAACCAAAATTATACTGCATGTGTTAAGCTTGTAAGTGCACCATTTTACAATAATGACATTGCTTGTGTCCCAAGGATATTATAAAGGGGATAATTCTGCCACTGCTTATGATTCGATATGTTGCCAATAAGCAGCAGGCCTGTAGCTGCATACATTGAGAAGACAGTCCTTAAAAGCCAGCCTCAACTTTGAGGTTGCCCCTAAATGAAGTGTCTTTTATGGCAATTTTTGTTCAATAACAGTATCTCTGTTTGCAAGCGACAAGTCACGATTCCCAAATATCACGTATAATCACAGTTTGTATTGAAATGGTGCCTCCAAAGCACCGCAAATACCTGTTATTAGATACTGTGTTACAACCATTTGCTTCTAATGGAGCTCTCTTTTTCTGTTGTCATTGATTTTCCATACAGGCATAGGAGTGTTAACAGATACTGTGTTCTCACATGTGTAAGAAGACAGTATGACAACGTAGAGTTCATGATCCTGAGACTATTAAGTAATTTTCTTTACTATATTAGATATCAAGTACTGTAAAAAAATAAAAAAATCCCAAAGAAACATAAAAACCCACCTGAGCAACATCACATATTTACATTCTGTCTATCCATTATAGCCTGTGAAGATAGAGGCTTTATTCTGTTTTCTTCTACAGAAAACTCAGCAACATAGTCCGCTTTCTGTTCCAGGGTTTGGTGTCAACAGCAGTTTGGGACCTAGTTCTGGTCCCCACTGAAGTCATGGGAATCTTATACTTGATGTTAATGGAAATTGGAGCAGTCCAGTAATTGGAGACATTGAAAAGAATCCCAGATGCTGCATAACAAATGAAGTATCCACTGAGGTACTCCCTCTGCTCTGGGAAGCTGCCACTGGGAATTGCTGCTACCTTTCTGTGGAAATGCTGCAAAAAAATCCCCCTCACGTCAGATGTCAAAGCGTCCAGCCCCATAGAGAGTTTTAGTGACACAGAAAATTCTTAAAAATCCAAACAAAAAAGACCTCACCAAGTGAAAGAGCTAGCTATTTGGGCTTTTACTGGGAAATAGAGACATTTGAAAACAGCAAGTCATGCTGCCAATTTGTCCTTTGATAGAGTAGGTTAGCACAATTTATATCTGGTTCCCTGAACAATTGTGTGAAACAGAATTCTTCAGCTCTTCAGATGTCAGATTTAAAGCAAAACAAAACAGGTTAGTAATTTTATTTTCATTTCTTTTTCATTACTAAGATCCTGTATTGTTTGCCTAGCAGTTGTGAAAACTGCAAATGTACTTTGCATGTTTTCTTCCAGAAACTTTGCAAAGGTGCCAGCATTTTGCTGTAGTGTAGAATTCACCTCCTGTTAACATTAAAAAGGTGCATCCACCTCAGATCTAGTCATGGCATTGATATGCAGAGGCAGAACCACAGTTAAAAAAGAGGATGTAGTGATTCATCCTTTCTTGAAAAATTACTCAGAGAGGAAATTGCATGCTCTGAAATGACATACCTCACTGTAACCTGTTGTGACCGTGCCTGCCTGCCATACCATATGCTATGTTTCCCTTGGAAATTAGACAGACATGCCAAGCACACTTCAGGTATAAACCACTACAAAGGCAGCAAGTTTCCTATTTTTCTGCCATACTTTACACAGCTGACAGCTCCCAAAGTCTTGCTGCCATTATGGTCCAATTCAGTGTCAGAGAGGTGTAAGAAACAAACACAAAATGCACATAAAAGTTAGCAGAAAACAAAAAGGGACTGTGAAAAGGAAAAAAATAGTGTTCCTACTGTGAATTATTTACTTTTTTACATTCATAATTGTCACCAAAGAGAATAGTAATGAATCCTGTGCTAGAAACAGTTCTTAAAATTGTTGGCAGTGACAGGATGTTTTCACATCAGAGTATGGACTCCTGTTGAATTCCGATCCTACAACATAACAAAATGATTTTGTAATTGAGACATAAGTTTCCTAGTCACCTGCTATAGACTTTCCACATCAACTTGCATAAATTGCTTTCCTTTGCTGGTTTTTAAAAGAAACCTTCTACCTTCTTAATTGTGAGAATGAACAGAAACCAACATTAAGTTAGCATACAAGTGAGCATCTGTATCGATCCACCCATGCAAGAGAGAGCCCTAAAAGGACTAAATTTGTCTTCTACTAATGCACAACTGCAGTTCAGAAAACGTTGTTCGTTGCTGAGTAGTACTTGTTGGTTTTCTAATGCTCTACACAGCATACAGAACATGGACTTCAGCATATTTTCTGAGAACAGAGTAGCAATATTTATCTTTGAATGTTTGTGGGGACTCAATGAAACATTGACATTTTGTTGTATTGAAAGAAACCTGAGAATTCCCTGCTCAAATATTTTTTAAAAACTAACAGCAAAAACCACACTTGGAAGTTTCTTCTTCCCCTTCTGCTCACTGCAAAAGAAAATTCATTATAACCATATTCTTTGTATGGACAGTGAGGTTTGCTTGAGTGAATCAGTGTTTGCTTACAACAGCAAGCCTTTAAATATATAATCAGCAAGGCTTAATACAGATTCTGGAATAGGTAAAAGAATAATAAAAATGTTAATTAAGGATAAATCCTCATTTCGAAATTCTCATAGATCTCCACAAAGCTCCTTTACAGAATCATTGTGGGATTACGCTCCAGGATCAAGTCCAACTTTTGACTGATCACCACCTTGACAAATAGCACAAAGTGTCACATCCAATTACTTCTTGAACACCTCCAGGGATTGTGAATCCACCACCTCCACTGAGGTGTTCATTCTAATGCTTAATAACCCTTTCCATGAATAAGTTCTTAATGCCCAAACTGACTGTCCCCTGGCACAACAAGAGGTTATCTCCTCTTGTTCTACCAGTTCTTGCCTGGAAGAAGAGGCTGATCCCCACCTTGCTACCTTACAGGTAGTTGTAGAGAGATAAGGTCTCCCCAGAGCCTCCTTTCCTCTAGGCTAAACAAACCCAGCTCTCTCAGCCACTCCTCATATGACTTTCTAGATCCTTCACCAGCTTCGTTGCCCTTCTCTGGACTCACTCCAGCACCTCAATGTCTTTCTGGTAGTGAGGGGCCCAAAACTAGACACAGCACTCGAAGTGTGGCCTCACCAATGCCTAGTACAGGGGGACAATCACTTCCTTGGTCCTGCTGGCAAATACTAGTTTTGATACTTCTTATAATCCACATCAAGATTTTTTTTAGACCACTGGTGACTTATTCTGAAAGTTTTTTGGAAATGTATTCAGTGTCTGTCTACATCACGTCTGTGACCATGAAATAAGGACCTTCTCTTTGCTTCTTTATTCTGCACACGGTTTGTCTGTTTAAATCCCAGTTTCTCTCAGAAGCATACCTTTTCTGTACTCATTGACTTGTTAGAAAACATATTGGGTGACAGCTCCACATGCTCCTGTAAGAGCAACAATGAAGTCCTCGAAGGTTCTTAGAGGACCTTAAAGATAAACTTTTAGCTAAAGCAGAGGCTCCTATTTTTTCATCTACTGGGAAAAAAAAAAAAAAAAAAAAAAAA
>VWZF01002011.1:186234-239524 GCA_013396755.1 Sclerurus mexicanus
AAAAAAAAAAAAAGGAGAAATGTTCCTGTAACTGCCCTACTAACTTCAAGTCAGTCTTTTCACTCAGTTAAGTTTAGGATGAACTGGTTATTTGCACAAGCAGCAGGCATCTCACAAGGATTTTTCTGGGGGTAAGGACTTTGTGAAATCTCAGTATCTCTGAAAAATCATTAGGAGGCTGAAGCAACAAAGTCCTAGTATAAACTGTGGGAGAGGGAACTGATATGAGAGCTCTTGTAAATGTCTCATGAAGGGCTTATACCAAAAGCTTCTAAAAAATGTGCCCTTTCAAAGAGGACAATAACCATGAAAATACAGAAGAGCTTATGATTTTATGTTTTCCTCATAGTTTTGCAGAATTCTGGTGTTTTATAACACGAACAAACTATGACATTTGGCTTTCTCATGAGACTTTGTTTCTCAGCTTGTGGGGATACCACAAAAGTACCAGATGACATGGTATCTGGCAACATATACACTTAGGCATTAAAAAGGCCAATAAAAATCATAAAGCAGCTAACATACTAACTCAATTACATATCTGGTTCACCCAAATTTCATTTTTTTCCCTCTTTCTGTCTCCTGTTTTGATCACATAGTTCTATGTGAACTAGGCAGAACTATGAGCCCTAGTAAGATTTCATGCAGAAAGGCTAATCTTGCTCACTTGCTCACAGGCAGGAAAAATTGATCTGGGGATTTAGCCAACTAGCAACGACGATGGTCAGTATCCATTGGCAGTGTAACACCAAAGAACAGATAACCTACTTGCCACAAAGAAAAGGTTAACCAATCTACACTGCTCCTCTCTCTCTGTTACTCTTCAGCTTGGCACTGGAATCTCTAGCCACAGACACAGAAATTGTTCTGTAATGACAGGCATCACCAAATATAAACAGCTGGTAACCCTAAAATTAGACCCGCTGGCTGTCTCTTGGTTTGGGGATATGTTTTATTATACCTTCCAACTGGCAAGCAAACTTTAAAGTTAATTTAACCCATTGCAAGACCCTTTTATCTAATGGTTGAGACTGCTGTTTTATGTAGTCTTTTCATTCTTATGAGTAGATTTGCCAGCACAGAAATAGAATTTAGCTGAAGCTAGTTGAAAATTTTCCATATAAAATACATTCTGACAGATAACTAGATTTCTCAATTAAGCAAGATTTTCACATCTGAAGTTTCTTCTGCCTTCAGAAAACCCAGCTTTCAGGTGACCAGACAGAAGAACAGTTCAGTAACAAAATTAACCTAAAATAATTTTCAGTTTTTAACCGCAAGGCCTCCTAGCCGGGGACTCATACAACATACTGTAGGGGGCAGGAAGAAAGAGATAATGATGATTATACTCCTCAGAGGTATGCTAGTGAAGAAATCTGGTGTATAGCAAAAAGCTCAAGCAAAAACATTTTAATCACACATATTGTCATGCATCACTTAAAATTGGTCTTCTATTTCTCACTCTAAAATTTCCAGCCATTCAGATTGTCATTAAATTTTGAAATGTCCTCTGGAGAATAATCAAGAATTAGATGTATTTTTGTACCTATCTAGAAACAGACTGATATCTTCAAAGTTTGGTTTGCATGTCTGAAAACTGGCCACTCATTCTTAATAAATTTATATTTAGGGCCTTGATTTTTACACCTGTGTTTGACCTCATTTTTGATCTCTGAGCTTGACATTTGCTGGAATAGTTGAATAACCAATTTATGTTCTTTTTTTTTAACTTTATGCAAACACTCCTTCTTTAACACAAAATATTCATCCTGTCTTCTCATATTATCACCATTCTTGGAGGCATATGATGAGCTTAGAAGTATTGCCAGATTCTATTAATATGTTTCATTTATTTTTCTTCCATAGACTGGATATAAAGCTGAATCTCTCCTACAAGAACTGAGCAACGTGAAATTTTCTATATTTAGTTTAAATGTTAACAATGACTGAAGGTCAAGATATTTGCTCCACCATTCACAAATGGGTGGAACTGCTGACACTCTATTAAAACCGCTAATTAGGGAAAAACTTAGGTGGGAATCACACTTGTACTTTGGTCACAGGGAAAGCTGGCAGGCTCAGGGAACCTTGCACCAAGAACAGAATAAAACGGCACCTCATGAGTCATGCACTGAAATCACTTCTAACTGGGAGCAGCACATCTGGCAGCGATGAATAGTGAATGATGGGATACCTTTTCTTCTTCTCACCTCTAAGCCTACCAGAAATCTCATAACTGACTTCTGGTTCCCAGGACTGCTAGCAATAACAGCACACAGACAGGGAGAGTGTGTCTTGAGATTTCTGTTCAACAGCTTTTCCAGGGGTGGTGATTGGTAAAGCCCACTCTGCAGAGCTGCAGGAAGTTCACACGAGACCTTGCATGGCCCCAAAACATGAGCGCTTCCAGCACCTTCTCTTCATGGGCATTCATCTGATTTTTTCCTTCAGGTTTTCAGGGAAGCAAGCTTCTATTCCTTGGCACCGCAAAAGGTGGAAAATGGCCTGTTTCATGACTCTGTCAGAGTCTCTTAACACACCTTAATGACGTCAAAGGTATAATTTAATAGTGATCATATGCAATATTATTAAAATACATCAGAGCTTATTTTGTTCACTTCATTTTTCACAGCATCTTTTCCTACCTGAGTTTGTAGCTTAGAAACTCATCAGTATTTTTCAGAAAAGTTCATACCTCAAAGGCCACCATCTCCATAAATGTTAAAATACTTCATTCTGGGAGCACAATGAGAATACTGAAATAGTTTGCAAACACATTACTGCTTTGGCTTTCATACCTATGTAATCGGCTTGAAAGTACATCGGTTTTTTAAAACTTTCTGGACATTTTGTCAGCTTCTTTTTCTCCCTCAGCTTTCTAAAATAAAGCTCAAATATGCTCTTTATTGCATTACTACAGAAGCAAATGAGGGAAGAATTCCTCTTCATTAAACAATAGACTTCATAGTAGTTTGATGAGTCCTAGTGTATCTCCAGGCATACAGCACATTACTTAGTTAAGTGGAAGTCACATGTGTATGACATTCACACAGACTACTTTTTGAATTTCATCTTGCCTCTGAAGAGTTCAGTCACAGAATACCAGAGTCTGTTGAAAATCTTTCAATTCAATATTTGGGGATTTGGTTTTTTGGATTTTTTTTAATGATAAAAAACAACCAAAGAAACAAAAAACCAAACAGATTCCTTGAAACAAAAACTATTTGCATGAGTTTTAACTAAACTTGTTTTAGAAAAAGCTTCTAAGGGCAATGCTCATTTTTTGGTCAAAATACAAGGGTGGAGTTGGCAGAGAGGGGGAAGAGACAAACAAATAATTGGGAACAACTGTGGAAACTCTGTCCCAGGCTGCCCTTTTGGTTAAGTCACCTACCAGAGTGTGGGAAAACTTGAGTTCATGTATCAGTTCTATCTGCTTCAGCATAAGGTCTTGGACTTAGATTTCTTAAGTGTCAAATAAGAGTTATGTCCATTAGGTGAACTGTGATACAGGAGCACTCTCTGGACTGCTAATAGCTAATTTATTCTTTGTACCACATTAGTTTTCATTGGAATAGAGGCTTCCTACATCAATGTCTTCTCTAGTAACTCAACTATCCTGGAGAAGTACTCTGTAGCAAACAAAAATTTTAAGGACTGGGTTTCATGTTCACGGATGTTTGATGTTCATGTCGCAGAATGGCAAAACAGGTCTGTTGCAAATATTTTTACAGGAATATGAGAACAACCAACCATCTAATTTAACTTCAGGAGTGTAAGATCTAATGGATAGATGTAAAATAGTTCAGGTAAGAGAATAGCTTGGTTGTAGAAGATTTTTTAGCACAACTCTGCTATTTGCTGCCTGGTTGCAATCAGTATCACTTTTTGCTTCCCTTTACATTCTATGCAAAATATTGCTGAAATAGGAATTGCAAGAGGAATTCAGTCCAACTTTCTCCTGACTAACTACTATGGCAGAAGAACCATCTTAGAAGAGTGTCTGCTTCTCCCCCAAACTATGCCTAACTTCCACACAAATACAAATTGCTTGGGCACATTTTCCTCCTATTACTCTGTAGTTCTTTCTCCTTTTATTCTAAAAATTACAGAAATAAATGTTCCTTGTCTATCCCATTGTAAAGATCTTAGAACTATGGATGGGCAGGTCTATTAGAGGACTCAGAATAGCCAGTGGCTAAAACAAATAGTAGTTTTGTTCATCTCAGAGGTGCTGAGGAAATATTTTAGTAGCTGTATCCTGCAATTGTGATGTAAATCTCTTGCCACAAAAAAAAAACACAAAAAAAAAAACCAAAACCTAATTAACATAAAGACATTCACTTAACACAGCAAATGCAATGCTAGAAAGAAACAACTTCCTTAACTGTTACTTTCATGTCTTTGTTCAGAACAGTAATGTTTAACTCTTCACATGGAAAAAAAATTGAGCTAGCTCTGATGAGGAAAAAATGGACTCTTACGCTTCTGTCTATAGGGTCATGGGCAGTTTTTTGCTAGAGCTTCTTTACTTTGAAAGATATCTCATAATTAGCCTATTCAGGCAAGGAATCCTCTCTCTCTCATTCTAACAATCTCAACATTAGTAACCAATTAATTTTATTTCTCTGTTGCTGTGATATCACCATTATGGGAGGATTTCTTCTTTATTTGTTCTGGTTTTAACTTGAATATGTTACATCAAAGAGAGACTTTGAAAAGAACTGGAAACCAGAGTGATAATGCAATCCAAATTATAGTCATTTGAAAGTGATTTTAATGTATATAAGAAATTCAGGAATAGTTGTGTGTGTGTATATATATTACAGCATTCTAGCAATTGATTGTTATTGCAGTAAGAAGGAATGCTAGTAAAGTTCATTCTCACCCAACACAACATCCTTTGAGAACGGAAGAAGAGCGAAAGGACTTCTGAAATGTGTCTTCTACAAAGTACAATAGTGCTGGGTGTCTAGAAACAGACATGACAGCCAGTACAGTGTAGGAACAAGAAGGTAAAAGGCCCCCAAGCAACAAGTGCAACTGATTAGAAAATGAGAGCAACATTGCAAGTACACTGAACAGGAGATAAAAAGGCAGAGGAGTTCAATGCACGTTCACAGACTTTGTACAAGAATATACATGTAACTCACAAACAGGTTGTACCACACCACAAGAAGTGCTGACTGCAAAGCATGTCATCCTGTCAGATCCCTGAAGACAGCAAGACCTCACTCATGGACAGGCCATATCTTGCATTCATCCCCCTATTCTATGCTGGTTTTGCTGGCTTTTGTTTTCTTGGTCTTCCAGAGCAGATGTCAAGGTTAGGAGGTAGTGTGGTGGTGTTTTAGTGACAATCAGGCTCTAACATCAGACCTGGAATATATTTTGCTCACCCTTATCTAGATTTTCTAAGCTATTTAACCATAAATCTTCTGTTAGACCAAGCTGAACTTCTACTCTGGTCATCAAATTGCAGGAGCTTGGACCATAGCATAAGCTAATGGTGCCAAAATTATTTCAGTCTGGGAAGATTTACTGAACAGTTTTTATCTCCTATTATATCCCATTTTAATGCGGCAACACTTTACTAGGAATTTTTGAGTACAAAACCTTTAAGACAAAGCTGTCCTCCTATGTTAGTCATGGTAACACTTCTCAACTGTATGAGCAACTTGCCAAGCCCATTACACAACCTATGACTGCAAGGGAGAGACGGTGCAGCTCACTAAGAACACTAAAGGGAAGGGCAGCTCTAGGAACAGTAGCAGGGGGCACCTGACAGTGCTTTCACAGATATTTCCCTGCTCACTATTGCACCAATCAGGTCAAATATGCTAATGGACATCAGGGATGCCAGCCAGCATTGCTGTTGTGAGATACACCCACTGGTTTGCCTCCTCTGACAGCAAGAGTAGCCAACAGCTCCTTGTCTTGCTGCAGCTACAGCAGCAGCTCCTCAGGAGCTACTTGTGGTCCATAAGATGCAAGTCAGTTGCGTCCTTATATGTACATGAACTATTATTCATTCCCTGTACAATGGAGCCTCAACCTTTATCTGGTAATGAGGTTGATGCCACTTGACATAATAGTATGCAAAATCAAAGCATCTACACAGCCATCCTTAAGTTTAAGGATATGAAAACATCATTTTGGAAGGTATCCTGCATGACAAAATGCATGCAGAATTTCTAAGCTCCCAAATCTGGTTAAACCATTTGACTTCTATCCTAGTGAGCAGCTACTACCAATTTTTAACAGTTTATCAACTCAGGGCTGTGTTAAGAATAGAAATTATAAGAACAAAACAAAGAAAAATCTTCTCCACAACAGGTAGCATTGGTCAAATAAATTCTGGAATATCTTTTTTTCCATAAAATGCCTTTTAACAGAAGAATAAAATGTAAAAACTCTTTTGTATTTGGTTGAAGTTTTTTTCCCAAAGGAAAAGAAAACCCAAAAAGTTTATAGGGAAATATTTCAGACTTAAATATATTATGGGAGCAATGTTTTATGTTTTTATCTTTTTTTTTTTTTTAAAGGAAACAGAAAAATCATGCCTTGCTCATTAAGCTGTCTGGTGAACTTAGATTCGATAGGGACCTGGAATTGCGAATGGAAATACTAATTGGTAGACTGAAATACAGTGCTGTCTAGAAAGTGATATAATGACAGAGTAATTATTTTCTACATCTTCTATTTTGCTTTGCATTTGCTGAGAACTCAGGTACAACTCTGATTTATTTTTATTGTGGTTTTTTTTCAAAAGAATTTTCACATTTTTAAAACTGCAGACACATAGGTAGATGCAGGTCCAGATATCCCTATGCGTTAAGTGATGCCTTCAGCCAGCTGAAAACTCTTTTTGATCTCTCTGATAATACCAGGAAAGCACTGATCTGAAAAGGCAGATTACCACTAAGGATTAGGCAGTACAATAGCATGCTGAGAATGCAAGAGGATGATGAGGTTTAGCAAACAAGCTTTGAACACATTTGAACTCAACATCAGACCCCAGACCAAGCTATAGGAATATTAGAAGAGAGATGAGGGGGCTTGCCTTGAAAAATTATTTTATGAGAGCAGGTGAAATTGTTTGGTTACTAGGTTTTTACTTAAAATCAATTCAGAGCTAACTGAGAGAACACATTCAGCACAGAAAACTCTTCTCAGGCTGAATGGACAGAGACTCAGCTACACTCTAATTTTCTTGAGACAATCCTTTAAGGCATGTGGCTAGAGCAGGTCGCTCTGCTGTTGCTGCTGTCCTCAGGCAGTATGACACAGTGAAGACAGGATTTTACAAAGCCCTTTTTTTTCAAGAAGAGATTTTTTTTTTTCAGGACTAGCCACAGTAAATAGAGTGGTTATTTGGTATGTGAGATAAGTATTGGCCAATGTCATTTGAACACACTAGTTTTCTCTCAGCGTTTTGTCACTTGACCAGTCAAATGCTAAGGTTAAAACGCTGTTACACAACATGTATCCACCCTACTGTGTGTCAG
This sequence comes from Sclerurus mexicanus, assembly GCA_013396755.1. Classification (NCBI taxonomy): domain Eukaryota; kingdom Metazoa; phylum Chordata; class Aves; order Passeriformes; family Furnariidae; genus Sclerurus; species Sclerurus mexicanus. The sequence goes on from VWZF01002011.1 coordinate 193,743, forward strand.
AAATGTGAGGAATGTTTGCAAGAAAGAGCAGCTTGCGTACAATTCCTGTCACCAAACCCAAAGTCAAAATGGCTAACATTTCCTGGATCTGCTTAGCTCACCTACAGATAAATAGTTCGCACTCCGTGTGTGCAAACAGAGTAGAGTCATTAAAACTGGAGCAGCTCTTGGGCAAGATCCAGTTTGCATGTTACATATTCATAAAAAGCTGTGTTAGAATGGCTTCCAACAGTGCAAACGTCAATGGAGCCTGCTGGAGCAAGCCTTAGGTATGCCATCTATGTGTCTGATTGCCTAGAGTTCAGAGGAACTTGCTGAATGTATTACCAAAGGGAATGAAAAAGCTTGCATCAGGGTAGCTGGCCAGGTCCAATTTCTGGATGCTTGTAAGTATGTGTTGGTGTGAAAGAGTTTCACAGCTTCATTTTTTTTAGCTCATTTGTTGTTTGCATAATCCCTGAGAATCTCAAACAGGAATATTTCATTTTGTTGTTCTTTCAAAGAACACATATTAATTTATGTTGCAACAAAAATGTTCATTAAGGCTTGCCTAATAGCACTGATTATTTGTTTATTTTCACTCTGTGCAGCCTATTTCGTTGTGTGTACACATACCTATAATTACCACTTTGAAATGCAAATACACAGTTACTAAGGATAACGCTTCTCATTTTCAAGCAGCTAAAGCTCCTTTTTTTATAAATGTTAACCATATCCTAAACTCCCTGGAAAACAGCACATTTTAAGCTCTCCTCACATTGCAATGGCTGTCTCCTGAACTAAATTATCCTCTCTGCCACTGTCACAACTTCCTTTACTTTATTACCAGTCATAGCCCCTGATGAAGGCTACAAGATCCCTTGACGGAGGGAAGTGCCAGCTTATAGCTGACATTATGCTGGGACTCCACTAAGTGATAGGAATAGAAGTGGATATATTTTCTGCATTAAACACAGCCTCCAAATCCACTTGTGACTTACCCTTGGAAAAACCTGGGCTGATACAGAACCATTTGTTATTCTCGGTGATATATCAGATAGTTTATTGCTATTTAGTTTCACCCACAGATCCTGCTCACATTTTCCTCTGGGGTGGGATTTGCTTCCTAAAGGGAAGATTTGGGGATTTGACTGAGGAGCATGATTAGCAGAAGCTATCTCATAACAATGTTATCAAATAACTTACTTCCTAACTGTCAAACCCACAGAGTGCTGTCAAAGTGACCATACCAACCCATCTTCTCTTCCACATCTTTCCTCCCCAAGTCCCAACCCTTCTGCAATTACAGACATCAGTGGTTACCCATGGAAGTTTCTCTTTCAGTAGTATTTATGTGAACAAATATTTCCTTGTCCCCCTGTTCACAGAAAGTGCATTAAAGAGGTATGTCAGTTAGTGTGGGCTGTCTTTGAACAGATGTTATGAATACTATTTTGCAGGATTTGCCCAGCAGTACATGAGAACAAGTAATGAGGAAACTAGGAACATGGGTAATGAGGCCAGAAGGTGTGGAGGCCTTCCAGAAGCAGGGGTAGCTGGGTGGAGAAAAACTTACCTTACCAATATATAGCCAAAAACCTTTCTCAGACTTAATTAGTACTCCTTCATGGTCACTTTCAAGAAAAAGCATTTACCATAGTGAAAATAGGCACGTACACTTTCATGTAACTTCTGTGATTCCATAAACATGATATCTATCTAAGAGTGGGAAATTATCTGGGATTGGTCTATCTTATTTATTTAAATGGGGGCAAACCATGTCCTCATAATCAGGTTGAATACTTGTAACTGTAATCTTCTCATAGAGCCACAAAGAGCTCCTTTACCTGTGCACTTTTAATGCAGTTTGTTATTTTTATAAAACATACAAAGATAAATAATGGGTCGAATTTTAAAAGGGTTCTCCATATCTCTTAGTGTGCATCACAGGAAGAGGTTAAATGACCCAAAATCAAAAATTTCAATCAGTGAATGAATAGATGATATCTCAAGCTTCAAGCCCTATCCAATGGTACTTTAGTAGAAATACCAGCAAAGCAGCACACAAACAACATACATATCTTGTAGATTACATAATTTATTTGGAAATGTTTTTATACAGTTAAATAAACTTCAGAAAACTACAGTGGAGCCTTCATATAAATTAGCTGTAGTGCCTAAAATCCCATGAGCTATGAAATGTTAAAAGAGAAAAAAAATTAAATACATAGTGTTGCTGAGCAACACAGCTCACTCTTAAACAACTTTCCCTTGTATGAAGTGCTTCAGAAAGGGACTACTGTGGAGTCTGTGTAAGTACTTGCCCTATGGGTAGTGCGATTTTGTTACAATCCTTCAAAAAACAGCTACACAGACTGTTACTGAATTCAATTATAAGGAGTCTCCAGGGTTATTCCATTACCTCTGCCTTTAGCTCACAGTCTCAAATCAAAACTTAAGCTATTCTCTTTTGATTTCATTCATTTAAAAAACCCTTAATTTATATGAACTTTCAACATGGAAATTACTCAAAAACTCTTCTGCAGTCTCAGCTGAAAAGTGCTGCAGGAAAGTCTCTAACTTCACAAGCTTTTGCTAACGGCAAGAGAGATTTCCCACAGCCCTACCCAGATTTGTGCTGGATGCTCAAGGTCTTAGAAAGTGCAAAGCAGACGGACAGTGCCTGACAGGACCTGCACTGGAGTGGGCCTGGGCTGATGCCAGATTGCTGGCCCTGGGTTGCTGTGTGAGCATCAACCACAGGAGGACCAGCCCTTCCCCTGTTGTGCAGGGCCCCTCCTACTAAGTTCAGAACCTCAAAACTGTCCCCAACTATTAAAAAAACAAGCTGTTTCCCACAAATCCAAAATCTCACTTGCTCTTTTATTCTCTGGCACTGGGGTGCTTAGTAAGGTTGTATCGCATTGCTCAGTGCTGACTTCAGCTCCCATACATCTGCATTTTATCCGCATGTATCTACATGCATCTGCAATGACGTTTATAATGACAAGGAAGGGGTTAACCCAGGGAGCAGGTGGAAAGCAACCCAGCTGCAAAAAGATTAAAAAGGCGGTAGGAGAACCCAGTCTGAATGGAAATAAGCCTGGCAGGCAGGTCAGGAGAGGAGGCATGAGCCTGGGGGGCGGAGGCTGCCTGGGCCACCCTGGGGTGGGGAGAGCCAGCAGGCTGCTGTATTGACATGAGGCAGGTGTCTCCTGGTAGCAGCAGATGTGGCTTTGATCTGTGGGCATACCACAGGGTGGGAACACTCTCTAGGGTGCTGACCAGGCAAGGTTTGATTCAACTAGGTGTCAGTCCTCCTAAGGAGCTTGCACAAGGGGTAGTTTACCTGGTTGGAGTAATGTCGTTATTTGATTTTTAAAGTTTTTTAGGCCTCTCCTGCCCATAAAAGTCGAAACTGAGCACTTAGATACCTCTTTAAAAATCGGGTCTTGCTAAAATTCCTCTCTCAGACCAGACCAGAGCCAAGATTTCTGCTGAGGTTTGAAACTCTATAAATGAACCTTCTATATTGTTGCCTTATGCTTTCAACTTCAGGCACCTCATCCAGACAGAAAAGTAATGAAAGACCTGAAGAAAGTCGAGGGTTGGAAAGGAACAAAGCAGTCCTGTGGCTCTGGGTCCTGTTCCCAAAGCTGTCGCTCACTCACTGTGTGGCCTTGAGCAAGCCGCTAACAGGCCAATCCAGCTCCCAGTAAAGTCACTGAGAATTTTCCCATAGGCTCCAGTGAATGCTGGATCAGGCCCTTAGATAGATTCCTAACAGTCCCCTCATTACTCACTCCCCTGCAAAGCTGGGACAACAATATTCTTGTCTCACAGGGTAGTTAAGGGGACTAATTTATTAATGTTCATAAAGCTTTTTCAAATCTACAGATGGAAGGCATTATGTCAGTACAATTTATTCTTAATTATCATTCTCATGGTATTTCCAATTTTCTTAATACAGCCAAGAAGTTCCAAAAATCTTGTGAGAAAGTTTGTTCTCTGAAAATTGGACACTGTTTCTGGCCCAAAGATATGTGGAAACAGATATATTCAAATGGCACTGGAATGCAGGAATACTGAAATAAGGTTCTGAATTCTCAGGCGTTTTGCATGAATCCTGAAAGCAGAGTACTGTGCAATGCTATAGAAAAGACAGTCCCCGAATTTTATAAGAAACACCTAGAGCTGTACTCTAGCAAGCAACATGCTGAGACCAGGATGTTCAAATTTGACTCTCAAGGCTTGCTGCCAGTGGGAATTCTTTGAGCTCTGCTCCCTGCCATGTCGGAGCATTTTCTGAGGAAAGGTGGGCTCTGGCTCAAGTTCCTTGCCAAGAGAAGGAAAGAAGGAGTCCTTGCCCTCCACATACCCTTATTGCCTGCTGTGAGGTAGTTAGACATCAGGGCCAGGCACAGAAAAGCAACAAGGTCAGGTCAGTAGGCAGTGGACAGGGGATTTCACTGAAGAGAGGTCTGCATGAGTGAGTAATAATGTATCATTTGGGAAAAGGAAGAAACACACTGCAAATCTCACATACGCACTCACGCACATGTATGCACGTGTGTGTATATATGTATATATTCTATAACACTCCCTACAGCTATTGCACTTCATGTCCCCTGACCTCACTTTTGCATCTACACAGCTTTGTGTGCTTTACTTATGTGATTTTAGCCATCCTCACTAGTAATGGTGAACACTGTAAACAATCCACAGGTGTAAAAGTCATCTAAAGAGACTTTTGACAGAAATTACTGTAGAAACCACTATCACAAATACTGCACTTCCCTTTCCCCTGTCCTCTCACTCCTTCCCTACAGGTACCCCTGCAAGTAGAGAGCTTGCTATGCTGATCTGGGAAAGCAGGTAAATGTTAATGTCCTGATGGACCCAGCTCTTTTAGCTCAGGCATTATGTCAAAACTGGTCAAAGACAGGAAATTAACCTTCTCCCTCCTCCCCCTTCTGTGCACACACGCACAGACACACGCATGCAGAGCCACAGCCAAGGCCTTCGGCAAGCCAGCTGATAGCAATCAGTATTTTGAGAAGTGATAGCTCATCTGTAGATTCAGCATTCTTTTGCAGCAGAAGGTATTATGCAAACTAGCCCCATTAGAAAAGCAAACATCAAAGCAAAACATGTTTTTGAAGAGACAAATGCATAAACCATGCAGTACCTGACACTGAAACAGAAATAGAGTAATTACGCTTTCTCTCAATGGAAAGCATAGCTGCAGAGGATAAAAAAGGTGCCTCATACACTGTGCCCTGTAGTTTCCTGTACTGTGCATGAAAGGAAGACAGAGGCATCAAGGGAGAGCCTGAAAGGGCTGATGACTGAGGCTTCTCCTCAGTGAAGGACAGAACATGAGATAGGCTGCAGATGATTGTGGAGCAGTGTAGTTAGCTATGCTCTCAGAACCAGCTGGAATGCAAGGTGCCACTCCAGCCTCAGGAGAAGGAGCAGAAAAAAAAAAAAAAAAGAGTGCAGCTAAGGTTACACAATTACCTGTCTTGACAGTGAGCAACTTTTAAAAAATATGCATACCACCTTGACCATAAGTAGCCATGAAGTATGCTTTGTGGGTCCTTTGACCGAAGTCTAAACAGAGGAAGCTCTCTGTAGGCAGATTTTTGCCTAGCAGTGGGTGCTGGTACTCAATCACTGCTACTACAAGGGAAAAAAAAAGCCCTCATGGGCAAGATGGAAAATGGAAGGTGTGAAATGAGGCCTGGATGATGCCTGTCACAGTGCTGGTAAAACAACATATCCACGTACTATTAATTCATTTAAATGAAGAGCCAAGTAAATCAGAGACTATCAGAACTTCTGCAAAAGTTGAACATTCTTTAGGGAGGAAATGTTTGCTGAAGTTCCCAGGACAAGTTAGAAGTACATACACGTGCTGTCTCTTCACCTCAGCCCCCCTCTTTTTCTCTTTCACAGCCCATTTCTCCAGCACGCAGATCAGCTATCAGGCTGGGAGAAAGAGAGAGTGTGAGATGGCCGACCTTGTCCTCTGGTGCCGAGGGCTTGTGGGTTTGGGCCAGGAACAGGAATTCCCTGTACAGACACTGAGTCTGCTGGAGGAGACAGGAGAGCCTGCTCCACAGAAGAGCACTTTGTTCACTGCCACCAAGGAAAACTTACACAACAGACACATACAACCATGGAAATATGAATATTTTAAAAGTGTGTTTTTTCCTAGAATACAGAGTGCTCTTATTTCCTTAGGGGGGCAGTAAAAATTGGGCAAGAACATATTTCCAAATGCATGAGACTTAGTGAGGATATTAATCCTGAATGCTCTAGTCACAGAGAGCAGGGCACCAGAGCAAGGTCTAAACAGATCGATAATTCAGCATGAGTTACTGACAAATGAAATGCCCACCAATCACATCTAGCAGAGAGGGTTGGGTGTTTTTTTTCAATCCTCTTTGCTCCTTAGTATCTTTTCTGTCAATTCATCACTTATTGGAAACTGCAAAGAGTTAAAATCCTTCTCCTTTTGTGTCCCCAAAGTATATGTGCATCAGTGTTTGTGTGTGTACATGATTTCTACATGCAAAATCCAAGGTAGACATTGATACCAGAGAGTGCCATGGTGCAGCTGTTTTGTGCTGCATCACTAGCACGGACCAACTCTTAAAACGGTCTGAGCTGGGCCATGTGAATACAGGTAAGACAGAAAGTTAAGACTAGCTTTTGCATTGGGAAGCCTAACCTAATTTCTTGTGCTTCCTAAGGTATCTTATTAAACTGTTTGGAAAGGAAATCCTCTTTTTCTAGCCATCTGAAAAGCAGGTGTCACAGTGGACACCCAGAATTCCTGCAGATGTAACCAGGTGGTGAGTCACGCTATCTTCAGTCACTCCATCTGTCTTCAGAGTTACTCTATATATTTCTTTCTTTCTTCTTCCTAAAGAGTGAGCCCAGATGGATAGTTCAGACTTGAGAGCTAACTTCTAGATGGCTAATGTTAACTGATCTCTCTCTTCCTAGTCCATACTTCCCTATCTCAGAGCGGTCATATGAGAAAACATTTATTAAAGAGTATGAGTTGTAGTTTTTCTATTCAAACAACTTATAAGGAGAGCTTAGATGTTGTATTTTCAGCTGTGAATATCCTAATGCTATTTTCCATGCAGTCAAGACTGTAACCAGCAGCAAAACACAACCCAGTGTACAAGGATGTATGTCTGGATGTGGAGGCCATGCAAACATCCCAAGGCCCATGGGCTGGAGGAGCCCATCACACAAGGCTGTGAAAATGAAAGATGGTTGGAGAAAGCTCTGATGAAGATGCTAGGCAGGTATTCCATATTTCATCCCTAGCACCAGCTCTCTGCCAAATACACTATGCCACTGTTTACTCATGGTCTTCTAACTTAAACTGGGGAACTGGCCTAGAAAATAGTCACCACAGGAAACAAAGCCAGCTTTATATCACCTCCTAGACCAAGGCGGGAGCATTTTGGTGAGAACCTCAGCTGTGGTACATAGGGTACATGGATACATTGCCCAGGGGTTACCAGTAAAAGTTCATTTCTGAGAACTGCTGCAGCACTGTGGTGCATGCACATACAGAGAGACTCTGTATATTGTACATAGGATGGTGGTTTCATCTTTACTCTGTCCTGATTTAACTCCATCATTAACAGATTTGCACGAAAAAGAAAAATAAACTCATCTGAAATCCTGTACAGTACATTTTAAAAATCTGTGACTAGGTGCTCATCAAAGAAAAGATATGCTGATAGGAGACAGAAATCCTACAATCCTATGAAGAGTGTGGCATTGGAGATGCACTTTGCTTAGGTTACAGGTATCTTGCCATGCTTCTTGTGCCACATCCTGCTGGGAGCACTATGTATCTCCACCATGCTAATGTAAATAACTGCACAACATAGAGTTATATCTTCCATACTAGAAAGATTTAACTTTGTAAATATCAAAATCTTTAGCTTCTAAGAAGTGCTACTATGGTAGTCCTCAATTTACTTTTGCCCACTATTACCGCAATTACTATCTTTATCTCAAATTCCTCATGCCCCACATTGGGCACCTAAATGGACTATGGTGGGTTAGCCCTGGCTGGAAACCAGATACCCACCAAAGCTATTTTATCATTCACCTCCTCAGCTGGACAGGGAAGAGGAATAGAATGAAAGGCTTGTGGGATGAGATAAGGACAGGGAAAAATCACCCAGCAATTAACGTCATGGGCAAAACAGACTCAGCTTGGGGAAATTAGTTGCCTTTGTTACAATCAAATCAGAGTAGCACAATGAAAATTAAAACCAAATCTTAAAAACACCTTACCATCTCCTCTCCCAGGCTTAACTTTACTTCTAGTTTTTCTCTACCTCCTTTCCCCAGCAGTGCAGGGGGATGGGAAATGGGGACTGTGATCAGTTCAGCACATGTTGTCTCTGCTGATTCTTTCTCCTCAGGGGGAGGACTCCTCACACTCTTCCCCTGCTCCATCATGGGGTGCAGTCCTTCAGGAGCAGACTGCTCCAGCATGGGTCACCCAAGGAGTCACAAGTCCTGCCAGCATTGGCTCTTCACAGGGTCACAGGTTTTGCCAGAAGCCTGCTCCAGCATGGGCTTCCCACAAGATCAAAGCCTCATTTAGGCATCTTACTTCTCCAGTGTGAGTCTCTCCATGGGCTGCACATGAATATTTGCTCCACTGTGGACGTCCATGGGCTGCAGGGAGGCAGCCTGCTTTACCGTCCTCTTCACCACAGGCTTCAGAGGAATCTCTTCTCTGGCATCGGAAGTACCTCTTCCTCTTCCTCCTTCACTGATCTGGGGGTCTACAGAGCTGTTCCTCTCACATATTCTCATTCCTCTCTCCAGCTGCAGTTGTGCAGGTTTTTCCCACCTTTTAAAATATGTTACTCCAAAGGCACTACCACCATGGCTGATGGGCTTGTCCTTGGTCATTGAGGGTCCATCTAGGAGCTGGCTGGCATTGCCCCTATCAGGCGGAAAGCTTTTAGCAGCTTCTCACAGAAGCCACCCCTTAGCTGTCCTGCTAACAAAACCTTTCCACACAAACCTAATACACTGTCATCCACCTGAAAATTTTAGTGGGATTTTAAAAACACGACTTGCCTCCTGCCCACCACTCTACTGTCAGTCTTTCCCTCAAAGTTGCTTTTGTGGATTATCAAGGATTTCCCAATTGATATAGACAGGTGTCATGGTTTCACCCCAACCAGCAACCAAGCAGCACACAGCTGCTCACTCACTCCTCCACCAGAAGGACTGGGAAGTGAACTGTAAGAATATAAGCCAGAAAATTCATGAGTTGAGATAAAGACAGTTTAATAGGGAAAGCAAAATCCATGCACACAAAAGAAAAGCAAAACAGGAATTAATTCACTGCTTCCCATGGCCAGGCAGAGGTTCAGCCATTCCCAGGAGAGCAGGGTACCATCATGCCTAACAGTTACTCGGGAAGACAAATGCCATCACTTCAACCATACTTTCTTCTACCTTCTTCCACTCAGTTTTATATCCTGGGCATGATGTCATACAGTCTGGAATCTCCCTTTGGTCAGTTTGGGTCATATATCCTGGCTTTGTCTCCTCCCAGCTACCCATGAACCCCAAACTTCTCACCAGCGTGGCAGTATGAAAAGTAGAAAAGGCCTTGGCTCTGTGTAAGTATTGTGCAGCAGTAGCAGAAACATCTCTATGATACCATCACTGTGTTCAGCACAAATCCAAAACATAGCCCCATACCAGCTACTGTGAAGAAAATTAACTCTACCCCAGTCAAAACCAGGACAACAGAGCATTATAGTATGTGGTATGTATAATGCAAAGAGCCCGTTAACTGTAAGTGCAGGTAAGGGAAGAGCATGCATTCAGTAGATCCTGATGGGTCTTTGAGCTATGACATTCTCCAGCAACATGAGGGTCACTGAAGAGAGCAATGAGAGGAGAATAGCAAAAACTTTCCAGTCATCTGGACAAAAAACTACAGAGGTTTTCAGTGAGTAGGAAACTGAAGAAAACCCATTGGATATCACACAAAGGAGAGCAAAGTCAGTGCACTGCTGAAAAGCAACAGAAAAATGGATGCCTGGGGTCAGGAAAGCCAAGTCAAAGACTTGAGGAAACAGACTGTGTGGTTCAAACTGTTTTTGAACCTAATAAATATTAATTTTTGTTCAAGGAAAATACTTCACTTCCAAATTGGTTCCTATTTAATTGAACTGATTAACATGTTTATAACTACAATAATTTGAAGGTACATGACTTATAAATATCAAATAAGATGAAATCTAGCATACTTTTTTCTTTTTAATAATATCAGCCAAATTTATTGACTTTTGCATATAGCCTGTATTTCAGATGTATGCATAAAATTGTCTTTCTTTTGTAGATTAATATAATTACAAAATATTACAGATGTTTCATCCTAGCATAAATTATATCATGATGGTCAAGGTATTACTGTAACCTCCACACACTGAACAGTGAAACGGCCTTTTATCAAAATTAGAGGAGTTCCACAGACCTGTGGAACCCTTTGCCCTCAGGTGAGCTGGCATAGACTGTAACACATATTTTGGACTCTGGGGGAATTTTTAACATACGTAAAAAGTTATACTTTCATTTCTGTTAATGCCAAAGTTCAAAACATGTGTTTCAAATTCTGCAAGTGTATCAGGTACTTGGAGATCACGGCCTACTGTTTTGGTTTGCCTTTTTGATGTCTTTTGCATTTGCCAATAACGCAGTTGGATCACAAATAGAAAAACACAAACAGAAAAGTGGAAAAACATCACTTGCCATTTTAGAAGTACAAGTATAAATGCTGGGACCATATCATTTAGTGTTACATTGTGCATGACTTCATAACTATTCAGAGCAGCATTCCTGGTGGCAAACTACTGCTAAGTAACATTTTCCTTAGCATCACTAGGATATGCAATTAATGTTGTTTGCTAGGCATCATTCCTCCACTTTGGGCAGTGGGCAGAAGACCCTAATGTGCAGTTAGAGAAAATACCCTTTCAGTGTTTTTCCCTTGGCACATACACAGAAATTCAACTAGTGGCTCTGGAGGAATCTCAAGTCTGCCACATAGGTGGTCTGCTGCCTGCTGGAGAAGTCTGGATACCTTTATTTTCAGGACTCAATTTTTCTGTCACAGTACACTCTCTACTCAGAATTTTCAGACTCACGCTTTAAATCAGACCCAAGGTTTCTCCAACACAGAGTTTGAAAAAATCCTGAGGAATTATTTTTAGCACTACCATAGGAAGAGTCAGAAGACCCCCGCAGAGATGAGGGTTAGTCTATCTTTAGGTATCACAGGCACCCTATCCCTAGGTGACTATAGGGGACACACTTCCTGTATATTCTGACAGAAAGTTTCATTTCTTCCAGTCTAAACTCTGCTTCCAGTCATTGCAGAACTAAAAGCTATGTCTTTGTCAAGAAAGTAGAACAAAAAAAATCTCCAAAGAGTAAGCGGGTCTGAATCTCAAACCAGGATATTCAGGTTACAGACTACACACGTGTGAGCAAGTGTGTGTGTAAATGTGTGCCTGCACATGGTCTGACACATATGCATGCACACGGGCAAATGTGTATATTACGCACTAGAAACAGGTAGTATCTGGGGTGCATGGAAACAAACCTTTTTATTTAACCCAGAAAGCATCAATTCAAGTTGTGCAAAATGCCTCTAGTCTGGTCTGGAGAAGAAGCAGTCAGGCTGCTTGTTGGTATAGAAAATAAATTGATTCTGAGAAAAATAAACAAAGTTCTTACTATTCCCGCCTGAAAAGTGCAATCCTTAGCTCAGCATCTCTGTCCTTGGACCTTGTGGAAGTGACTTCAGCAGACTCATCTTACCAGACCTGGAAGTCTGCAACCTCTATGATGATTGTTAGAAAATACCAATATTCTAAGGGAGTCTATGTTCTGTAAGAACCTGAAATATTTGTAGTGCCCAAACTACTGATGATTCTCTAATTATGGATAAAATAGATGTGAGAGAATGCATGATGTATGACGGATGGAAAGAACATTTCAGAAGGTGGACCTACGAAGATAACGGTGATGTAGACCTCCCAGATTTAGACAGATCTGCCAGGCTAGAGACTTTTGTGGTTCAAGTTTGAAGTTCTCTGTTTGCGTGCTTATTGTTATGGATTTGATTCAAAAGCTTTATTGTCACCCCCTGCCCAGTTTCTCCCCTCATGGTTGTTCCTCTTCTAGTTTTATTCCCGGTTCTCCTCCATCTTGTCTTCTTCTCCTCATGGTTTTCCCACCTTTCACCCTAACCCTGGTTTCCTATTGGCCCTCAGTTCCCTCATTTGGTGGCAGTTGCCCATTGGTCAGTCCTCACCCCGTTTTGCTTGAATCAAAGGAAAGTTGCATCTAGTTGGGGATGGAGTAATCCAGAGCTACTAGAATTTTGGCAGTAGCAGTGTTTCAACAAAGCCACACTCAAATATAACCCAGAAAGGAGGAGATGCACAAAGAGTTCCAGCATAGAAAGTAATACATACAACTTCCTTGTGCGGGAAAGAAGAGGAGCAGGCACTGTGGTGACCAGTGACAGGACCAAAGGGTATGGCCTGAAGTTGTGTCAGGGAAGGTTTAGGTTGGATATCAGAAAAAAATTCTTCACCCAGAGGGTGGTTGGGCACTGGAACAGGCTTCTCAGGAAGTACCAAGCCTGACAGAGCTCAGAAAGTGTTTGGATGATACTCTCAGGCACACGGGGTGACTCTTGGGGATGGTGCAAGACTAAGAGCTGGACTCAATGATCCTTCTGGGTCCCTTCCAACTCAGCATATTCTGTGATTCTGTGATTCTGTGATTCTGTGATCCTGCATTAACCTCAAGGAAGGTTAATTTACTATGAATAGTGCCGTAAGTCTGATTTCAGATTGATGGCTTTATCATTATTTGAAGGACAAGAGAAGGTACCTAGCACTGAAATTCAGGCCATAAACAAGTCTGTATTCAAGGATGTCATGGAAAGGAAGACCAACCAAAGAGAAATATGCAAGTGGAAAGCTACTTTTCTCAAACTTGTCACCACAGCATCTAGAAACATCAGAGAGCACTCTCAGAAGCAGCTAATCAACAAAATACTCAGAAACGTATTGGCTCTGGTTCCACCTTGTTGTTACAGATAAATTAGATCCATAGTAAATAGCAAAATGAGTACAGTGTTAAAGTACAATAAAGTGGTCATACACAAAAAAGCTGAAGCTGCCTTCCTGCTACTGGGCTTGTATTCCAGAATATATAAGTGGATAGCATTTTTTTGTCCTCCTATTTTAGGTAATGTCTTCACAAAACCAAGACATGAAATTGATACAATTCAGACAATGCCATAAATGTTTCCCTAAGGGAAGCCATCTGATGGCCAGTGCTTTTAGGAATTTGTCTTCTTTAGTCCAGGATTGTTTCAGGTGACTCAAGAGAACATAAAAGCAATGCATAGTAAGCAATGGATATTTGGTTTGAATTACTAAGATTTCTCTAGAGTTTTCTACTCTCCCAAAAGAAGGGGCAAAATCTCATTTGAGTAGAACTAATCTCATAAATCATACTGTAATAACCAGCGGAAATAAGCAAAATGATGTTAAGGACCAAGTATTGAGATTTAATTCAAAAGGCAGGTCTATAAAAATGAATCACAATCTAATGTACCTGCCAATTTTCATTTGCATATATGTAGATTGAGAAATTGAATTTAAAAAGCAGATATTCTATGGGAAAAAACACGCATTATTGCATATATTAGTTAACCACAACATTTTATTTTCTAGTTTATCAAATAGAAACACAGTATATAGTTTATCAATTTCAGTATTAAAGGCTCTTGTTCACAATTTTTAGAAAGGGAGGGAGGGGTCAAATCCATATGACATGGGTTTAGCTGTTTGTGTTAGATACTTGTGATTTTTTTAGACATATTTTTCCTATAGCATTCTAAAGCATAGTCATTGTCCAGTGAAATTACAGCATGAAAACCCTTGTAGTCTGTACAAGAGAAAGATGTCTAACTTAATACCTTTTGATAGTCTCAGTTAAAGACTCTGATTAAAAGAAATCCTTTAATGACCAGAAAAGGCATGTTCAGGCCCATTCACTTTGTCCATCAAGTAGCATTATAATTAGTGTTAAGTGTGAGCATAACTGTTTTGCTGAATCTGAACTGTGAAAAAAAAGGGGTTATGTTACTAAGAAATTGGTTGATTTGAAAACATTAATCACTTAAAAAATCCTCTACATGGATATTTTTCTAAATGTGGACTTCTGCAAGGTTCTCAGATAACAAGTAAGCTTATGTTAAAAGTCATCTGCTTTTGTCAATCTAACCTGGGTATATGTTGCTAAAGCACCCAGCTGCAGAGCCTTGGCTCTTAACTAAGGCACTAAAACTTTTCTGTGCACTTTGGGTCCCTGACCTGGTATGTCAGCTAAGAGGGCAGCTGACACATAAACTGGGACCAGTCCCAGACTCGGGTTGCTGTGGTCCCACATAGTTGGATACATTGCCCTAGACTGTGTAACCCTCTAGTTAGTGCACATTACAAACCCTCCCAGTCCCTAGAGTCTGATTCACAGAGGTTATAAGATTTTAAAACAGCCAGCTAAGGGCTTTGGCTTTAGTTTAATGGCATCTTATGCTTTATAACTGCATTCAAAGCCTTCATGTGATTGTAAAAGATGCAGACGCCTCAAGTGTTCTCCACTCTTGTCAGTAATTGTCAAGGTTAAGGCACTCAAGTATTCCTAGCTGCAAATCAAAGTGATGCTTTAATAAACAGAACTGCATTGAAGCAAACATTTTTTCTGCTGGAAGTAAAATTTGGGCTTCAGATCATGTTCTCTTTATGGTTAGCTTATATTACTGAGAAAAAAAATGGAACCTATTTATTTCTTTGATGCAAGTCTACATATTAAAGCAACACTGAGTGAATAATTACAAACTGCAGAACCATACTTCCATTGGTCTCATGCTACCATGGTTTTTTTACACCACACATCTATGATAACTTGCATTCCATGAGCTATGTCAAACTAACTCACTGACATTGTGTCTTTTTTTTTTTTGTTAGTATAATTTGCCTCAAAATCATTTTGTGGAAAGAAATGGGGAAGAAAATCGGCAGGGTTCTATTTTCCCCTTGAAATTATACAATGCCTTCGCTATGGGTACAGCACTTGGATTACACTATCAGAGAGTTGCTGCTGGAGTCTTCAACTTGAATAAAGGAACAGAGAAGCTGCATTACTTTCAAAAGTTTGAGCACATCCACACTGCAAACAAGTGTAAGAGTGGGACAGGAATTTATACAAAAAAATAGGCATTAAGATGTTCTTCTAAATGAAATCAGTATCATTATTTCTGTTGCAAATATCTTGACATTTTTAAGATAAAATAATAACTTATTAAATTCTGTTTATTTTTTTAAATAAGGAAGAGAAAGAAAAAAGAAGAAAAAGATAGGAGAAAGAAAACTAAAAATGGCGGCAGTGACAGAAAAGGCAACTGAGAAAGTTATTTCCTTTATGGAAAAACTGTGGTTTAGATTTCCCTTTGGAGTCATCTTCTTAAAACACAATTTTCAGGAGCTGTAAGGAGAACACAGACCCAAAAAAAAGGGTTTTGAAAGTATTTCTGTTCAATGTGAAATACTCATATTTATGTTCATAAAAACTTTGCCTCCCTTTTTGATACAATGCCCAAAAAACACCCCCAAAGAAGAAGCAAAGTTACTGTAATTTCTTTTTACTGACATCTAGCAGGACTTTTTTCCCTACCAGCTATGCATTGTATTGAGTTTGTTCTCCACAGCACTGCTCTTAAGTGCATTATTTCCTTTTGTCAAAAAAATAGAAGCTAAAAATAGTATAAAGAGAACAGCTGTCATTTAGAAAATGAACAGACCTCATTTAAACAGTTAAAGATTATCGGGTAACAATTATGCTTGTGTGAATAAGTTAAAATGCAGCTCTTTGCTCAGCCCTAGGTAGCCAAAGGTGAGGATTACATTTCTTAAGGTATCAAAGTGAACAACTTGTACAGCGTGCATAGGTAGAGTTTTAAATTTCTCAGAGAAAGAAATATCTCAATTGCTTCTTCCCATACAGATCCTTCTCCTCTCAGTAGCCTGTGGGACCAGGGCGAGCCAAGCCAAACACTCTTGAGTGGCTTTTACAGTTTCATCTGCTGTTTTGTAAGTCAAAAGCATTGATGTTCATGTAACAAAGTGGATGTCATGGACCCACATACTAACACAGAGCCTTATTTTCTTTCCTTACCCACATCTACGGAGGCTTCAGTCCCAAAATACCTGCTGGGACTCTCTACACCGCTTCTCAGTAGCAAGAGCCAGTGTCTAAAGAGCACCTCTATTTGCAGCAATTAAATGTATTTCAGATATTCACATGTGCTTTGGTTACCCTGTAACATAAACATACTGGACTATGAAAAGATTTAACTTTTCTGAGCCGATGTCATCTTGCCACTTGTTTCATTTTAAAATATTAGTAGTCACACACCACTTAATGGATGAGTGGATCCAAGTTTAACAAGATTCCTTGGGGAACACTAAAAAGGCATATCAAAAATGAAGCATCAGGGACATAGACCAAAGGCTGATAAACATTTTCAACGTGCTGGGTGCATTGGGGAAAAGAAGAAAAAACAACAGCAGCCTTTGTATCCCTGACCCTTTGCCTACTGTGCATTTTGGGCAGTCATATGCATGCAATCAGAGCCTAATGAGAGCCTGCGTGACTTGCCAAAGCTAAAGTTTGACCTCAATCAAAAGTAATTTCTGTAGAGATGAAGGAGGATTAGGAAAAATGTATTCCAATTTCTCATCAGACCAATGCTAACCAAGATGAGGAAGTTATCTTGCCCCTGTAGAATTAGTATTTTAATAAAGAAACTCTGTGCCGAAGTTCTGAATTATGCAACCAAGCACTGTGCCAAAAAATCTTTCAGTGGCACAGTCACATCAGATTCTTCCCCACTATAATAGGGGATATTGCAGCTGGTTGCATCTGCACTGAACTGCCTCTAGAGTTGATTTTGGCTGAATTCCAGGGGATATTCTATAAGCTTGATAACAGTTTTATAGGTTAGGAGAGTTTTAAGGGGAAAAAAAAGGCCCAAGACGTCTTCATATTTAACTGTCTAAATGTATCATGTGACTCCAAACTTCTCAAGGTTTCATCAGCTCAAGTATTTTGTAGTTCATTCTGCACATATAATTTGAATACCCTGTTTCAGTTGGAAATGTAACCTGTACAAGCATCACTCTGCAGAAGATACTAAACATTCATCTCATTACTGTAACATTGTAAATAAATTAACACGCCTAATACAATTGCTACCAGCTAAATTAGCAAGATTGCAAGAAGATAATTGGAATGGGAGCAAACAATATTGCATTTTTCTTCACAGAACAGTAGACGCCTGCCTGCTTCTACTGAACACTCTTCAGTTTAGGAGCTGGAAAAAACTTTTCAGGTGCACTGTCAGATTGCAGATCTCAACTTCTGTGCTCCACTTCTGTCCACCACGAAAGCCAGTCTGTGCTACAGAAATGAGAACAAGATGTTTATGGCATGAACTCAGTTAACTTGTGTAGTGCTGAGACACAGTGTACATTCAGGGGTTGGGCATCATTAACGTTAATGAAAGGCTAGGATGTACATCCACAAGTTTTTACAGATGATGCATGAATGGATATGTATCATACTTCCTAAGGGCACTAAATCAGCAAAACGGCAAACCCAAAATTAAACGGCTCTAGCTAGAACACAATACATTGAACGACTTGTTTCTTTGAGCAAATGGGTTTGTGTGAAGGAAATCACAGCTCAGGACAATACATATGTAGAATGAATATAAAGATAAGCAAAACAAAGAGCTCTGCTTGTGATCCTGTGTAATGAAATTTTACATTTAGTGTTTGCAGTGTTTGCATCTTGCTGGGGTTTGCATTTTTCTTTATTTCCTCCTTTTTTGCGGGGACTGGGTGGGTATAAAAGCCCAGAAGAAAATAACCAAAACAAAAAGAGAAAAAAAAAAATCATAAAAGCATTTGAGGAGGAAAATATGGCACTCAAACACAGCATTCCCAACAAAAGAAATACCATACAGTGTAGTCATATACCAGCATTAAGTGATTCAAGAGTGCCCCTCCTGACTGTTACTGTCAAACTGCTGTAACAATGGGCTGGCATGAGTGGAGAGAAGAATATATTTCAGTTTTCTATTCCTTTTTAGTGGGCCATAAGTCTGTCTCCAGTTACACATGTTCAATATTGCAGTTTCTCCATGGGGCCTTGGGTTCCATAGACACCTGTAAATAATATTTCTGGTAAGACAGTTAAACTATTAAAAAAAAAAAAGAAAGAAAAAAACACAGAAAAAACCCCAACCAGCACCAGTAGTTTTCCTACATTTTATTTTTTTTAAAAAAACATGTTTGAACTCAAAAGACAAGAAAGAATTTATTTTATTTCTGATGTGAGGAAGGGTGTTTGCCAGCAGGTGGTTCAAGAGGTGCCCTGGGGTCCCCCATCCCACAGTCCATTACATTTGAGCTGCCACTTTTCCCCCATAGGAGTAGCTCTGCCTCCCTCAAAGAGGGAAAAGGGGCAGGGCTGTGGGTCTGCAGCTGCCTCTGAGTGTATTTCAGCCACTGCCTCACTATGGACCTGATGCAGTGGCTAAGAAGGAGGTCAAGAAAAGCGGATGATCTCAGTACTGCGGTTATCTCCAGAAAGGCTGATCTCTCACATGCTACTGTTGGTAAATCTGAAAAACAGATCTGACTTCATTGAGAATTTTCTTGCTGTACTCAACTGCAATGCCTCTAATTCAAGTTTGTTTGTTACAGGATTTCTCAATATGATCTCTCCATTCCAGTTACCCCAGCACAAACTATGATGACCCACAAGCAAAGAATTCATTTTCCCACCTTAGCTTACATACCTCTGAGTGCTGGTTGGCATGGTTTGGTAGCAACACAAAATTTAATGGAGGTTTCACCGTAAAAAAAAAATAAAAAAAAAAAAAAAAATAAAAAATATTGATTCAACCATTGAATCAATATAAATAGGTTTCTCTAAAGTATATTAGACATTAGTAATTTATTACATTCCCCATATACTGCTGCAAAAATTAGATAACTCTTATCTATGAGAAAATTTTATGCGAAAAGGTGTGTGTAAATTTTTTACATAGGTTGCTAGTGGTATTTCTGTGGCTTCATCAAAAGAATGCATTAAGACTGCAACATAATGTATCCTACCTCATTTTCAAGAGAATATCTGTAGGGAAAAGACTGTGATTGTCTCAGTTCTTTTAATGTAACTAAAGTCCAATACTTTCAAATGAAAAAAATGTATCATCATTATTTCCCTTGTGCTAGCTATTTTATATAACAGAAGGGAAGTATTAGTGATCTTAGTAGCAGTAGTACAACTGCTATTAAAAGAAAAAAAAATTGTCACTGTTCTATGGAAGATTTTCTATCCTGGAGGATAACAAAGAAGAGTGATCAGAAAGGAGTTTCAAACATATGTACATTTATTTCCATATTTTGGGCTTAAGTGAGACCTGGAATTTAGTATGTATGGTTCTATATAATCGGGAGAGCTGTGCATCATCACGAGCAGCTGAATTTACTCACTACTTCAAATGGGTTAACATGTGTGCTGTGAGAAAGATTCTCCAGTTCCATTAATTAAAAGGGGCTTTGTAAGCAGGTAGCTTTTGTTTTAAAATGTCAGATTACCCTTGTAGTCGACAAGGAGATAAGATAGTCATAGACCAGAGCTAGTTTTCATTTTCATTTCCTCATTTTATTAGGTCTGAAACACTGAGAGTGGGCTGCAGTGATTAGTACAAACAGGAGAGCCACACTTAAAAGCTGTTAGGGTTTTTGTGTATCTGTTTAAGCTCCCCAGGCTAAGAAACAAGTCTATCCTTGCATGTTTACAATGCCTGCTAAGCATAACTGACAAGGATTTCCAGACCCAACTCTAAGGGCAGAGCTCTCGTCCAAGACTTAGACAACTTACGTCAGATTTTTGTAATCCGCTCTGCTCTGCTATCAACAGCCATAAAATGGTCCCCCTTGAGATAATTCAAAATGCTGCTGCTAAACATTTCTTTGGTATTCATGGCTATGTACTGCCTTAGCTGTAAGCCCTTTCCCCTTTTTCACCATATGCAGCACAAATTTCTTGGCCTTATCTTCAAAGCCCATCACAATTTTGCCCCACCTTACCTCTCCTGCTAGGTCCCAAATAGACGTTAACTCCCACCTTGCTTCACAACACTCCCCTCTGTGCACTGTCCCACTCACAAGCCTTCACCAGCAAAGTTTCAAATCAAATGCACCTCCTGACACGTCACCATTACTCTCCCAGGCCTGCAGCTCACAGCCCAATGAACAAAGCAGAACTGAGCCATATTTAACAGTCTGGATGCATGGCTCCTCCAAAACGGGGATGCCATGCCCTAGACCCCACTCTAGAATGCTGCCCAGGCATTGCAGCTTTGCTTCTTCCAGCAGCAGAGCTGATTTCTACTTGATTGAAATGCTTGTGCAACTGCAGCTTCTCGTTCAATAGACAACAGGATCTCAAGCAATGTTGGTAATACCAGGTCAGGTTCATTATAGTGCAGTGAGGCCTGGGGATTTAAAGATTAGTGTACAGAAGAATATATTCTCTTACTTTTCTATCGTTTAGGCCAGAGCGTAACCTCAGTTATCCAGCGAGATTTCCCAACATGTACATCTATTATTGTTTAGCATCAGGCTTGGCAGTCTGATCCTTAGCTGTCAGAGATCCCCCATCTGTATCACTTTTTCCATTGCCGGGCAGGGCAGCTGACTGGCGCACAACGTGCAGCTTGTAAAATAAAAGCACGTTATTTCACACTGTGCATGTGCTCCTGAGCAAACTCCCAGCAAGATACCACATACAATGTTTGCAGAAAATTGTTGACACTTCCCCTAAATGTTCTGGCTGCTAGTGTGGGCTTGCATATCTATGCACCTAATACTCGGGTTTGACAGTAATGTGAATTCAGCATGTCAGGGGAGGTGGTACTTAGAGACACTGGCACGAGCAAGGCAGGTGGAGCCTAGGAGGCGTTTCCATCACCAACAACAGCTGCCCTTTTTACACAGTCTCTCCCTTTCCCCCCCTCCCCCTTTTTTTTTGTATGGGGTGTGTGTGTATACACTGAAGATTTGCTTCATTGCAAATGCTTCCAAGAAAGTAAAACTTCTGTCTACAATCCAAGTGACTTGTATAAGAGTTGGCCATTGGCATTTCAAGCCTGATTACAGTTTTAATCAAATTCATATGAGTACTCAGTCAGCCAGTTCAGTGGGCTATCTAAAGCTTCCTTTCGGAGACATCTTTCCAGCCACATCAATCAGTCAAACAGAAACAGGATGCCAGTTCAGGATTAAAACTGAGATGAAATTTATAAGCAAAAATTGCACTTATGTATTTTATGTACCTTCCCATTATAAGAAAAATAATTTCAATTTCAGGTTTCCTATGCATATAGTTCATAAATGATTGATAATTTGGCCAAGGTAAGAACTAGATCTGGCACTAAAGCCATGTGAAAAAATAGGTCTTCCTTTTGAACTCATTTGTGAGAGTAAATAGAAGCAAGTGATCTACTAATTCACTACCTGATTGTATTTGTTCTGTATTTGCAGGGAAGGACACGTGCAGGTTCAGTGATTAAGAAAAGGAAAAAATTACCAATGCTGTCTACAGTTATTAATTCTCCCAAGTCATGATCTATCTTGTCAAAGGACTTCATGAGGGAACCTGGCTCTGCCATGACTTTTCTTCTCTGGTTTTGTTTGCTTCCTTTGTTTTTGTTCCCTGTCAACAGATATTTGCCCTGAATCTATTTAGATTACAATGTCCAGTGAACTAAGACATAAATGGGAAAGCCAATGCTATAAGATACCACCAAAATGAATCTCACCAAAAGCAAATATGACACATGTCCAGTCCCAAAGTGAGAAAATTTTCTTGTACTTTTCAATCACTGGCAAAACTGAAATGCAACCTTGCTACTTCACACTTTTCCTACCAAACCCCAGAGATTCCCTCTCTACTTAATGTTTTTGTACACAGATGTCCCTCAGCTGCACGGATGATAATTTATGTTCTCCTGGCATTTAATGGGGCAAATGTGTACTTGAAGGTGTAGACTCGACTGAAGCAAAGGACCAGTCATAAAGTTGTATCTTGCTGGCCAAATTTTTTAAGTCGAACTGCTAAATGCATCTTGATTTCTGGGCTGATATTCTCAATAGCACTTCTGCTAGATGCTCACATAATTCTAGGAGGTTTGTTTTGCCCACACTTAGAGTTTGTATCTGAGCCTGAAAGCTCTACAGTGAGCTATCCTGCTTTGTGTGCTGCCCAGCAGTGCATCCATGGTTTTAGGCTGGTACAGTGAGACAAAAGGTATATGTACATATATGCATGTGCTGCGTGAATGAGAAAGATCTAAGTACCTAAATACTCTTAAAGTTACCTTATGCTTTTGCTACTAGAAGGAATCAGGTTTTGCATAGAAGATGGGACCTTTTAAATATGGGGTAGTGCAATGGCAGACAAATCATAGCAAACAGCACAATACTTTCCATTATACACTAATCACCACATTTAAAATTGTTATCATCAGATTATGTGGATGCATGATTCACAGCCCACTCCCTGTCTCCAAAGAATCGTTTTTTAAGCAGGCTGCCACGCGCCTACTGCACCTGATTGTTTCATCGGCACATTCCAGCTAACAAAGGCAGACGAGCCAGGGCAGAGCCCAGGACACTGATACACTTGTTCTATCCCCACAGGTGTAGCAGCCTTCTGTTTTGAAAGCTTCTGGGTGTAGGCGTTAGGGCTGCATTCTTTCTTTAATTTGTACTCACTTCTTTTAGAGTCAGATGGAACAGCAGCCAAGTGAGGAGTGCAAAGAAGGAGCAAAAACTCGCATTCAAAAAGCCCTGCTAGGACATGGACCGTTAACAGCAGATCCTGAACCCTTGTTGTCAGACTGAGGAGCAAGAAAGGAGAAAGAACCAAATGACACAGGGGGGTTTTAACATTAAAAGCTTCCTCCTATCCTCATGCATTTTGCTCAATATTTCTGGCAGAAAATATGTTCTGTATAACACAACAAAGGGTAGTTCCATTTTAGGTATACCTATTGATACAAGTCATTATTTACATAGGAGTACATTTCATATATTTTGTGCAGAATTTTTAGAACCAACTATTATTTATATGGTACTATGATGTACATACTGTTTTATTGTCAAACAAGCAGAGGGCAGGCCACATTCTCCTCCCAGGTTACACCGTCTGAGGCCAGAACAGACCATCACACCCATCCAGTCTGACCTCCTGCACTCTCACACACTGATTTCCTCAGCTGTGCCAACTACAACCCAGAACTTCCAGGCCCCAAAAGCCAACAGTCTCCTAGATTAGTGTTTGGGCAAGGAAATGAATAGTAAACATTAAAAATGGAAGTCACTTATGTAGTTGGAAGACACTTGTGTCAGAGGTAACATGTTACCTTCTGAAAGGATGAGAAAGGTCACTCAACACCCCATGCAGTCACTGCTACCTCTGCTGGGGTGGCCTGGCTCACAAGATTTTTTGTAATGAATCTTTTGACAACCACCTGTTCACCAGGATTTCAATGGAGTTTTACTAGTTTCTTGTAGATTAATGTACTCTGTCTGCATTGCCTTGGAGATCATAGCTAGCCAATTAGGAGATTAATTTAAGTCACTGACACAAAACTTCTGTGAGCAAACTGAGATTTGTATGAAAATTCAATATGAACAGGAACAATTTTCATGATCCATAAAAGGTAGAGTAAGATGTACAAATCTGACATTCACAGTTCCTGCTCATAGCTCACTGCTTAGTGTTTCATTCCCCACAGATGGAGCTAGAAAATTACCCTTGCCTTTACTAGAGAAAATATTCAGAAAGGTGGATTTCTTGCAGTTCCACCTGTTTTTAAAGCCAGCTTCAGATAAAACCAGAATTCTGCAGTTTGAGGAGGGGAAAGCTCACAAATATCTTTTTTTTTTCCTTTCCTTTTTTTTTTCCCACTAACCTGGAGTTCTGTTATCTTATACTTACTTTGATAAGCTACCTTTAGCTTTTCTGTCTGCACATGCAAGGCAACAAATCCAGCCCCATTTCCAATGCAAGTTTAGACAACATGGTTAAATTAACAGCTTGAACATTAGAAAAGAGATTAGGATAATTAATGCCAAGATGATAGAACTAGGAATGTTTTGTACTGTAGGTAGGGCCACTATTTGGGAGGCCAAATGAGGAGTTTTACAACTAGCTTGCAACAGGTTCTAACAGTGGATCTTGAAAACTGGAATCACATTCCCCTCAAATGTTAGAGTCATACCTTAAAAAAAGTTGCACCACAAGCTGATCTTTCAAAGTGGAAGCACCTGAAATATGTCCTATTTTCCCCATTTTAACAAGCAGAGTCATTAGATGCTACACTATTCTAGAAAATTAAGCATTTATTTGGGTTATTTTGTGTGCTTCAGTTCAAAGTTGGCCAAAGAAACACAGGTTTGACACCTTAAAGAACAGAGTAGCTGCAATCTATCTAAAGTACAGAAATTAACTTAGGGGTGGGTTTTTTTTGGAATCGAGAAACATTTTATTTCCTTGCTGCAGGGTCTGTTCAGTGCCCTCCCTAAAGACACTGAGATCATGAAATAATTAAGAGCATATTTCTTGACCTGGAATCATTATTTACTGTCAAACTGCCAGATTCTCTGCACAAAATGCACTAAATAAAATTATACTGGGAATTAATGGCACTGGTTATAGAGACCCCATCACATTTCAGCAAAAGAGTTTAAAAGTCAACAGGGAAAGAAGATGTTTGATTCATATCTGAACCACCTACAATGTGCTAACACCAGTGAAATAAGATGTACAAGAATTTTGATATTTTAAGAGATAACTTTGCAAGAAAAAAAAATAGGCTTTGCAAAATCCAGTTTCAGAGTTCTTCATCTTTCCTAGAGCAGGTAGTTGTAAAGGCTGTTGCCTAAAATTCTGTGAAATCACCATTTCCAGTCTCACAATCAGTGCATGATTTGTACAGAGGTGCACTGAAACTTATTCATAAGATTCTCATGGGTTTCTGCTAGTACAGAATCTCACAAGAAAAGTCAAATTCCTCCAGAAAAACCCTTGAACTCCCCCAAAAAGAAAGTAAAATATGAGAATTTCTTTCATTAAAATAATGAGTTTGGATATCCTCTGTTTTAAGGTGAAGTTTGCTGTTAGTATGTCTTCAACCTTCTTTGACAGACGCAAGAAAAATGGATTTTAGAAAGAAGGATGTGAAACAGAGAAGAAGGAATGTTGAAAGACAGACACATGGTTAAACTGGTAAGTAGAAAGGGCCTGATTTTGGTAAGTGTTGAGAACTCGAGGTCCTGTTAGTTCCCATTCACATCACTGGAAATTTGATATGCTAAAAACATTTGATTTACATTTCCATAACTGTCTTACCTTGGCACCGGAAGACAGGTTATCAAAACCTTCTGTTGTAATGCCCAGCCTGACAGGACATGAAAAGACTCATGTTCAGGGGACACAGACTCAACACTGCCCCAAACCCTAGCTCTCTTAATGTCCCAAGCTAGAGCTGCACACTCTAAACTAGGATACCCAGAAGTATTTATTTAATTTGAAAACCCAGACTTTCAGTTCCCTAGTCTCTGTACTCAGGAGTGAACATGGAGTAGAAAACTAGTCAGTGACTGAAAAAGCTGCTCCCTGAATCCAGAGCTGAAGCTACCAAAAACACTTTCAGAGTTTTTCTTCCATCTCTTCTCAGAAGAAGGTGCTGGAAAATCACTTCATCGGGGCCATTACATCCCAAAGCAACATTAGATTTGTTTGATCTGCAAACTGCTCTGTCCTCAGCAATTTGCGGCTTTCTGTGTACCCTTACACCTCCAGCTTGAATCCATCCAAAAAAATATTCCTCCCCCAAAACACACATCCTTTTGTTTACTTTTACCTACCCTCCTGCCTGTTGAGCTGTACACTGCTCTATTATGTGGTCTCTGTGTTTTCCAGGCAGATTTTCCTCATCTAAGGGATCTCTCAAGTAAAGGTTATTTGAATAAATGAGGATGATATAGCCCACCCACTATAAGCCCCCTA
This sequence comes from Sclerurus mexicanus, assembly GCA_013396755.1. Classification (NCBI taxonomy): domain Eukaryota; kingdom Metazoa; phylum Chordata; class Aves; order Passeriformes; family Furnariidae; genus Sclerurus; species Sclerurus mexicanus. The sequence continues at coordinate 220,032 of VWZF01002011.1, forward strand.
TCTGAGAGCTGACCTTTAGGAAGAGCCAAGAGCTTTTCTTTGGACTACAAAACTCTAGAGGGATGCCTTTGGTAACATGAATAGATGTAGAGGCTTTCAAAGTAATAATTTAGACATATAGGCAAATAAAGCCTACATATCTTAGAAAAACAGACTTTAGAGGGCTTCTTTTCTTGCCACAAAACATGAGCTAACAGCAGAACTAATTTTTATGATCTCTGTGAATCTGAAACATAGTTCTGGGAATTCCCAGAGTTCCTAAGTCCAACCATACCAAATTAAAACATTTTAGTTTGTGTGTGTACACAGAGAAGTTGTCTTGGGCCTTGTAGCTCTATCTGCCCAAACAAGTACCTCCTTGAGGTGCCCTAAGGATCACAGCCATCTGATATTTCACCGGACAGTAATTTTGATATCTTTATCAAACTCACTCATATCACTGTTGCAAAGCTTATCCTTGCAGATGTAGGATGGGGTGGTTGCTGAAAGAAACATTGACAGGGGAAGGTTTTACATATTGATATCACAAACTGCTACAAGCAGGATCATGCCAAGTGATGCTTGGGGGAGGCACTGGGAGATGGAGGGGCTCTTTTTGTACTGAAGGCACTGCTGAATATCAAATAGCAGGTATCAGAGTGACAGCTTTTGTTTTCATAGCCTATTGAAAAGTTAACGAAGTAAAGAAGATATAATCATTCAGGTAAAGCAGGATACGAAGCAGGCCAGGGCTTGCACTAAAAATGCATAAAGTTATTTCACTAAAAGACAGAGGCACTTGCCCATGGCAGGTGCAAAACTTAGGCATAGCTCTGATTGCCTCAAGAAAGGAAAAAACCTGCAGAAAATGTTGGGACATGTTCTAAGCCTCCTCAACAGCCGGGTTTTTTTTTTTCCCCTTTTCTTTTTTTTTTTCTTTTTCTGGTTGAATACTTTAGGTCGTATCTTTATTGTCTGCCAGCAAAGGCTGTGGTTTTCAGGGCTCCAAGCAATTGGGGAGGGAGAGCACACACAAAAATCTTGAGTGGTTTAGAGAAGTCTCTGAATCAGGAGATTTCTTTTCATGACGAAGATGATATGGCAGAGCTTTAAAGTATGTGTCTGCTGTAAACCAGAGAAAGGACAATATTTGAGGCTGACTCACATCTGTCTGACTCTGCTCATGGGCTGAAGGAAAAATGTCATCCTCACCTCAGCTGCCACTTGAAAACTCTTGAGTGTTTGGTTTCCTTGGTTTCCCCTGGCTGTTAGGTGTTCAGGTCCTCCTGTTTTGAGACTTATGTGCCCCCATTGCTCTTAGCATGTATCCAGACTGCCATCTCACAGCATGCCAAGGTTTATACCAGCATCCTGTCCTCCTCACCTTCCAGGGGATAAGTCCCCTTGCCTAGGGAAGCCAGAGCAGGCAGTGGGCCACACCCAGACCCTGGCCTGTGGCACAGCTGTGATCTGGAAGTCACCTGCAGCTCTGTGCTGCACAGTTCCTGTGGGTACCAAAGCACCCATCATGTCCAGGAGGACACTCTCACCGCCCTGGTTTTAAAAAGAAAGAAACCAGAGTTCAGACCCACATGTCACCACATGATATACTGCTCACCCACCCTTGCAGCTGGCCAAGCCCAGCTCTTATATGTGCTCAGCAGAGACCACAGCCACACCAGGATGGCACTCTGTGCTCAGATCTGTGACTATAAGGCAAGGGCAAAAGATATTCTGGAAGTAGTGGAAGGTCTTGCAAAGCAAAATCCTCATGATTTGATGAATCATCAAGTGAAGAACCTCTCAAAGCTGCCAGAAAACACAGAAACAGACAAAGAAACTCTTTTGATATCAGAAGAGTCAAGAGATGCCAATTTGTTCAGCCAAACCCATCACCCTACGATAGCACAGGGATATCTGTTTTCCTAGCTGCCTGCTTTTGAAATGGTTAGAGACTCCCACTGAAAGCAAGAGGCAGTGGGGATGGAGGTTAAAGGAAATTAGTAATCTGGCGTGGAAATTGAAGGTACTCAAAAACAAGTTCAACTTCTCACTATCGTTGGGGGGAAAAAAAATGCAAGCAGCCAAATTTATGCTATACCTTATTGCTCAAGCTCAACAGTACCTGGAAGACTTAGAAGCAGGCACTGACCTGCATGCATTTTTCCAGTCCCAGCCCTTGATGATATGAGTAAGAGACAGGAAAACAGAGGAAGCTTTGAAAACACAGGCTCAAAGGACAGAAGTAAGTGCACGAGTGAGTTGTTTTCATCAGCAGCTGCTGCACAACAAGAACTGTACAATCTAGTGAACTACCTCGCAAAGCCAGTGGCAGAGTCACTTAAGCCAGGAAGAAAATTCCCTCCTGGATGCAGTTTTGTTTGTTTATTTGTGTGATTGATCCCTACACAAGCAAACACACACCTGTCTCTCTCCCTCATGCTCACAGTCAGGAGCAGTTTGTGTAGCAGAGACCTTTGGTAACCCAGCTCCTCCCGCCCCAGTAGCTCCTTGCTCTCCCTGGCAGTCACCAAAGCAAATGGATCACTGAGTGCTTCCCCAGAGAGAGGAATTTTGGTGCCTGCAGGTAGATGGTGTGCAGGGGAGAGGCACAGTTATTGCAGTGGTTTCCTGTTAGCCTGTTTTTCACCAGCCTTCCAGGCACACTACTTTCCTTGCAAGGCAGGCCACAGCACACTGGATCTTTCCACACCAAACCCAAATGCTTCTTGACTTTTACCTCCCTGCCATCCTTTTCCCCTCATTTCCCACCCCCAGTTCCTCTCCACTTCATGTGTGTGCTTTGAAATAATTCACTAATCAGTCTCCTTCTGTGAGCCAGATAAGCCATGGGGCCACAGAAGAAAGAGATCAAAAATACCACTTTTCTTTTGAAAAAGCTCTGCAGCCTGCAAGCTTGTAGCTACCAGATGGCTAGAAAGCAATTGTGGTGACTGCTTGGACCCAAGCCATCTGTTGTAAGCCAAGGGCTCTAGGTAAGAACAGTTCTTCAGTGAAGTGCAAGGGCCAGCTGGTGAATGGAAATTGCCTGGGCAACTAAACTGAGAGTTGAGGACTACAGCCTACTGCCGTGTTATATTCAAGGCAATGGACTTGCTGCATTGCTGTAGGTTTACTCCATGTAAGACTCAGTGCTCTTAAAGGCATTTAAATACAACTTTCAGTCTACGTGCGATTTCAAACTCCAGCACTTGTAGATTCAAATTTAAACAGTCGCAAACTCAGGAGAATACGTTATTTGGCCAACCTTATTGGGATAAGCATTTGAAACAAGAAAATACCTAAAAGGTTGTGTTCATGATTATCTTCACAGAAGTTGACCAGCAGTATGAAAAAAAGCAATAATAAACTACCAAAAAAAAAGATACATAATAAATAACAACATAGAAGAATACTAGTTGGAATGACAGCAAAACTTAAAAATTATGGAAAGAAACCAGCTGAGAACAGGACATCAGTAAAAACACTGCTGGCAGATGAGAGACAAATGTGTCCATAACTCTAAAGGTCTCCTGTCACCTTTGTACAGATCTCTCTACAGGGTTTACGTTATAAGCATAAATAAGGCGATACGTCAGTGAGGCCTGCTCCAAGTAAGGAAGATGTGAACCCTTGCTGAGAACAGGGGATTTTTCCAGCACAAAGGAGTATAGTTTGGCAGAGGAGACATGAGAAAACACTGGACTCAGAACTGCAGTGCGATCCAAGATCTTCTCAGAGCAGGATCTCTGTCCAGATTCCCAGCCTGCTGTCCATGCTCAGTCACTTCAGCCAAGGATTATTTTATGTCAATAAACTCAGTCCTTTTCCAGGGAATAGGAAATTCATCCAGTGTGGATGAATTGGCTGATATATGAAAGGAACAGCTCCAGAGAAAGTAATTTTAATTACACTGTAGGAGAGGCAGCACAGGCAAACAGTAGAAACTAAAAAACTCAAGGGAAAATAAAAAGCTGATTCCAAAAAATTAAACCCAAAAGAGAAGTATGTATCTGATGTGTCATCAGTGAACTTTGCAGTTCTCTGAAATGGAGGGATAAAGATATGACATATTAACATGTTGTTGCCTTCCTCTGGGATAAAGGGCATACCACATGTCAGGAATGTCCCGTCCTCTAGCAAAGGACAGACACCTGCAGAGACCACAAATTCCACCTGACTGTAGGCAAAAACAGAGTATCTGACTGCATTTTTAGCAGAAACTGTGATTCTAGAACTGTTTGGTTTTTTGTTTGTTTGTTTTTTTAAGGGGAGCAGCCACTTGTTGCCTCTTACACGGTGAAAAGGAAATTCTGAAAGAAATAAAAAATAAAAAATTCTACGTTATGAGTTATAGATAGCTATCAGATCACCCAAATCCTGAGCCAGTAGGAAGTCACAAGTATTCTGAGCTGGAATTAAAAGGAAAAGTAGACTTTCTGAAGCTATTGTTCAAAAGCAACTTGAGAGAATTGAATTTTCCTATAAAGAGCTGCTCTGACAAGCTTTTTATTACTGAAAGGAGCAGGTTATTCCTGAAATATTCCCTACTTGGTGCTCAAATCTGAGGAAAGTTTTTTTGCAAGAAGCCTCCTCTGCTCTGCTGAGTAAGCAATCTCAGCACTGGTTTAGCCTTGAAGCCACACTTTAACTAAAGGCCCAAATCGGACTGTCATCTAAAGAGTGCTCCCCTGATTTGCCCATCTCTGACTGCTATGTAGCAGGGATGAAACGCCACCAAATGAGCTAAAATTAATATTAACAATCATTTTGCAATTATCTTGGCAGCACATTCACTGCAATTACAAAGAAATTGCATTTAACCATGTTTTACGGGGTTTAATTTTCTGTTCAATTAATGCAATTATTTTGCAACTGTTAATCTTAACTTTAGCTCAAATATTTAATACCAAGGGAGAACAAATTTGTAAAGAGTTTTATGGAGCTGATTTGTTGTGTGTAAAATAATGAGATCAGGTTGTTATAAAATGAAGGAATTCTTTATTAAATAGTCAGCTTTACTGATCTTAATTGCAAGCTGCATCTCTGCACGGCACCTGTACATTCTGATGTGTTGTCATAACCCTCAGAGCTATGTAAACAAGCAAGTCCTGTCGTGTTGCTGGCTGACTACTGCAATCACAGAGACAGACAAAGTGATCTCCAAGGAGTCAGGTACATTTAAAAAAAAAAAAAAAAGAGAGAGAAGAAAGAAAGTAAAGAAGGAAGGAGTAGGGTTAAATAATAGGACAATTTTTTAAGAATATATATTTAATGGGGAGGAAGGTGAATCATTTAAAAACTCAAAAGGTATACAGAACCTCAAAGGGAATATAAGTGTATCTGATCAACTAAATTCCTGATTCCAAACCCAGTTTCCACAGGTGCCAGGGGATTCTGGTTTCCACAGAGGTAAAACTAACACCTCTATGAAAAATAACCACTTCAGCATCTACATTCTTTAATCCTGGTTTGAAACTGGGGCTCTCCTATTTTCTCGAGGCCAATTTTGAAACATGCAGCTCTCAGCAACAGTTTCTCTGGTTCATCCACAGGTTTTTAAAAGGAAGATTTATAAGTCCACACTGCATTGGTAGAAGTACAAGCAGCCAGATTCCTAGCTGGCATAAATCAGCATCATTCCACCACGGTATATTGTGCAACATTGATTTACACCAGCTATGAAATTAGCCCACAGTGCTCTGCCATGAAAAAAATATAACTCCCGGCAGCAGCAAGGAAGTGAAAACCTTCAAGCTAGCCTGATATTTATCTGTCCGAACCAGACAGATTTTGATCACCGTCACATTTCCCTTTCATTTATCCATCTAGAGCTCCTTGGCTCCAAAGGTGAAATTTTCAGAAGAGACTAATATTAGACTGAACTGCTTGCACAGTGGGACCAGTGTGAAGCTGAAGCTAAGTAGTTTACAAAATCTTGGCAAAGTCTACTAATTCCCAAGTTACAATATGCACCAGACTGTTTCTGACAGAATGTGATGCACCCAGAGAAAAAGTGGACTTCTAGGGAAAAGGTAGAATTTCAGGGAAGAGATTGAGTTTGGTGGTGTGTCTGTAAGAGAATGACTGAATAAGAAACAAATCAGGAAATTTTGTATGGTCATCTCTGACACAGATTCTGTTGGACAGTTCATGATCTCTCATCCTTTGACCATTTGCATCTGAGAAACAGGTAACATCTCTCTGTGACATTCCCTCAATCCCTTGTGATATTGACTTTGAGCTTCATAGAAGCACAAAACTTCAGGTAATAAATATTCTGCATTTTATGTACCTTTACCTGCAGCACTTAATCATCTAAAAACACCTCTTAGCAGAATTAAAATATTGAGGCAAGCATCAAAGTTCTGACTCTTCTGGCTCTAATGTATGCACTGTGGTGTGTGCTTCCATTTGATCAAACCATCTGCAGCAACAAGGAGAAAAAACTTGCTTGTAAGTTCAGACTATGCTTTGAAGTAGCCAAAGGTTTGCCAGAAAGGAGTCTTTTGAATCAGCCAGTGTTTTCAGACACTTTGAGAGCCACTGGCAGATAAACCCTTTCAAACAATGATCATTTTAGTCTTGCCAGCAATATCTGCTCACAGCACACTTTCCTTTGCCACACCATGTGATCAGAGTTTCCGCACATCATTTTCTTATTGATGGAAATCAGAAACAATGCCTTCTTTACTCTTCTCTCAGATTGCCTTGATACCTGGGGTCAAAATTCTTTAGCACATACACAAAAAAGTGTTAGCAGATTCTGCCCTCCCCTTTTTTTTTTTTCCGCAGAATTTCACCTTTTTTCATCTTTTGCTTTTTTACCTAAAAGGCAAAACAAAATACAAACCAACAGTTTTCTGCATGTAGACATGTATGACGAAAGGTGGCTTCAGCCACGTTTCTGAGCCGATGCCTCTCTGCGAGCCCTCTCCAAGCTCTGCCGTACATCTGTGCACACCTGCAAGGTGGTGTGCAGATCAGGGAGGTGTACATGTTAATGTGAGTGCCCCCCTGTGGTACTGTACCGTCAGCTGAGGCTTAGGAAAGAAAAGCCACTTGTTACTGCAATAACCTGTTCTTGCAGAAAGCATCAGGTTTCATGGCAGGTTAGCTTCCCTGTGCTGTACGAGCAAACCAATTAGAATAAGCTGTTGGAATCACCCCTGGTAAAGCCAATCTGGAAATGCCCCTAGGAGCATGGGAACGAAGCGGTGAAACTCTTCACAGTGTTGAAGCAGTATTGAACAATGTCATTAAGGGCTGGGTTCAGCCACAGTTGTGAGTTATTATGGTTTGTTTATTGTTAGCATTGCCTGGCCAGGCCTTTGAGGCAGAGGAGCTTAGTGTGTGAATGGCAACATTTGAGTGAGAGTCACCACTGTCTTTCAATTCTGATCCCAACAAAGCTGTGCTCTTCAATGCTGGATGACAGGGAAAGAGGGCCCAAATATGAAAAGAGCTTCTAGGCAGGGGAGCCATCAAAATTCCTCAATCAACTCTAATACTCTAAACTGAGCTTGGACAATCTTGTAGCTGCTTCTCTAACTGAATGTAATGGCAGCAGAAGCAAGCTGGAGTGAAGCAGCTTCAGGAGAACTGTGCCATGAGCTTCAACACTGCTTCCCTTTCCCCAGTACGCTGGGGAGCCACTGCACAGTCTTCCCCAGTGGAAGGCTACTTTAGCCCATGGGGAAAATTCCACCGGAGTCCTTCACCTGAGGATGACTGGAGCAGGAAGGGAGAAAACTTGAACCCTCACAAAGCCTGTGACTTTTTGCCCTTACTTCTGTCACTTGCTTTGGAAACCAAGGTACTCAGTTCCCCTTCTCTGAGAAAAGGATAACTGTTCCAGACTCGATCAACACTCTCCCTTCCTAATCTTTCCACTCACTTGTGTTGAGGGTGACTCCAGGTTCTGGTTCACACCTTGGGAAGCTGCAAAGGACCAATCAGTCCTGCTCCTTTTCCTGGGACCTCTTGGTGACCATGTTCCTAATGTCACTTGTTCAAATGCTTTTCTTTGCTTTAATCTATGTCCCCAGTCAGGAATTCCAAAAAACATGTCAGATATTTTCAGTCAACCATGTAATAAATCCATTTCTACTTGCTTTGATAACAATTTGTGGCCAGTTTTTTTCCTACATATATAGTAAAATACAGTAAACAATAGGGCGGGGGGGGGGTTATCCTACACTTTTAGACAATTTAATTTTAATTCTTAAATTCAATTATTCTCTGAGAATCAGGGAAGAAACCTTGAGTTTTCATTACTCTTAATGACAGTCTGTGTGAAAACCACCCCGCCTTTTTCATATCTTCCTTTGGATATTGTGTCAAACTTTCAGAATCCAGGTTTGAAAATGTTGCCCATACCTATTTACTCATCCTTGTAATTAGATAACAGTGATGGGAGGAGTTCATACATCTTTAACACGATTCAAGTAAGGGCATGTCCACTACCTTTCTCTGGAAATTACTCAGCCTAATAGCCTTGCTTTTTAAACGTTTTTCTTGACAATCAAGTGACTTAAAAAGCTTGCTCTCTTTTAAATTTGAAAGTCATTTCCTTCTCTCTTCTTAGCCTCTGTAAGAATCATCTCAGCATTTGAAGGAAATATTAGAGTAATATATCTGGATTATAAACTCCACAGAACAAGTTTTCAGACGTTGCCTTGCCAAAGAATCTCAAGTACTATTTGTAGTGGTTCCTTCTATTGTCTCTTGTGTCAGATCTCAGTCTACCTCTTCCTAACACTTTATCTTTCCATTAGGCCTGTGAAAAGGAGAGGCAGTAACTGCCTATTTTGGTGCATATATTAGAATACAGAGATCCCCTCAGGAACTGAATGCAACTAATTAATTATTGGCTTCATTGCTAGAAAGCTCCCAGATGGCAAGCAATGTATTTTCAGTCACTACCAGACTAACATCACTTTGAACAAGTGACCTAGAATGGTATCTCATCATCAATCCAGTGAGCCATCCTAAATACATCCATAAATACAGTTTCACTGAATAGAATTGCATTTGATGAGTAGTTAATCCAGTTTATGCTTTAATCCCTTTTGGTATTTCAAAGAAAAAAATCAAAGCAGATAAATATTGAGGAGTACAAAGTAATATTCTTCTGCTAAGAATTTCAGAAAAATTACATTTTAGAAAGAGGAGAGGAAAGGAGACTGCACATTTTTTCTGATTTGGGCCCCCAAAATGACAGAATTCCTTGCCTCTGTTTTTACATCATTCATTCTTACATATATTAAAATTATAATGTCAGACCATTCCAGAGTTAAATGCCTTTAGCCAAAATCTGTTGCATATACAAAGAAGATCACAAACAGACAAGATATCTACCTGTAGAAACAAATATGGACTGACATTTTCTAGGGTGCTATACCTGTATATTTCTGTAAAAAATCGGAGGTCAGAACAACATTTCAGATCTGAATATAAACATCTTGCCCAAAGAACTGTACAAGGTTTTGTCAAGTCCCAAGTAAACGTCTGAACCATCTTTCTGCATTGCCAATGGTTACAGTGATTTAAAGAATCATAGAGAAGAGTGACATACTCAAACAGTAGGTCCAGAACTGGGAGGTTTTGGCGGGGTGGAAGGTGATGAAATTGTTCAATAAGATGTGCAAGAGAGGTTAAGAGTAAAATAAAAATAAAACTTGAAGGATTTTGAGCATGATCCAGATATTAATAGGGCAATGCAAGACCAATTTACAGCATAAGCAAACACAAAGATATGTGATCTGTTTTGATAAACAGCTAAAAATGCAAATAATATTTTAGTGTATAAGGTAGAAAGCACAGTAGGCAAGATTATCTCTGTGAGCCATTTACCCTCTATACCAAGTCTGCTTCATAGACTTTTCTTTTTGCATGATAAGCCCACCCCAAACAATTCTGGGTCTTCCAGGAAAAGAAAGGCCATGCTTTCCATTCTTCAATACCATCCAGCTTTTTTTCAGTTCTGCATCAGAAGTGTCTGTGATCTTTTGTCTGCCACTATGCTACCAGCATGTCTGTGAGAAAACCTGCCTTGTCATTGATCAGAGAAAGTTTACAATAGTCTTGAGCAACAGTGACAGTATCAGATTACAAATGGGAACCACTAAATGCTGGCCACCATCCCTTCTCTTGTATGTTGGAGGAGGCTGTTGTCATAGGTCTTAGAAATGTTGGTTGGAGGGAAAATTTCTGGAGGTTGTCTATGCCAGTCAGGGACTGTGGCCAATGCTGTGGTCTTCTGATGCTTTGCTAGATGAGTCTTGAAAATTGCCACAGAAGGCAATTTCACCACCACTTCAGATACAGTGTTCCAGAGCCACACTATCTGCTGATGAATAAACTTTTCAAAGTTTTTTGTCTGAACCTCCCTAGTCACAATTTGCAATTGTCTCCCCTTGAAAGACTGTTTGCTCATGTAGCTAGCCTAGTTGTCTAGTAGCTGGTAACTAGTTGTATGAAGAGTTTGGGTCCTGTGTCTCTATCATTTTTTCCAGAAATTGTAAGCTACATTTGATAAACCCTTTTTCGTCTCTATCAAATGAAACAAGCCCATGTCTTCTTTAACAGGCCATGTGCTCCAGACCCCTATATGTCTTTGTAGACTGCCACTGGACCTTATCCAGTTTCTCAGTATCTCTCTTCAACTGAAGGAACCAAATCTGGTACAGTATTTCAGGTGCAGCCTCATCTATGCCAAGCAGAGATAGTTTCATCAATCCGTTGTCCAAGCTCATCCTAATGTAGCATGTGGTTTTCCTTACTACAAGCACATTTCTGGCTTGTATGCAGTTTGGCACCTGATATAACCCCCAGGTCCTTTTTCACGGTGCTGTTTCTCAGCCAGTCAGTTCCCAGTCTGCACTGATGTAGAGGGTTACCCAACTCCAGATGCAAAACTTTGCACTTCATGCAACTTTTTTTGGCCTAGATCTAAAGTTTCTCTTGGCCCTTGAAGTTCTGCCAGACAGCATGTCAACCACTCCCTCTGACATACACAGGTCTCCAGAGGGTCCATTTAGTCAAATCATCGAAGTCACTGAAGAAGATATTAAACAAGTAGCCTTGGTATAAGCCCTTTGGGTACTGTAATTGTTGCTGGCCATCCAGCCGTCCTCACAACATCAATTGCCATCCTTGGAACCTGCCAATCCTGATAGAAGTTATACTTCTAATAATCCATCCCTTCCACATTGCCTCAAACTACTATTGAAAGTGCTGTGGAGGTGGTCTCAAAAGCCTTTCCAGCTACATTCTATTCACTATTCTTTCATCCACAGTCATTTCACCATAGAACACAAACAGGTTGATGAAACATGATGCCCTTGCTATCTCCATGTCTACTGCCTCTGATTACTTTTGAGTTTTTCATGTGTCTGGAAATTGAGTCTAGGAGGATGTACTCCATGGTTTTTCCAGCAAGGAAAATATAACTAACCAATAGTTCCTCAGATCATCCTCTTGCTCTTGTAAAACTGAACTTAATATTTCCCAGCTATCAGAAACCTTCCTCAGTCTCCATGGTATTACACTGAAGGTGGACAGTAACCTTGCAATCATGTCTGTGCCCCCAACACCTTTAGGTGCATCCCACCAACTTCTCCCTAACTCTTTGCTCCTCTGCTGTTGACTTCCCCTCCCACTCCAATCTATACCAGTATGCACAGGGTACTGGGAGAGTGTGCTTGCTTTGAAGGATGAGCCAATGAATTTGGTGAGTACTTCAGTATATCCTGTGCCATGAAGTCTGGGAACCTCAACAATTGTTTATATGGTGTGGTGTTGCCACGCAGCACACACATCAATCCTTGTGTGGTTTCCAGTTCTTTAAGTCTGGAGATGAAAATTATCATGGAGATGGTCTTTCAGCCCTGCAGACTCTTTAGAATGTAACAGCCAGTAGCCATTATCTACAAAACCGCTAAACTAAGGCAATAAATGTTAGGTGGATAGGAGGGATCACACAATTCTCCCATTCTACACACTACTGAATGTATACATCTATTAAAAGGGAAATTTTCAAAGGAATAAAGCAAATCAGGGTGCAACTTTCCCCTTTGAAAAGCAGTAGGTATTGCCATTTTAGGCTACTAACATAGGTGTTTAATTTAGATCATTAGCTTCCTGTGTTGTCAAAGGACAGAAAGGCTTGCAGGAGGCAAGTCAGAATACCTAAAACATAGGTATCCACTCTGAAACAGCTAGAACTTGGGGTGGAACGCAAGAAGGGGTACCATCTTCCTAGATGTTCTTCATATATTTTTGAAAAGCCCAATCCAGTATTTCCACAAAAAGTGTGGTGTTTCTGCTTAACTCTAGTCTCAAAAATCATACTCTCTCACTTATGATGCTAAACTTCTCTTACAAAGTGTTCCAATACAATCTGTTGCTCCACAACTGTATCTTTTTTCCACAAGAGAGAAAATAGAAACACATACTTATTGTGCTAGTCCCTAGATAATTTTTTTAAAGGAGATCTAAGTAAAAGAATGATAGATAAAAGCTGGATTTTCCCAGCATATTAAAAAAGAAAAAATTCTTTTTTATTTGTCATTTTTTGGAAAGGAGAACATGACAAGCATGTTTAATGTGGAAGAAGACCTTGTTTGTAGATGATGGAAAATTTATTCAAGGACAGCTCACTCTTATAAAAAATGACCCCTGCATTACTGCCAAGGTCAATGAGACCTAGAGCGACCTGCCACAAAATTGTAGTTTTGTCTGCTTGTTTGGGCCAGTTCATCCCTTTTCTCCATTTCCTTTTGGTGCTTTGGAGACAGCTAACACTCCCCCACTTCCAGGGTACTTGGCACTTTACCCAAGATGCATGAAAATCCCTCAGCAGCATAATTTAGACTTATGGGGTCATTTTTTCCCACTCAGTCTTTGGAGGGAGGTAGGAAGTGATGATATTGTACTGTATCAAGTGACAGATGCTGTTGGTTTTTTGCTAGTTCTCTCTCCAGTTAACTTTCTAACTTCCACTAAGTCTTAGTACTTCAGCCATTTATACTTTGTACAGTTATAATTAGTTGCATCCTGCCTCAGGTTTATCTGCTGCTATACTCCTAAAAAAATCTGTTTCCCATTCAAGGCTCTGAGATCTTACACCTGTACAAAATACTACTGTTGAAAACATTAGGTATTATACACTCCTTATGGTTAAAAGTCTTATGAAAGCATTTTCATTGCAGTGCAGTTTTGTTCTTTCCTCTTTCTCTAAGTCAAGGGAATTTGAATCTGCTCCTTGAAAAAATCACAGGCCACATAAAACTACCAGTGACATCAACTGGAGCCAGTTAAGTTCATCAGAGATATTAAAAACCAATAAGAGAGGGAAAGAATACAACTACATTTTCACTTGTACATTAATCACATACTCCTCATCACTCACCTTTTTCGAATTCTTGGTTAAAGGCAAATGACCATAATTATGTTAGTCTTTGTTATCTAGAAATTAAATAACATGTTGTAACAAAGGACAAAGACAACACCAAAAGCAATAATCACAATGCAAAGACTAGCCTCTTAATCAACCTCACCAAACTCCAAAGACAGAGACTCTGCAATTTTATTTATGTTGTAGACTGTAGGAATTATTAGGTGAAAATCAATGGGACGTAAAAAGAGATTGAAAAGATAAGAGCATATTCTTTCTCTTTTTTTCTCTGATCATAAGAACTATGAGTGCAAAATTTAAGGTGATAGTCTAGAATAGATTCTCATTTTCATATAGTGCTTTAACCTTACTCAGAGCACAAAAATCTCTTCTGCTACAGTTACTGCTACAGTTACATTTGCCCAGTTGTTTACTCTTCATAACACTATGTTCTTATCAAGAGAAAAATGTCATACAAAAGAAGTGTGTGTATGCATTTAAACGTGAGGGCATTACCAAGAGCTTTGACTTCCCCCTTAGCATTGACCACTTCAGCTAAACCAGGGTCACAGCTGCACAGCCCTTCCTTGTCCTTCCAGTCCAAAAGATCGTATTGCTTCAGCCTCTGTTTCTGCATAGATATATACATGTGAACACATATGGACACTTAATACATGCACATGGCTATTCACACATATACATTGTGCAGTCAATTTATCAGAGCCCACCTGACTGATTGGACAGAGATAGTATATGGTTAAAAGTGAGCTAAGTGAAGTAACAGTCATTTGGAGGTCCAAGAAAACGAAGTGTTTCATATTGAAGGGATGGCATGGAACAAGTTTTTATGTCACAAGTATAATATTAAGAAATCTTACCTCATTTCCTTAATTAGTCTTTTCCCATTGTGCCTATAGCCCAAAAGGTTTACCTCTTTGAGCTCAAAAGGGTGGAGTGTTTTGGCAGTCACGTTAAGTTGCTTTTAATTGAGGGTTTTGGCTGTCTGCTTACATTTCTTTACTATACCTAATATCATGAATATTATAACTTCAGTACAAACCTTTTTTCTTGGTTTCTATATTCAGTAAAATCCAGACCAAAGTGCCACTGAGACATTGAAAATCCTGTAAGAATGTAAATTTGTTTTCTATCCACATGAGCATTTATAAGCTCTGCAAGTTTCCTGATTTTTGTGGGGACTTAAAAGTGTAGCATAGATCAGATTCTGGACTGACACTCACCACTTTTGAATTATTTGAAACAGTCTTTTCCCTCACCAGAAAAAATGCAAAAAAATCTTGTGCAAATGAGGAGGGCAAGAGACGATGGCCTGATATTGGTTGAAATAAAAGGTTCAAGATTAAAACCAATAAAAATTTTATTAAAAGTGGTTTGGTTTTTCAGTAGATGAATTAACATTATTTGTATTGCATGACAAATTCACAAAAATATTACTATCAATTCTACCATTCAAAGGAAATTTAAAATATTATTATAACACTCTGCAGCACAATTATTTTTATGTTTTTAAAGAATCACAAAACACAAATTATAATGCTTTTACAAATGTTCCAGGGCCATCTATTGAATATTTACATTCTTTTTGAGACTCCAGGTAGAGACAACAAGGCTTAAGACTAGCTGTGTCTTTAAAAGGCATCAAAACCACGTCCATGCAGGTTGATGGAGTTAGATTTGTGTAAAACTAAATTCATAATTAATACCTATGTAAGGCAGATAAAGGAAAATAGCACTGAGCTTCAGAACTCAAGGAGAGAGGAAAGCTCACCTCTGGAGCTAGGGTGTGAGTTTGGTGTACACGGTAGCAACCATGTCTTAGCAGTGTGGGCTCTCTTTGTACACAGCTGGAGTGTTCTTAAAGAATCAAACCTACTTCAGTTGCAATGCATTTTTTTCAATCTCATCCTGCACCATATAAAACCTGCCTTAGACTCAGCAAAACTACAAAAGAAAATTGCTGTACTTACCACCCAGTTTTATAAACACAATTTGCACTACATGTAGTTGAGTCCTCCTCACTGAGCAAAAAGCACTTTGGAGCTACCAATTAAAATATGAAATATCAGCTAAAGTTTCTCTAACTCCTTCTCATCATGTCCTTCTTACTGTTATTATATTTATTGATTGATCTGATTTGATTTTGATTTTGGACTCTCATTTCCTCAGAGATAAATCTGAAAATCCCAGAGGGTCTTGTCAGTTAGAGAGAAGAGCATCAGTGGAGGGTACCCCTGAAAGAGGAATATGGTGGGGACAGATGTTTTCTTGTAGGCTTTCTGTCTTCATATGACAACACAATTGGGCTATATGAAGCCTTATCTCCAACACTATTACCTAATGAAAGGGCACAAACATGTAGAGGTGTGCAGGCACTGGTGGAGGAAAGAACATAGAATGGGGAGTAATGACCTGACCTCACATATCCTGGCTTTCCCATCAAGTACTGCCATACCTGCCCCTAAATAAACTCACTGCTGCCTTCCTGCCTTCTTGAACTTTTCCTCTATGTGGGACTTCCCCTTCTGTGCTCCTCAGGCTTCCCTTTTTCTTCCCTCCTTCTGCTCAGTCTTCACTGATCTTATTAAGAAATCACTCTATTCACCTTCTTCTGTTCTCAGTCTTCTGACACAGCCTGAGCCAGTATGGTTTCCTATCCCTTTTCTACAGTCCTGCTATGCACAGCTGCTTTTTCTCTTATCTTTTTCCTGCTCTCTACTTCTCTGCCAGTGTCCCTCCTGGGATTGTCCCCTCTGCCCTTGTCCAGCTGTGCCATGAACTTTCTGAGGCACAGCAGCTGTGTGTTTATAATAATATAGCACACCACATATAATCCCATTGTGGGTTACATGGGGGTGCTTGCAGAACATGTATCTGGGCTGGTGATTTTGTAATGGTTGGTTTCCTAGAAATGATGTCCAGCAATGTGCTCCACAGGTAGCACTTGAACCAACGCTTCCAGCCTACCATTGCCCCTTTATTTTCATCTTCTGGCTCCAAGTTCAAGTGATACGTTGCAAATCGATTTTTTTCTAAAATAATCAACACTCTGTACAAGCAGAGGCTGTTAAGAGATAATATTTCTGTCCCTGAAGCTCTTCCCAGCTGCTCCTTGCTGTTGTTCCTAGCTTTATAAATTCACTTCTGAATCTCATATCCTTCATTTTAGCCAGACAAAACTTTTCAAAACAAACCTCAGCATATCTGGACTATTTACTTGCTATATATAGACCAAAATAAAATCCTCAGCTACAGTGTGAGCTAGTGAGAACATATGGAATGCCTCACAGACTTTAGAGAGAAACAACTAGCTGTGGAAAAGTCTAATTAACTCATAGGAAGGCTACTGTGACATGGAGGAAAAATTTCTACCACGTTCTACTACTGAATTTGATTTGGTCTTATGGAAAACTATACTCTGGTGTAGGGAACTTCTGAAATTTTCAGAAATTTTTACATACATATGCACACATTTATATATAAGGCATAAAGAACAAAAATATTAGAGATACTGGATTTGATCCATGGTTGTAGATGAATCTTGAGGAGAAGAGGGGAATATCCCATCTTTTGTAATGCTTTTGTTTAAATTAGCAAGTCAAGTCTACCAAAATTCAAAGTATAGGAACACTGAGGGCTTGAAAGCAGAATATTGTTTTCTGTATGGAATCAGATCTGTCTTAATTTGTCTTTATGATAATACATGAAATAATTATATTTTTATTATTTTTTTAAAATAATTTCTTGCAACAAAAGATTTAGTAAAATAGTCACAATATTGTCACTTAAAACATGCTTTATTGGTCATGGTGCAAAATAATGACTGATGAGAAGGATGGATAGGATAGGATAGGATAGGATAGGATAGGATAGGATAGGATAGGATAGGATAGGATAGGATAGGATAGGATAGGATAGGATAGGATAGGATAGGATAGGATAGGATAGGATAGGATAGGATAGGATAGGATAGGATAGGATAGGATAGAACAGATTAGNAGGATAGGATAGAAAAGAACAGATTAATCTCAACTCCCAGAAGCTCTAAGACAGGTAGCTACACGTACTGGCTCAAATGAAAGTCTTGGCACAAATGATGGAAGTATGGGAGACTAAAAATCAGAGGAGTTTTGAAGTGCCCTTAGAAGAGCAGATTTTCCGTACCACTGACACATATATGGGAATCTTCAGAAATGCTCCTAAAGTTTAGCATAGGATAAAATAGTATGTGCATACTGGGAGAAAATATAAGGGCTAAACAACAGAGCAGTCATTGAAAAAATTATATAGCCATCTTAAAAGTAAACTAAGCAAAGCCAACTATTGCTCCACACATTCTCAGCTGTGATAAAGTAATGCTCAGCAAATAAGTAAGAAATGTCTGAGAAGAAACTCAGTATAAAGAGGATTTGATAAATTAAAAGAGATCAGTGACAAAATTTATTTTATTAATTTCACCAGCATCTCTACATACTCTGAGCATATCCTCAGCTAACTTGCAGCAACTGAAGTTCCTCTGAGGATTTTGGATACTGGGCACATCTTAGCAATATCTAATCTAAGGTTACTTCCTACTTTATTGTTAATAATCAGCCACAGCCCACTGGCTATGGGCCACCGATAGGTGAAAAGTCAACAGACATTGCAATATGTTTGTCCTGTTTCAGACTAAGGTTTGCAGGCCGCACCTTGCAGGAATGTTATTAAGGGAGTTATTAAAAATCTATTTTTGCTCAAAACAATGCAAACAGAAGGAAGTGAGCCTATCAGGAGACTTACTTCCTATTCAAACCGACAGGTAGTTGGAGAATGGCCATCTGGAGTTTAAAAATTGCCAGTCGAGTCTCTCAGATTTGTCCCTTCCTGCGTTAACACATTCGCTCTGGATAGCGCAGCAATGTTGTCATGGCACAACAAACAAGAAGTAACTTTTGGGGACAGGGAAGGAATTGAAGGAAGTTAGCCATGAGAAAAATTGTTTGCTCTTGCAGTGCTGATAGCCAAGAGGCAAAACACTTGGACATGATCCATTCATCTGGAAACACTTTTGTGTCATAGAAGCATCAAGGTAGCAAGTGAAGAAGCTATGGGGCAAGAGTTTGGCTGCAGCACAGCTCCATCCCCACAGTCTTCTGCACACTGGCTCCCACAGCCAGATAGGCCAGTGTCCCAGCTCCCATCACTCTTGGCAAAACAGAGCATTCCTTCCGCCTGCAGTTCCAGGGTGCTAAATCTTCATTTCCTGAAAACTGAAAAACTCTCTGCCTGAAGCCAGCTTTCATCCTGAGTCCTGCTGCTCCTTCTGCAAGGAGTCACACATGACCCTATCCCTCTGGTTAAGTGACTCTAAGAAAATCATTAGCAGTCAACATTAAAAGCAAGTGAAGGCTTTAGGAGAGAAAACTCAGCAACCCTCCAGCACCTCCCCGCCACAGTCGACCACCCTTTTTGCATTTCACTATGTTGACAGGAATACCCTACAGTTTTAGACTCTAAGTGACATAGCGCTTCTGAGCTGAGGTCCACTTTCCTGACCAATGAGTGAATAGGAAATTACCTGCATGACTAGTTTGCTTGGCTTGATGCAGTTCTTGTGCTGGCTCCAGCAAAATTTGCTTTTACCTTCAGCATCCTTTAACACTTGGCTAAGCCATCACTTGCCAAGGGTCTATCACCAGAGTGTGGTTTGGCAAATGCATACGTTGCAACATACTGCCTGACCTAAAAAAATCTTATATATAATAGTTAAGTCTTGTGCATGGATTGGGGCAATACAAAGCACAAATACAGACTGGGCAGAGAATGGATTGACAGCAGCCCCAAGGAGAAGGACCTGGGAGTGTTCATTGTGAGAGGCTCAACATGACCCGTCAATGTACACTTGCAGTTCAGAAAGCCAATCATATCTGCATCAAAAGAAATGTGCCCAGCAGGTCAAGTGAGGTGATCCTGCCCCTCTACTCTGCTCTTGTGAGACCTCACCTGAAATGCTGCATCCAGTTCTGGGGCCCTCAGCATAAGAAAGACATGAACCTGCTGGAGCAAATTCAGAAGAGGGGCACTAACTTGATTGCAGGGCTAGAGCACCTCTCCTACA
>VWZF01002014.1:3975-15037 GCA_013396755.1 Sclerurus mexicanus
ACACAGCAACATAAAAGGACAGAAAGTAGAGAACTAACAGATAAGAAATACACAGAAAGCACCTAAAAGAACATAAATTATAAAGGTAGTACATAAGAGGTGAAAGTAAGAGCTTCAGTCCAAAATTGTCTGGCAACGCCCCCGTGGAGTCAGCAAAATCAAGAAAGGTAAAAAGATCAGGCCTGAGGAAGACTTCTTACTTCATCCAGAGACCCCCAGAAGACCCAGAAACATCTCCCCAAAAGATGGCTCCGCCCAGACTCCGCCCCAAATCCGCCTCTTATGAATATTATAACTACATGTTGCAATCATATGAATATGTATGTAAAGATGTTGTAACCTCTCCTGAAAATTGTATAAATTACCTGGTTTTGTACTAACAACTCGGAACTCTTTGTCCAGCGCGAGCTGGGGGTTCCCCAACGTTGCAATAAATACCTTTGCTGTTAAAGGCTTAAAACTCTGTCTCTAAACAGTTTTATTAGGTCTTTTTGGGCTTCATCTTTAAACAATAGTAAATCAAAGTAATTGCTAAGACAATTATTAACAAGGTTAAAGCAGTATGAATCAGTGATTTTGCCCATGAACTCAGATTTCATCCCAATCCACTAAAGATTTTATGTATCCAACTTTCTTGCATGTCTTGTTGAGGCTTTTGAGTATTTTCTTCTATCTTTTCTAGTAAGTCCAAGTCATGCTCCACATCCTGTGTCATATTTGGAATGTGTACACAACAATGATTAATTCTATCTTTCAAATATCCACAAACTCCATGTTCTTTGTGTAAGAGCATATATAAAGCCATTCTGTTTTGTAAAGTCATCCTCAAAGTTGCTTGTAACTGAAATTTAGATCCCTAAATCCCTTCCTGGTCACATTTGCCAGACTTTCTACCTGTCTTGTGAGTTAATATATCCATTCCATGTTCCTATATGCTGCCAAAGGGGTTAACAAATATTCTAAAGCCCAATCAATTTTCACCCCAGCTGGAGGTTCATTCCATGCCTCATCTACCTCTGATCTTTTTATTCTGTTCCAGTTTCAAATTCTCTAAGGACCCTCTAAAAGGAGCCTTCTTCCAAATTGGACATAATGTTGGCATGCCTAATGTTATTTGCCTTACCTTTCCATCTATAGGTAAATGAGTTGTCCAGGTTCTGTCACTCATTGCCCAAACTAAATGTCCTGGGCTCCTCATTGTAGATTTTCAGCAGCTAGATATAGTTCCCCTTTTGGATGTATATGTTTCAGTTAATTGAAGACTATTTTTAAGGCCTCTACAATGACATCCATATTTCAAAGCACCAGCTAAAGGTGGAATCTCCTGGATCGCCATATCAACAGTACTGCAATTATATACCTTTTCACATGTCCACCATGATACTTGATTCTCCTTTACCTGATATGGGGTTCCCTTATCATTTACAGCTGACCATGTTGTAAAAACCAATTTGTCCCAAGTAAAACATCAAGGGGCCTTAGCCATATATTGAAATTGAGATAGAATTTCCATTGTCCAAATGGAACCCCAATTTGTCTCCTTTTTCTGTGTCTGATTAGTTTTGTCACACTTCCATTCCATGATCATCTTGATGTCTTAGGACTTTATANCTCCCAGATGGGACACGGGACCTGTGACTTCTCTGTATTGAGAAATTTAATCTACGAGAGATTCTTCTGCAGCCACTTTTAAAGAATTTCTCACATCGACCTGTTGGAGTGGGGGTCTTGAAGCTGGCAGATGTGGAGTTAACATTTCTGAGCAGTAAGCCGTGGAGGCTGAACAGGAGCGATCAAGGACAACTTATCTTTGGTGCCACAAATTGCAGACTGTTTGTGTTTTTTTGGGTGTCTGTTCCACATCTTCAAGGATGTTGAAAGCCCTGACTCATGCACCCATGCCTCCCCCCACATATGGGATGTTACCAGTTACCCTTCTCCTGCCTTGTTTATCTGTCCCTGAGCCCTATATATTGTAACATGCAAATTCAATAAACGGTTTTGCTTGGTTTGAACTGCAGATTGGCTTAGTGGTTTGCTCCTTGCGGAGTCCATATCTGCCACGAGAAATGGCACCCAACTGTGGAGCTTGGATATAGATCTTTAATATTTAGAGACTTGCCTTGGTAACCCTGATGCCTAAAGGTTTGGTGTATATTATGTAGATTTTTAGAGTTTTTGAATTATAGGTTTTCTTGCTCACATATTAAGTGGTGTTGGAAATTACTAAAGTAACTTTCTCACATATTCTTAAGCTTTTTGAAGGTCATGGTGTTTTGCAGAGACACCTGCAAGATAACTTGAAGATAAAACAAAAGAAGAGCCCAAAACCCTTGGAACTGCTCCAGGGGGGCAAAGCTTAGGACCCTGGTGGGTGGGACACCAAGAGAAATGGGAATCATGGGTTGGTTTTTAGATATCATGTATGCTAATTACTGGAAGTTATAAAAACTGTAACATCACTGAACCATGGGCACGCATGCTCTGGGTGTGCACCTGGAAGCTTCCAAATAAAGGTATTTAGCTATCTTTCTCCATTAATGTTTTTCTGAGTGCCTGTTTTCCAGGATTTTAGGTATCGTCCCCCTTTACTTATTATCTGGTTTAGCACTGAAAAGGTTCTTGTTTGTATAACCATAATAAAACAGATGCTCTTATGTTCCACATAGCCTTATACACACACCCACCCTCATTTTGAAAAGCAAACATGATCTAATGGTGGATAAGCAGGATCCTACTAAGAGAAAGTTAATGTCCTTTTTCAGATGAGAAAAGAAAACTCATTTTAAAGGCTACTCCTTCCACATGTCAAACTATTTTACTTACTAGTAAGTGATATCTTTGGAGTGCATTATCCTCACAAAATCACATTATCAAAGTTGGAGACTACTGGAAGTTAGGTTATAGCACAGATTCCCTCTTAACCCTATGAGCAACCTGTCAGAGACCCACTGAATCAATTTCTACTTATGCATTCAGACTGTAGGACTACAGCAAAGGAGAGATATAAGGCAAGTGAAGTCAGTCTGTGGAGGACTTCTTCAGAGGACTTCTAGCCCTCTTAAGGAACTTACTTACTTTTTAATCAACAAAAATTGCCATTGCAAACTCTATAAAAGAAAAAGTAACCACAGCATCATCTTTGCTAAGGCATGTGCTCCAATATCAGTTTAATATTACTAATTACCTCCTAAGGTCTCTTATGCAGAATGTACGTATGCAATTAGTGTCTCAGCTGAAATGTGCATACAGACACAAGCAGTGCACCTTGTTGTTACAAGGGTGCCTGGGTCATCCTGGCATGGTGTGGTGAGTAGAGCACTCTGTGCGATCCACCCTTATGGTCCTCTCTGAGGAGCCTAGACCCCTTTCATTTCCTCACAGAGCTGAAGTTCACCAGTTCTCAGAGACTGCCTGGTGACAGGATGTTGCTGCTCTGGAATACCAATCCCACAAGGGCCCCCTAAGAGCAATGGAAGTACACCCACAGTAGCAGAGCTTGCCCGGAATGTCAGACAAACCTACCCACCGAAACTGGAAAAAAAAGAAACGGTGCATGCCCAAGGAAAGCATTTCCCAGTAAACAGAGAAAAAGACAGATATACCCTCTGAATGAACGAATGGGCAATACCACATCCCAAGCCACCAACTCCCCTTTCCCTAAATACCATAAGGACAGCGATAAGTAGCCCTCTCTCTGTGAAGTACTGAAATAACTGAATTTCTAGTTTTAGCTCTGCTCTGGTTAGTGTGACATTGTAGCAGTGACAGAGGTGGAACCAGCAGGCAGATTCTGGTAGTCATAGTGACATATCTGCACTTTAGCCTGGTTTGAGAGGGGGTTGAAAGGCAATGAGTATTGCTTTGGTTGCTGATCTAGCCTATAACAGTTACTTTGGTGGCTACAGGGTCACCATGCTCTACTATATTCAACATGGAAAACCTTCAACGGGCTGAGCTTGGGGAGATCCTCCTTATATGGGTGAGTGACTGGGTTCAGTAGGCCGCCTTGTTTGGAGCAAGGTAGTCTGGCTGGAGGCATCCATTGTGGTGAGCATCTATTTGCCCCCTCCAGTCTTCCTGTCTGCACCTTTGCAGGTGGCTTCGGGGTCTCTGTCATCACAATCTCTGTGTCCCAGGACACACCCTCACTCTCTGATGGGTTTGAATCCTTCTGGGTTCAGCCTCATCTGACCAAAGCCTCCGTACGTAGAGGTTGCCATAGCCTTAATTCTGCTTCTGTCTGGAAAAACAAAAGATCTTGCTCCCTGTGCACACCTGGACAGGAGTAAGCAGATTCCAGTGTGTTGGAGAGTCTACTGTGTATTTCCTTCCTGTCACATGTCTGGACTTGGTGGGCAAATTGTTATCCTTTGCTTTGATTGCGTCACCAGCTTCTCATGTCTTGTGCCTGTCCTGTTCATGGCTGCAAGGTTTTTGTGCTGTGTTTCCTAACCATTATCTGCATTTGACCTGGACTGTATGCATCAGTAGCTTCATGGTGTGCTTTTACTCACAAAACAGCCAGAACTTTCTGGACACTGAACCTGCATTTGCAGCTACTCTGCATTTTGAGATATGGAACATACCTGTGTAACTGTAACATAATCGTGAAACTGCCATTTCATTAGCAGTTGACTTGCTGTTTTAGCTGTCTAGAATAATTGACTTCCCAAATGCACATTAAGAAAATTGACGAGTAAATATCTACTATATGAAATTGTGGAACATTTCTGTTTATTCTCAACAAGAACTCATTTTGCTTTTAGAAACTTAGCATGTAAAAGTTGGGAGCTCGAGTAAGCTGTAGAGTTAATGAAAATTATTCATTTTCATAATGATGATATAGGTTTCTCTGTGAAAGTCGAAGTAGATAAAGAAGGGACATCCAATACCTGTTATAAATGGGTGGGTAGCTTGGAATGTACACAAGATTGAATTTTATTGGAAGAGATTACATCCTGGCTGTACCAGGGTCTTTCTTTCCATTGCATTCCTGCTAATACTTGTGTCTTAACCAAGGTTGTTATTTTTCCTCCTTTTTACTCTCTATGATTTTTCCCTCTACTCCCACACAGATGTTGGAGAAGACATGAGAGTACTGCTGAGCTTCATGAGTGTATTCAGGCTTGATGAGACTATTATTTTGGTCTGTGTCTGGCTTTGATGCCTGCAAGAGTTGGTTCTTTTCTTGACAAGTTATGGAAAACAAGAACTGATAATTGGGACTCCTGCCTTGAAGGAGAAGCATCCTGTGTACACTGAAACTATTTTGTGGCCTGGCTACTTGCTGACAGCCAGTCAAGGATGAGTCAAGGACAAAAAGAAGAGGAGGACGATGAAGTAACGACCACCGACCCAAAAAGGGAGACCCTCGAAATTCACCACTCAGGCGCAGGGGGATTTCCAGTTACATAACAGGGGGAGGGACTGGAGGCCTCTATCTGGGTGTGTGCTGGCCACATATGCTCAGACAGACGTCACAGACTGAGTGTATAAAAAACCAGAGTTCTTGCTCCAGGTGGAGATGTGTACTGGCACAGAGGTTAACGTTGCCTCCCGCAGGGACACCCACTAAGTGTGCTGAGCCTACCAAAGCCCAAGGACGCAGCAGCCAGTCATACTGGGGGTCTTGAGCACATTGGGGTTGGTATGTATAATAACTGTGTAAGAGGTATAGTAACTGTGAGTTGTGTATGGGTGTATGGAAGTTGTCTTCGAATTTGTTTTGTTTTGTTCTGTTCCCTTTTCTCTTTTTTTTTTTTTCATTTTGTTTGCTACTTCTTTGCAATAAACACTGTTTGTTTGAATTTTAAACAGTGTCATAGTTTCAGCCTGGAATCTTTGATGCCTAAAATTCTGGAAGATAGGAACTCAGAGAAACATTAATGGAGATAGATAGAGAAGTACCTTTACTTAGAAGCTTCTAGGTGCACACCAGAAGCAGTTTGGTGATGTTACAGTTTTTATAACTGCCAGTAATTAGCATATATGATATCTAAAACCAACCCATAGTACCCATTTCCCCTGGTGCCCACCCTCAGAAAGCTCAGAACTGCCCCTTGGAGCCTCTGGGCCTTCTCTTCTGTTTTGTCTTCAAGCTATCTTGCAGGTGCTTCTTCAAAACACTGTGTCCTTGGCAAAACTCAGAAATGTGTGAGAAAGTGCCCAGTGATCTCTAAAGACCACCTAATATGTGAGCAACCCAGGGAAACTTACATAATTCTAAAAATTCTAGAAAATCTACAAAATACACTAAATTCTTTAGGCATCATCCTTCCAAACCCTCCCTGGAACAATGAGGAAGCATACATGTGTAAACTCTGGGAAAGAAAAGCCAAGTGAGAGGCTTGGTTTAAGGTTGGTACAAGGAAGGAAGGCTTATATGGGGGTGATAGAAAGAGACCCGTGGCTATGTGTTGCTAGCATACATGTGCTCCTGTGCTAGTTGTTTTAGGTATGCTTCCCACTGCCCCCTCCCCCCAGTCCCAAATTGCTTCTTGGCTCTTTAACTTTTCAAATAACCTACAAATTAACTCTTCCTGTGTTTCCTATCATCTGCATGGCATCAATACCCTTGTGAACTATTGTAATTATTTTTCTTTTGTATCATAGTGGTTTGTTAAGAGTGTTGATCCTACTTCTTATCCAGTTGTAGGTTTGATTAAAATATCTGTATCATTAGAACAAAGCTGCTATATGAAAGTCTGTGTAAATAGAGATTTTAGGACTAGAAATAGTCGGACAGCTATTTAAAATATGCTGTTCAAATATGCTTTTTAACTAATTTAAAAAAAATTTCAGAAATGCAAAACAGTATTTGATAGCATTAAAGTATTTTCTAACTTGCTAGAGGACTGGCAAAATGCTTAGTTAGAGGCAAAGGCTTCTTTGGGGGAGGGGGGACTTCTCTGTACAGCTAAATATTGTATGAAACAACACTCTATATGTATTCTAAAGGACTGTTGTCTTGCTTAACTTCAGTGTGCTGAGGTCCAGTAGAAGTTGGGATAGTGATGATAAAAAATGAAATGAAATTATGGTTCCTGTTTTGAAGTAAAATAAAATTATGGTTCTTGGTGGAAGGGATGAGGACAAATTATATCTGGATGAAATCTGCTTGTGAACTGTTAGGAAAATTTTTTTTCCTTTTTGTTTTTCCTTACATGGCACTGAAAAGTATTAGAACCAACTAGTGACTGACCCTGCCACGTTTCAAATTTGAAGATGAGGTAACTTAATTGTTACTTTTGAACTTTTTTTACAAATCTGAACCATTTAAAAATCACCTTGGGACAAGGAAAAGAATAGGAAAGTTTGAAATTCTGCTCTATGGCATTGTCCATTGTGACCGTTTGAAAATTGGCCAAANCATCTATAAGAATTATGTACTTGGACATATGATCATTCTTAAGTAAGTCTTTACACTCCTTGATCATGAAATTGCATCTATACAGATGGATCCTTGTCCATCTCTGTAGGAGTGGTCCATAGAGATGGACCAAGCAGTATCCTTGAAGTCTAGCATCTCATAGACCATTTATTTAAATATTCCAACTAATCTATGCCCTTTACATTTTTTCCCGTTTGCATCTTCTATTTTTGTTGACATAAATATTAGTAAATAATTCTTAAAGGGCATTACAATTAGTCAACACAGTTGTGTTTCTTAAGTGAATGTGAGGGGTTTTTTTTGCTATTTTAGCCATTTCAATTTTTTTCTGTGAATGTGGCATTGAAAATGGGTCAGTTCAATTAAAAAAAGAAAAAGGTTATTCAGAATTAGTTTCTGTTCTGGCTCTACATGGATTTAAGAACTGTTTTGGCTGTTTTTACACTTCATGGGCAGGGATGCATCTCCCCTTAAATTGCAAGACATGAAACTTGCAAAAGACACCTTGAGGTTTTTTAGTCTCAAGTAAAATGATCAATATAAATAAATAAAACTTTTCTTTGTGTTATAGTTTCAAAATCTCTCATGGAATTTTTTTTTTTGTCCCTTGTCAACACAGCGGTTTGGGAGCCAGAATGAGAGGGCTTGTTAAAGTCCAGCTCTCTCACTACATGCTCCCGGAGCCAGCTATCTGTCTAAAGCCTAAACAAAGGGATAGCTAATAGCTTTGCATTCCAACGTGATGGCTGGGAAGAGGAGTGGGGGAGGTGTTTTCTTTGTTTGGTTTTTTTTTGAGGGGGGAGGATCTCACTTTTTCCCTGGTTTGGGAGGTGGTCAGAGAGACCTTTCCCAGTGATAATTTTTTGCTGTTGTGCTACACCTTTGTTCTCCTCCATCTACTTGGGTGTCCAGCCGCCACTTGCTGGGCTGGTGGCAGCACTGGGAGGGAGGTCCTGGCTCACCACTTCCCGACTCCACACATCCTGTGCTGTTCTCCTGAGAGGACAGTCACCACTGCCTGGATTTGCTACTGGCTCATTGAGGGGCTGGCACCATCTGCAGAGGAGTTCCTAACCACCCCTAACTCGCTGGGACAAAAGAGGGTGAGATGGTCCTTGCACTCCACATGGGAAAGGTTCCAGCCCGTCCCTGTGGCCGCCATTTCCACGTGAGCTTTGGAACCAGCACCTCTTCCGTGTCTTTGCCTCACCGGAGCCCAACAGCGCCCCCTGGTGGTCGTGAATGAGTCACTGCAGCTCCTGCTTCCCGAGGCGCGACAGCGCCCCCTGCTGTCTGTAAATATAACTGCACCGAAGGAGCAGAGAGGACTTGATTTGTTTGAAAGTTTTGGTTATGGTTATGCTGTTTGTTCTTGTTTTGGTTAAACATATATATATTTGTAGTAAAGAACTGTTATCCTCTTTTCTACATTTTTCTCATTAAAGTCTCTTAATTTCAAAGGTTGTGGTGGCTTCAGGAGAGGGAGGCCCCCTTCCCAGTCCACACTTTCCTTGATAGATATCTTGGTTTCTTTTTAAACTGATACAACATTGTCGCTCAGTGTGAAGCTTGAGCAAAGAATGATAACAGCTCTTGTGTAATCATGTGTGAATTGAATTTAGAGTACATAGGCACCATGCTGTACAGTATACTTTAGTTTTGCTGGTACAGAATCATGCTGATAGGCCTGGCAGGCTTAAGTCTTCTTCACAAATTGGTTAATAAGTCTCAGGTACCTGTGATTATTTTCAAGGTCTTAATTTGAATTTATAATTTTATTAATTCCATGCCTATGGGTCTCATTTGAATTGTGTCCTCAAGGATGTACTCCTGCCCTAGCTGTTACCTCTGGTGGTTTAGTGATAATGGTACCCATTCATGGGGAGAAACACAGGGGAGTATTTTCTCCCAGTGCTTCACTCATTTCCCCCTCAGGTCCGCTACAACAGCTTTTGGGAAGCTTAAGTTCTCTATAGATGCCAGAGAAATGTTACTTTTTGTGCTTTGTCTGCAAGTTTGTGTCATTATGGCCTATCTTATGTATGTAGCTAGGGCCAAGGTCTTTCGAGAATGCATCCAGAAGCCCACCCCGGGGGGTGGGAAACCTAGAGTGGCATGGGTTGTGGGAGGACATGGGTAAGTTCTTAGAAAATTGTTTTGCTTCAATGACATGGAAGTTCACCCTTGAACAACTCCTAAACTCCATGAAAGTAATGAAATCTGTGAGGGAGAGATGCCGCGGTAGATCTACGGAGGGGAAACTCGTAGTTGCACGTGGGGCTTTGGCCACTGCCTACAGAAAGCTGCTCAGTATGGTGCAGCACTCCCAGGGGGAAAAGGAAAAGAGTAAAATGCCTGACTCCATGGTGACTCAGGATGTGGCTAAACTAAGAGAACAGTCCAAGCCAATGGAAGCTGCCCCTAACCAAAAAAGGAAATATAAGACCAGATCAGTTCATGCAGTGGGCAACGAGGGGGGGAGTAGCACCTTCACAGACAGCAGACCCAGAGCCAGTGATCATTACTGAATCACTGTCATTTGACAATCTCTGTGATTTGCAGAAAGACGTTACTCGATGTCTAGGCAAGCCCATCCTGGCTTGGCTGATTCAAGTTTGGGACCTTATGGGTGAAAGCTTACAGCTTGACAGTGCTGAAGCCAGGTTTTTGGGGTCTCTGGCCCAGGATGTGGAAATCGAACAGGTGTTTGTGAGGGAATCAAAAGCCCTTTCACTCTGAGCGTGACTTCTAACAAGTGTAAGAGAAAAGTTTGTTTACAGAGACATCCTGCAGGAACATCACCATAAGATGACTTGGAAGACTATGGTAGAAGGAATCCTACATCTGAGGGAAATGGCACTGTTGGAAGTGATTTTTGGAAGGGTTGGGCAACCCAGTAGTGACCCAGACAAGGTCAGGTGCACATCACAGATGTGGTGGAAACTTTCATGCAAGGGACCAGCCATGTACACCAATTTCTTTATGTCCATGTATTCGGAAGTAAGCTGAGAGACAGTGGGCTCTGTAACATGTAAACTCAGGTTATACGATGGAATGGTCCATGACCTGCTACAGACCCGTATCTCTACTGTAGAAACATTGGTTGAGAGTCTCAAGGCANTACTGTAGAAACATTGGTTGAGAGTCTCAAGGCACTAACTACAGAGGTAAAGGATGAGCAGAGGAAACTTAGAGTGGAGATTAAGGAAAGTTTTCAAGTTGCAGCAGTGCGAATCAGGGCCTCCCAGGTCAGAGCCAGACGCCCCCCAGATAGAGAAGGTGGACAGGACCCATGAACTCAGCTGTGGTATTTCCTGATTTACCATGCAGAAGACATGACATGGTGGCACGGGAAACCTAATCATGTCCTAGCAGCCCGAGTACAAGAACTAAAGGAGAAAAAAAGAAGAAAATCAGTGAAAGTGCAGAGCCAGTTTCCCATGGGCAACGATCTGATCCACTAGAGGGTACCACCCAAAGGTATCCATCAGGAAGAAGCTCTGATCACTATAACCAAGACCTATGTTAGATGGGCCCTGCCTCTAGCCAGGTAGAGGCACATGACAACTGTGTCTACTGGACGGTGTGGATCTGATGGCCTGGTACGTCAAACGCACAAGAATAAAGAGTTTTGGTTGATACTGGTGCTCAAGGCACGTTAATGCCATC
>VWZF01002015.1:0-74554 GCA_013396755.1 Sclerurus mexicanus
CAGCAGGGAGGGCTCCGCGGGGTGAAATCCAGTCACACGCACCACCACCCAAACCCAAGAGTTCCCTCCCTGCCTGGCCATGACTGGGNAACGCCGAGCAGGTCTTCTCCGCGGCCCCAGACCGCGCCGGAACCGGAACTTCCGGCGTGCCCCCAGCTGGAACCACGAGTCCCGTGATGCACCGCGCCGGAACAGGAACTTCCGGCGTGCCAGGCGCTGGAACCACGAGTCCCGTGATGCACCGCGCCGGAACAGGAACTTCCGGCGTGCCAGGCGCTGGAACCACGAGTCCCGTGATGCACCGCGCTGGAACAGGAACTTCCGGCGTACCCCGCGCCCGAACCACAACTCCCGTGGTGCACCGCACGCCAGTCTTAGGCTTTCCTTGTCCACTACTCTTACTAATCTGTTTGAAAGGCTAACTAGCACTGGCCGACACATTTTTTTTATGTGCAGTTCTGGTTTTTAACCATTAAAAGGCAGCAGTGAGCAAAAAAATTCTTTTAGTTGCAATACCGCTTGTTAAGGCGGCAGCACTGGGCGGCAATATTTGTTGCCTGCAGTACCGCCTCTTCGACACAGGGTGGCAGCATTGCCTATAGAACAATGTTAATTGCCGTTGGAGGAGTCAGGCACGGGGTGCTGCTGATGAGTATAAATTGTTAAGTGCGATTCTAATTTTCTCTCACGAGGTGGCGGTATTAACGTATTCTTTTATTGGTTTGAGTGCATTTTGCGTTTTTTTTTAAGCGAAAGAGGCAGTCTGTCGTATTTTTGATTGTGTATTGTGGGTTTTTTGTGAAAATACAAGTTTTTGGGCCAATTCATCGACTAATTAGTGGGTGGGGCTGAGAAAAAAATTCTGATAATTATTGGGGTGTGGGAAAAAGTATTGTATAGTAACTAATTACTGTGATTATTTAATTACGTGCTATTTACGTGCAAAATTGTTTTTTTGTTGTGATTATGATTATTTTGATTATTCTGTCACTTACGGGTGGTGTGGAAAAAAATTTTTATGTTTTTAATTACTTTAATTAATTACCTGCTCATTTTGGGCTAGAAATATTTTTTTTTTTTTTTTTGCTGATAGTTATTTTCATTGGTATGTTAATTGGCGGTGGGGTTAAAAGAAATGTGGGTGTGACTGATTGTATTTAATTCATGGTGATTCATTTAACTAATTATGGTTTTGTTATCAGCTAAATAATTTGTATCATGACTTATTATATCACTGGGGGGGTAGGTCTGTTAATTGGGTGTTAATTAGGTGTGAAATCATTTGCATAATGATGTGAGAGTGACATGGACCATTACTGTAATTATGGGAGGGGAATGCTAATTAGGGTCCGAGTGCGGAAGTGTCGCCTAGACCTCCCAAGGCATAGAGACAAAACCGGAGCCATGGAGTCCGAATCAAAAGTGCCGCCTAGACCTCCAAAGCCATCGAGACGAAACCGGAACCATCGAGTCCGGGTGCGGAAGTGACGGCTACGCCTCTGGTTGTAGTTTGGTGGGGCAGTGCCGTCGAGCGCCGGGGAGCAAATCAGATAAGACCCCAGATTCCGTGAACAGGACTCGATGAACTGTGCCATCAAGATATCAAATGACCTATAGAGACCATAAAATCCGGTGACAACTAACAACCAGGGAGGTCCCCTTTTCAGAGGCTCCCAGCTTGAGCTTGGAACTACAATGACATATAGATACTAGAAGAAACCGCATTTCATCTTTTCATTAAAGCAGAACCTAAGGCCAAGCTCTTTGAGATGGCATCCACATAATGCCTACCACAGTGTAGGTGGTGACTGGATAATTCCTACAACACCTCTCGGCATCCAAGCTCTATCTCTGCCTAGGCTGTCCAGGAGAGGAGCCAGACCTTTCCAATGGTAAGGATTTCTCATTTATTCACCATGGAAATGGCTGAAGGTGGAATCCAGTGAAGAAATTAATTCATGTAAGAAAGATTTAAAGAGCAGTGGTTCTCACCTTAAAAGTCCCATTAAAACCTGTGTTTGCCCCTGCACGTGTGTCTGTGTGTGTGTGTGCATTAACAAGTGAACAGAAATCCAAACTCTCAGATCATTATCAGGATCAGAAAGGATCCAATACCTGTCTTTGTTAAGACACACAAGGTTAGTGCAAGAGATACAAAGAAACAAAGTATTGTTAAAAGATTTTCTACGAAGCACTCGGCATTGTACACTGAAGACATAGTGGCTGCAGAGTAGAGGGAGTCTCTCTCCTCCCCTCATCCTTTATACACGTATTTGCTCACTCTCACAAACCTACTGTTGTATTTTTTAAACTGAGTTCCTTTCTTCTGTGAGATTGGAAAGGATGTTTGTCATACAGGATCTGGCAGAGCAGATACATCCTATTAAACAACAGAACAGTTACAGAAAGGAGACCTCTGAACTCCTTTCTGACCTGAATTATTTTGTGTTCTTAAACCTCATACTCCATTTTTCCTGAAGCTGGCAGGCCCACTACTGCCATTGCACTTTCTTTATCTGAATGCCTTTCAACTAAATGTGCCCTTAATTATTTTTTGATCAGTGGTCCCAGTCTTGCTACATATATACCAAAATTATAGCAAATCACAGCATGATACTACTGATACTGTTATCCAATTCTGAATAACCTTGCTTCCCCAAACTCCCCTTCATTATTCCAGACTCTATTCTGTCCTTCGTATAATCAAGGCCAAGGTGGTTCTTACGTACCAATATTTTACATATCAGATCAATGGACTATGCTTTGCTTTCTTTCCGTATCCCCTAAAAACCCTCCATCATAAAGTTCCTGTTCTGATATTGGCTGTTAGTGCATCAGTGCTGTCCTACTACCTTGCCAGAATAGTCTCGTGCTTCTGTCTGAAAGATTCCCTAGCCCATTTCATAGCTCTAATATTATGCCACGATTTTCAATTATACCTTCCTCAGAATATCTTTCTACCTGTCTCCTTTACAACCCTCACCCTTACCATGCAGTAATCATGCTTTCTTAATGTCTTATTATCTCCTGAACAAAACCATACTGTCAGCACCTATTCTTTATCATTCTTCTAACTGATACCTTATTTTAGTTCCTCCAATAAAATTAAAGCATAGACCTAGTGCCAATGACTCTGTGGTCTTGAACTTTGAAGCAGGAGTGTTTCTTAAAACAATAAACATCTACTTGCAATTCAGGAAAACTTAACTATTAAAATAATGTGTAGAAGTTCAGCTACCGCTCCTACCCGCTCTACCTTTTCCTGAACTGAAGATGACCTCTGTAAAGGATTTGTTTGCTTCAGTAATTTACAACAAACCTTTGAACAGTGAGAATCTTGTTTATTTCCGGACATCTGTTCCTATAAAAGGCTTTTCCCAGACGGGTGCAAAGCCTACTGAAATCAGCCATCCTGAATCATCTGGACAAAATATGAAGTTCATTGGCATATGTGTTTCTTTCTTCATTCTCTTCACCCTCACTGCTCTTTGGAATGCAGGTGAGTGATTTTCAAAAATTTCACTGTTTTTATCTACAAAATTTTTTTACTTCTGAACTTTAGAATACACAACCTCCGTAAGAAACTGCTGATGCCACTTGTACAAGCTAAAGCAAAGGCACACAAGCCAGCTTTTACCAGCATAGTGTCATTTTCAGTTCCTCCCTCTGTAATCTCCTGTGGATCAGTGGGTCCTTTTTGTGAGTAAACAGACATTCTGGAGAAAGCAGTAAATATATTGAAAAACAGAAAATCTTTCTAGCTCCCCATACTGAACAAGCACTTTTATCTCCCTTCTTTCCATTTCCCCATGCTTGTTCTTCACTACCCACCTTGAACCCTACCTTTCTTTTTGCTTGTGTGCTCCCAAATAGGCAACCCTCCCCTAATAACTTTTTCATAATTTTTTCCAATTTTCCAGTGTCCATGTCCGAATGTAGAATTTTGGATACTTACCTAGGCCATCTCAGCATTGCATTGTGCTACTGATACAGTCTCCAAGAATTGCCCTTGCAAGATTCCACTCTGCAAAGGCTCCTTAGTGCTCCAGGTTATCTGTGCAGCTTGTCCATTTCACTTAACTCCCCCTCAACTGTTTGTGAAATCCAGCTATTCTTCACAGTGTTCTCACTGTTTTATTTGTAATTTTTCATGTAATGTTTACTAATTACTAGTAGTCTGTTCAGCTAGACCTCTGCCAGACCTAAGCCAAGAGCCTAGTCATCCGTCAGTGTATGTTAGACTCAAGTGAAATGCACAAAAGAAAGAAATTTCAGTAGCTTTTAATAATCTCATATTGGTTTTCAGCACATTTTTTTGCTGATGTTAACTTTTCAAGAGCACTAACTTTCCATTCTTACTGATTCTCCTTTAGGGCTGATGGTTAGGGGACCCCATTGTGATGTGTTAAAGACTTAGTCTGAGAAATACATGTAATTAGTAACACTCACTGAAGGGCCACTCTGGAGATCTATCTGTCTATAGCATGCAATTATGTAGCGACTTGGATGTAAATAAGTGTATTTTCCTATTCAAAATGGAACAACCTTAACATGGAGGTGATTACAGCCTTCACCTAAATACACTCCTAAAATAACATAACCAGCATACTTTATTGATTTACAGTAGTCCTTTAGATGATGTACTTTTGTTTCAGAGAACATCTAGGAGAGTCCAATAACATTCCTGTCTATGTTTTTTTCTTCCTTTAACAAGGAGCTCAAGACTCTTGCTCACACCGATGTGGGGAGCTGCTCGGTACCTGTTCTTGCCAGGTGACATGCCAGTCCTTGGGGATTTGTTGCCCTGATTATAAAGAATTTTGTCTTCAAATTTCTCCATACTCAGGATCTCTGATGGGAGGCAAAGACTTTTTGATTGAAAATACAGCTCTTAATGCCTCTTCTGTGCTAACATGCAGGTGGGTCACGATTTTATATAATCTCACTTTCCGACAACAGGCAATTACCACAATACAAGACTAGCCTATACAGGAATGAAAACGTAAAA
Organism: Sclerurus mexicanus; assembly: GCA_013396755.1. Taxonomy (NCBI): domain Eukaryota; kingdom Metazoa; phylum Chordata; class Aves; order Passeriformes; family Furnariidae; genus Sclerurus; species Sclerurus mexicanus. The sequence continues at coordinate 5,009 of VWZF01002015.1, forward strand.
TTGTTAGAGTCCTGAAATATGCAAAAGTTCTGCTGAACCTCACTGTCAAGGATACATGTTGACTCTATTTCTAGACGGGATCATTTCTTTTAAGTCAAGTTATTGTGTGATACAGTCATTATTTTGTTAATTCTTTCCTTAACATATTAAAAGTGACTTTTCAAAAGGATTTTTTTTTGCAGGGCTCTTGGTTGTCAATATTTCTTAAGCATTTCCCTTTCATGGGAAAGAAGTATTTATTTCTAAATCTGAATGAGAAAACAGCAAGAAAGTAATGTAGATAGGACACCTTATGTTTTTCCTGTAAGAGAAAACTTTGGATCCTAAGTGTGTCAGCCTGTATCACATTTAAGTGCATGTGTCACACATGAAATACATACAGTACACTGAATTTTGCTGACCCAGGTGTCCTTTTCACAAAAGGTTCTCAGTGAGATTTTGGGGTCCTTCCTGTCTGGATAGCAGTACCTGAAAAGATTTTTAGTTCTTCATTTGGAAAATCTTTGACCCACGCATTCATTCCATAGAACACAACCATGTACTTAGAATTACCTGCACGATTGCATTATTATAGCCTATACAAACTTCAGTGCAACAAGCAATGGTACTATTTCCTGGCAGGCCCCAATTCCCTATGATACTTGGAGTAGCTATGCAGTCAATACACATTAGTCTTGAAGAGACAGGTGGGATTATACTTTAGCACACTGGGCAAGAGCCCTAACTGGAATCAAATGGTTAAATAATAAGCAATGAGTTCTGAGTTAATGTTTGCAACAGAAATTCTAGAACAGCATGAAATTACTTTTGTTGTGTTCGCAGGACTTACCAGCATAAAACCCCCACAAAATCAGAAATTTGCAATCACTGCGTAACATGGTCAGTGTTAAGGACCCTGTAATCCTATTAATGCTATAACATTACCTTTCTCTTACTGCTGTTCCTGTGTTATTTTTTGCTAATTTATAATTTCTCCCTCCCCCAGTAATAAAATAGTAAATCGAAGGCTTGTAGATTGCTGTGTATTTGTGCAGTGCCCAACAGGTTCCACGCCGGTGTAATAAGCGCAAACAAATTTTTCCAGTTTATATTCACTGCTACAAGCAAAACAGCCATGGCACTTGAAATGATCTCTTCATGATACAAAGTTGTGTGATGAAACACAACTGAGACATTCAGAATTTTCCTTCTCTCAATGGTGACAATGAAAAGTGTTTTCCACGTCTACAGGTTCAAGCAGAAAATCAAAACCAGTGGCTATATTGCTAAGGATGGAAAAGCCCACTGCATCTCCCCGTTACTTTATGAGACTGGTTTCATCCCTTTTGAAGTTTCCATAGATGATGGGTTGACGTTTCCCTACTCTGGAACTTGGTTATCAGGTTACTTACTTAAATTTACGTCATTCCTATTCTTCCTATATTCTTCCTCCATGGATGCAAGATTATATAAACCTTCCCTTTTTGATCATTTTTCTTCTTCTTTAACAGGCCTCAGAAAAGTAATTCTTGCTGTCCTCATGTTAATTTATCTTTTGAAAGATGAACTTTTACAGCAATTGAGTTCTGCTGCTATACAGTAGCAGCAGCAGCATTAACTCATAAAAAGTCCTGCTTAAAAATGAGGTTGACCAAACCAGTTACTTTTTTTGTCAGTCCTTCTATCAGAAAATAACTGCATAGTGGTGTTGCAAACATCAGTAAGGGCTCAGCTTCAGCTTACCCATTTTATGTTGTGCATCCTGTACTGTGTAAAACATACGCAGGGGAAACACTGCTAAATCTTCAATAATATAGTAGCACTTTTTCAGGACTATGCAAAGCAAAATGCCATTCATCCTTTTTTTCTGCTCTGTAACGCAGTACATCACAGCAAAGTTTCAGATGAAGAAAAATGTACTTTGGTAAATGAGACAAAATGGCAATACTACGGCACCCCCAACACTGATGGAAACTTAACTCTTACCTGGACACCTCAGGCACTTGCAGCAACCCATGTCAACATAGAAGTCTGGGGATACCATGAAACAGGTAAAGTGGCACTTTTCCTACATGTGCACGAGCATTTATCATAGGTTATCGCATAACTTATGTCCAGAACTCTGCGCAGCAAGTCATTGCTTTCACTGAGGCCTCAAGAAGAGATCTACAAGTATAAATAACTCATGACAATAATGTCAGCTTTTCCTCTTCATTTACATATGGATGGAGACATCTAATTTCAATTTTGTGGTAATTGTTCTTTTCCAGTGTCCAAAACCTTTTTCTTCCTCTATATGACAGGTGACAGTTACTCGGAAAACTGGTTGGCTGAATGGAAATATCTTTATACTTTGGCAAGACAAATCCCCAATACAGGGGAACATGCTTTCATTCCTGTACCCACTGAAGGAAATTACAGTACATGGGACTTTGGAATTTTGAGAATCACATCCAGCAGCTATTCTGATGGACAGAGGCAAGTGCATCACAGCATTTGTTAATCATAGGTACCTTATTATTGCTTCCTGGAGTAAAGTTGTTATCTCCTTTGGCATTTAAAACTGGGACTCAGACTCCATTTCACATGGAAAAATGGGGAGATAATTAAAGGGTAAAAGTGAGAAAAACTCATGGGTCAAGATGAAGACAGTTTACTAAGTAAAGAGAGGCATGAGCATGGAGGAAGTAAAGCAAAGGCAATCATTTAACCACCTGACACAAGCAGACCAATGCACATTCAGTCACCCAGTAAGGGCTGCTTTGGAAAAACTCTGCCGGAGTTTTATTGATGGACACGATGATCTGTGGCATGGAATATACCTTTGGCCGATTTGGGTTGGCTGTCATGGCTGTGTTCCCTCCTAGACTCTTGACAAGCCCTAGCGTGTTTCCTGGAGGACAGCCTGAGAAACAGGGAGGAACTTAACACCGTGCAAGTACTGTTTGGCAGTAGCTAAAACACTTGCTGTGTTATCAACATGGTTTGGTCACAGATATGAAACATGACACCGTATGGGCTGCCATGAATAAAATTACTCCACTTCAGCCAAACCCAGTACTCTCAGCAGACTAGGATCTGCCGATTTTTTTGTCACAACTGTAGAGGAGTCCCTAATTGTGGAACTTCTGTCATTGCAGCCACAAGCCTTCCTCTGCATTTATTTTTTTTTTCTATTTTGTATGCAGGCTTTTGCATTCCTACAAACTTTATGCTCACTTCCTTTTATTTCATTGCATTATTATTTTGTATTATCGTTCATTGTATTTCATTTCATTCACCCATGCTTTTTGGTGAATTACCTCTGTAAGTGCTCCATACATATTCTGAGATTGCATATGACTTCATAATTTTTCCATGTCTGCAGTTTTTAATGCAAATGGTGTAGGCTCTATGAATATATAAATGCTGCCTCTTTAGAGCTAGAACATATTGCTAATACTTCAGAACCTTTTTTAGCGTTTAGAAGTCACTACCCAGAGGAGGTTAACCTTTTCTCCTTTTTGAGGGTTTTTTAATACACTTTGTATATGATATTTTTTCATGGGTAGAAAGCAGAGTAGCCTTGGAACATTTCATGGATTCTGAATGGTTTCTCCCCGTCTCCTGCCGTTAAACCTGATACTACTGGGGCACAGGGTTATGTTTTGTTAAAGAATCCAGATGTTCTTCATTCTGTCTTAAATGGAACTACAGTGTCAAAATGGCATGAATAGAAAGCCTGTCTCTAAAAGGATCCAGGTAAGCCAGACTCAGGAATACTAAAATGTATTCTGACTATTCCATGGTTGCTGCAAGCTGTACTGTCACTTTCTGAATTTGGAAAATTTTCATTAGTCATAACATTGTGCAGGAAAAAGAAAGCAGTGGGCTTTGTAATGAAATAACACCTTGCAAGTTAAAAGATGCTTTGTAATTATAGTTAGTTATTGAGACACAGTGTTACTGTCACAACAGTGCTTGTTCAGTTCTCAGATCTACTTTTTGTCTCTCTTTTTTTTTTTTTTTTTCCAGCAACATCCCATCAGTGTGGAGCAATGAGCATGCTTTGGCTTGGCACCTTGGGAAAGACTTCAGAAATGACCCGAATGCATGGGCAACTGCAAAATGTATAGAATGGGACAGAAAGGAAGAGAAGCTTCCAAACTTCATGGAAGAAATTGCAGACTGTCCTTGCACCTTGGCACAGGCAAGAGCTGACACTGGCAGGTTCCATGTAAGTTATTAATTGATCCCTCTGGCTTATTACAGATCCAAGTAGAAGCTTAAGAAATGCCGTAATCCACACACACACCCCTGTTCCCCCTCTAAACAGCATTACAAGGAAATTAAATTACATTTAAATTAGCACAAGTAGTACGTCAAATAGCTGAGGCAAATACAACTTATCCGGGTAGTATGAATAAAAGGAGTGCCTGTAGGACAGCAGATGGAAATTACCTTCAAACAGGAAATTCTGAGAGTAGTTATAGTGATAGACAGAAAACACACGTGGAGGACAGTGAGCTCAGTGGAGCTGGGAGCAGAGTTGTCTTCTTCAAGATCCTACAAGATGGCAGTCAGTGTTTATAGGCAATACAATATCCCATGTTGGAAGAAGGAGGCCGCATTTCTGCCTAGTATATCATACTTCACTACAAGCCCTTATGCCTTGTACTTCAGAGATCAAGTCCAGAGCCGTAATCCATTATTTCCTTTCTCTTCCTTCCTTCCTTCCTCTTTCTCAGCTTCATTAGTAACAAGGAACTGGCAAAAGCTAAGAAATCAATTGCCATTTAGTCTACACTTTCACTTGCAGTGCTGATCTGAGGACCAGATGAGGGTAGCTTCCTCACCTATTTGTGATAACAAATGGTGGCAGTGTGTTTATACATATTAAAAAGAAAAAGGGTCAATTTTGTTACTGTCTTGTTCTGGTTATGAGGATCCAAACATCATGTGTATTTCAAACGATACAGTTAAAAGCACATGAAGAAAAAAATAGACCCACTGCACTACCTCTGTCTAAAAACATAGAACAATCTTTTAGTCTCTTGTGATCTGTGTTTTTTATAAACTTACAGTTGAACCTCCATCTAGCAGTACTTGTTCTTCAACGTCTGTTGTAATAGACTGCAAAATGCTCAGGTTAGGCCTGTTGCTCCAGACACTTCAGTATAAAATTCACTGTTTTTCTTGTGATTCCATGCTATTCAACACACAACCTCAACCAGTTTGTGTAGATTTTGCGCATATGTCAGATACAAAAGGTAGGGACAGGACATAAAAATAGAAAGGACAATGGGGAAAGAACCGCATTAAGTGTGAACATTGATCTTTTTCAGACAGATTATGGCTGCGACATTGAAAAGGGGAGCGTGTGTACTTATCACCCTGGTGCTGTGCATTGTGTAAGAGCCATTCAAGCCAGGTAGAGAAAATTCTTTTAACTGCATTTTTTTAATGACTCATTCCACCTCAGAGATAGCAGCATGACAGAAGGCACAAAGGTTTCTGGCATCTTAAGTCAGGTTCACAGCAACCATTCTTTCCCTCTTACTGATATATCGACCATCCTTGCTGAGTTGAAGTTAAGGCCTCAGGTTTAATAAACAATAAATTGCAGCATGTGAAATCCTAGGATACCTAAACAAGAGCTAATGTCTAGAAGAGATTTGATTAGGCCTACTTAAGCCTTTTTCATGTTGGTCTAATTAAGTTCAGCAAGTTAATCTTCGCACTATTTCTATCAGAACTATTTCAAAGAGTGCTATGTTCATGGAACCATAAGGCCTACAGAAGGCCTTCTAACCAAGGCCTTCCTTATTGCCTTGGTTAAAAACCTCTCCTTCCCTATTCCTAATCTGCTCTAATTTATAAGAACCAAGAGGGGCCAGGGGTGAAGTCTGCCTGAACATCATATAAAGTGTGTCAACCAAAACATTTAGCTGTGTCTATAAAAAGGCAATAGGTAACCCCCAAATACAAATGGACCTCACAGAGCCGAATGATGACTTTCTCACTGCTTTTCTCAATCAGTCCCCAGTATGCGGCAGGACAGCAGTGTTGCTATGACTCCACAGGAACACAAATCCTCACTCATGACTCCACAGGAGGCAGCACACCTGATCGAGGCCATGACTGGGGTTCACCACCTTTCATGAAGCCTCCCCGGATACCTGGTTTTTCCCATTGGCTTTATGATGTTATCAGCTTCTATTACTGCTGCCTGTGGTCTGATAATTGTCAGGTCTATATGAAAAGGCGTCCCTCCAGTGACTGCAGGACGTATCACCCACCTCAAGCTGGTAAGGGCTTCATAATTCCATTGTGGAGTATAGCCTTTTGATACAGTGTTGGCTTTTAGAATATTTGTATATGTGCATATATTAGTTGACAGTGGTGAGGGCAAACATTACTGCCCGTAACAGCCTTTCAAAGTGCACCCCTGAACGTTCGCCAATGAATATGAGAGCAACTGGAATGACTTTTCTTGTTATTCAAGGTTCTCGTGGCTGTTGCTCATATCACTTTTACCGTGGATCAGATCAGCCTTGCATTTTTTCCTTTGATTAAATGCCATTCTTTGGATCACCACAATGAGATTTATTTTTATTCCTCGTGAACTTAAGAGGAGTAATGGGTTGTGATTTTTGCTTTTCTTGTGTCTCATTTTGCTTTTTAAAATAGCATCTGCTTTTGGGGATCCTCATTTCCTCACATTTGATGGTCTGAACTTCACCTTCAATGGCCAAGGGGAATACGTGTTGGTAGAGTCTGATCTCACATCCCTAAGAGTGCAAGGGAGGACACAGCAGGGACGCTTTCCCAATGGTAAGTTGGTAAGAGAGGAGCAGTGATGACAAATAATAGCTTCTGAGGTTTCTCGATTTGTACTTCATAGCATTCCTCCTATCGTCTCTAGTCTTCTCCTTTTTTTGGCCCTTTGTGAAAGGTTACTGTTTTGAACATAATGAAAAGGCAGATACCATGTTCAGGAAAAAAATTGCTTCCTAATCAAAGTTTAATTACTAGTTTTATTGAATGTGAGTAATGGAAGTATAAGGTTTTCTGTTGTGTTTAAGAGCTCAAAAAAAAATTTCTCATTTCTCTCCATATCCATTCTCATCCATAAGGAAATACAAGATCAGGTCTAGAAATCAGTCAATAGACATAGCCACCAGGTGATGCATTTTGATAGTATCGTAGCTGAAAATTAATAGAAAGCATGTAAATGTAAGCCCTATTTTATTTTCTTTCTGTGTTAGATACGTATGCATGTGTGTGTTGACAGAGCAAAAATGTTCCAGAATAAGCTCAGAGAACATACTTTGGATGGGGAAAAAATTCTTTCTGAGCACCTCAAGGCAGCAGAAAATTACAGAATGTATGGTGAGAAGTTGGCTAAGGGGGTCATTTTCTTATTAAAAGAGGCCTGATGGTCCTGGTCTGTTAGCTTGTTCTTAAAATGAAACCTAAGGCAGAAGAAGCTTTCTGGAGGTACCTGTGGCCTTCATAATTTGAAAGGGTAAATGGCAAACCAGGCGGTTTTAAAAAGGAGATTGTCATATAACTGCATTTTAAAATGAAGGAAAAGTAGAGTGTGAAAGAGCATAATGGGATCATGCTTCTCATAAGGCTGAAAAGATATTTCTGTTTATGCTTTTCCTGTAAAATATGCTATTTTACAGTGCATAAAATAGCAGGTTTGCCTCAGTAAAAATATTCCAGCTGGTCTTAGGGATGCACTTCAAGGATATGGTACTTATGGTACAATTATATGGATGAACTAAAAATTGTCTGTGCATTTTAGCACCCATGTAGATATACAGCTTATACTATCACATTGGATAGGATGGAAATTATGAAGGAAATATGTTGCCCTTGATAGATTTTACTGTGTTTATGCTAAAAGTAGCACGAGTCACTGAGTAGTTTCTTCTGAGGATCAGTTTCTTAAATTTCTGTTCTGTTTCCTTTCTCTGTCACGTCCTCCCTAGAATTATCTTCAATTTTCCCAGACCCTACTCACAGGACTGAATGTGCAAGGACATCAGTCAGCCTTCTTACATAGTGTAGCCACTGCCATTAGGATGAAGAATTTAGAATTTCCAGTCTTTTTTAGCATTAGACATTCTGCTTTCAATACACCGTACTGTATGTTTTTATGTGATTTACATGCTTAGCCATTTCCTCAAATATAAATAATCATATTTCATTATTTTTAGGAAATATTTGTTTGGGGTTTTTTCCTGTACTGCTGTAACCTTCTATATTTACTTTATATCACATTGGGTATTGGGGGGGATTGTTTTTTTATTTGGAAGGAACTGGAGCTCAGGCAACAGGCTTGTCTGCAGTGGCCATGCAGGAGAACCACTCTGATGTGATTGAAGTACGGTACTCAGAGGATTTTAATCTGGAGGTCCTGTTAAACCAGAAGGTTCTTAACTTCTCTGAACAAACCTGGATGGACCTGAAAGGTTAGTTATAAATATCACCCTCGTAAACTATTGTATGCCGATGGAGCCCATGTGCAGTTAAAAATATCTCTAGATGCATGCATTTCAACTCTCTTTTCAGCATCCTTTCGTGAAACAGCCTGCGGGTCCCCAAAAAAATATGTAAGAAGTAAACAGAGAACAGGCAGTGTCCCAACTGATTAGAATTTATTTTATGGTTACGTGACTTTCTTCAGTTGCTGCAAAATTGAGGCAGAATCAGTGGTAATGCACAGTTGGCATGCACCTTGATGAAAGAAATAAAACTGAGAACACAGGGTAGAATGCCCTTTCCATCCAATTTACCTACCTGACCTTGTGTTTAGTGCACAGATTCATCTGGCCTTTGAGACTGTTGACAGCTATAATGTCAGCAGGAATATAGACACCAGAATTATGGGCTACACATCTCCTTTCAAACTGCCATGGATCAAGCATGCTACAGAGAAACACACGGTGGCTGTCTGTGTTCCCATAGAGAAGTGTAGCAGAGAGTCACTGTTCAGATGAGCACATCAGAACCTGCAACCTTACTCCTCCTCATCAGCATTACTGGCTGCAACGGGAAGACACAGAGTCACCTGATCTGCCAGTAGTCTGGACCCATGGCACGTTTCCCTTTCCCAGAATATCCGAATAATGTAAATGACAACCTCTAGCAAAACCATTCTTTGTGCCTGAACTTTCTAGGATGTGAGAGGTTTATGAAGGGATGGCATACAATAAGAGAATCATAAATGGTTTAGGTTGGAAAGGACCTTAAAAATCATCTCGTTCCAATCCCTCTGCCATGAGCAGGGTCACCCTCCACTAGACCAGGTTGCTCAAAGCCCCATCCAACCTGGCCTTGAACACTTCTAGGGATAGAGCATCCACAACTTCTCTAGGCAACCTATTCAGATGCCTCACCACCCTCCCAGTGAAAAATTTCTTCTTAATATCTAATCTAAACTAAACCTCTTTCAGTTTTGAAGGCATTATCCTAGAAAGAACAATGAAGTGTTTTAACAGGTGGCTTCAATGTCCACATCTTCTATGTCCTCTTTCAGCAGCTTGTAGAGCAATGGTTTTCCTTCTCATCCTGTGGATGGGGAATAGGATTAAAAACTCTGTACTCTACACTCTGCTTTGAGTTTACTGCATCTAATGCAATGAAGCCTACAAGTGAAATGAAATATAGTGAAATGTAACAAAAATATATACTAAAATATAACTGAATTTCACATTTAGCTATCGGGAACTCTCTCAATAGATCAGATGTTATTCCTCCATTCTTCTGTCAAAAGGACTATGAAAAGTCGACTTTGTTTCTTCCAGAGCTGTGACCATTTGGTTAATCTTTATGCTAATTTGACAAATATTCTTGACATCACTAGGATTTTAACAGTAATCCTCCTATTTAACAGAGGATGTTTTATGTGGCTAGCAATTAGTATTCCTCGAATGGCTGAAGAGCAGAGGGAGGGCTACATTGACAAGGAGATGCAGAAGCAGAGAGATGCAGAGGGGGGAAAAAATGGAACAGACATTGATAAGGCTTGGAGAAGAAGCCATATTAGGGAGGTCTTGACAAGACAAGGAAGAAGGAGAGGAAAGCGGTGACCACTGAGAGTGGTGCTTCCAGCTCACAGGCACTCTGTGAGGTAGTCATGTCTTAGAGCTTCTGGCCTGGGACATTGGCAGAAGAAAGTGCATCTTATATCAACAGTGGATCTTTCTTTGCTACTGCTCTGCAGTAGCCACCTTACCACAATTGCAGTATGAAGGTGTGGCTTTCCTTTAAATGCTTCTCAGAGCTCAAAGTGGAAAGGAGGAAAAGCTTTATGAAAAATGGTTATAACAAAAGATGATGTTAACTGATGCTAAAACACAACAGCTTGTTCACTATGGATAATTAGCTATTTTGTCCTCTTCCTCTCATTGTTATAGGTCTCTTTCTCCATTCTACACCTGATCAGAACATCACAGTGATGTTCTCTTCTGGGTCTGGAGTGGAAATACGGGGAAATGGAGGATTTCTGACCGTGACAGTTCTGCTCCCAGAGAAGTTTATTAATCATACACAGGGTCTCTTTGGGGTCATGAATAGCAATACAGAGGACGAATACACCTTCAGGAATAAAACCACCATGTCAGTTCATGCAAGTCCCCAGCAGTTGTTTGAGTTTGGAGCTAACTGTAAGTCATTTCTCTGGTCTATTACTACATTGTTGTTACAAATTCAAAACAGCTTGTGATTGAAAGATTAGGAAACTAAGTCGGTGCCAAGCAATCAGAACTGGGAAAAGAGAAGTGAATAAAAGAAATATGCCCTTCTCTACCCAAGTGGGTAACATACCTAGCTGAATGATTGACAACAGAACCACAACAGAGTGTTCAGAACGTTGTTCTGTCAAGAGTCAGACCTCGTATTTCACAGCTTGCACTTTTAGAATATCATCTACTATGGCCAGCTGAACACAGTATCAGCAGACTACAGTGTTAGAGATGTACAACAATAGCCAGGGTCAGCTATCTTTTTTCAGAATATTAGCAATGTTTCCATCATGTACCATGTTGACAATTTTTAAAATAATTTATTAAATCACAACTTAATAATTGTCCCTTTAAAAAAGCGGATGCGAGGAGATGTGTGTAAAAAATGGCTCCTGTCATTCAATGAGTGATTAGACTGCTATATCTAGCCTCAGGATTAGATTGATCAGCGTTCATCCTGACATCAGGCTAGGAGATGGGCCAAAAACATGATGCAAAAATACCCTCTGGCTACCAGTTGATCTCTGTGTTGAGCACAGTGTAACAATACTCCAGGATTCAGATTATACTGAAAAGCCTCACTGCTTCAGCCTCAGGAAGTTTCTGATTTTAGCAGAATGAAAACAAAGAGCAGGGCCATGCCAGACATAAGAAATTTAGGGACGCATAGTCTCAGGATTTCTGTTGCTTGTAGTGTTTGCTTTCTAATGTGTTCCTCTGTCGGTTGTTCACCATTTTGCTAGGAGACACGTGAAACAATCCTTATGTTAAATCATAGCTACACAATTATTTGGATCTAATTTTAAGAAAATGGTCAAACGCCATGTAAAACAAACACTAACTTTGGTGCTAAGTTAAGATGTTGCATATGAAAAGAAGAATAATCTTGAGCTGGAAGAATGCTGTAGGCCTTCCTAGATCTCTTTCAGCTCTAGCTACATTTATGTAAATAAGCACTTGGATTATTAGCAGCGGGTGGTATGTATAGGCAATGTTACATATGAATATCTCTCTCTTTCTTTCTCTGTTTCCCAAGGGGCCATTGAAAATGGAACTTCTCTCTTTACTTATGACACAGAGTTCTTACTGAACAATTTCTTTTACGGGGAAAAGCACAATGCTTCATTTCTGCCTGTGTTCTTCCCTTATGAAGACCCTGCTGATCCCCTGGTAGAAGAGATGGTCTTGCTCTGTGATTCTGACCCATTCTGCAGATTTGATGTCCTGACAACGAGAAGCCTTCAAGTGGGAAGTTCCACAAGACTATCTCATCAGAATCACAAGCTGCTGGTAGAACATCTAGAGCCAGGTGATAAAACATTCCACAAAAATATCATTATAAAGTCACAGACACTGAGTTGGAAGGGATCCACAAGGATCACAGTCTTAAGTGAATGACCCATACACAGCATCACTACAGTTATTTCTACAGGGCAACTAAGTAGTTAGCAATGTTTGAGGATGCTTTGCTTAAATGCAGGTTCCTGCATCTGTACATACTATTATCGGGAGGAATCATCCTTGTACCAGGAAAATTCTTCATTGGTAGAATACTTAGGCAAACACAAAATAAATTTCTTTCCATTTTTTCCTACACCATGGTGCAGAAACTTTATCTTCATTTTCTATGCATTGACCTGTATTCCTTGGACTTAATAATTCAAAAAGTATCAGAAGTATCATCTTTCAGATAGCCTAAAAGTCTTTGTCTTTCCATGAGTTGCCACTGAAATGCCATTTGAATCATTGTAATGGAGATTTGCTAGTCCAAAGCTAAAATACTTTCACCAGATATGTCTCTTTTACTAGTGATCTCTTGTGGCTGGCTAGACCATCCAATCAATGGAAGAAAGAATGGAACTAGCTACCTGCTGGGCTCAACCATCAATTTCACCTGCAATCAGGGCTATGAACTCACTGGTTCAAAGGAAAGAACTTGCCAAGTGTCAGGGGCCTGGTCTGGAGACACACCCAGTTGCGTCCCAAGTACAGGTTTGTTGCCTTTTAAGTGTTACATATTGTCATTAAAAAAATGATTATGAGGGATAAGGCAATCTCAGTATACCATGATAGCCCTTGACAACAAAAACTTCTCTTGGGAAAATACTGTACATAAAATTTCTGGATTTCTAGAAAGAGTAATATTCAAATCTACAAAACAGGTGATTTATAGAGGGTTTGCGTGTGTTGGTTGGTTTTTTAAATTTTTTAATATTTTTAAAAATTATTTAATGTATCTACTCTTTCTAAGGTTTAGGACTGTAAGCTTACCTTTCTGTAGGACTGGCTAGGAACTGGTAGGCATGCTTCTTGGGTGGATGACCTAACAAATTTCAAAATCACTCTTAGAAAAATAGGAAAGCATAGTACTTAGCTAAAAATGATTCAGTAACACAAAAGTACAAAAGCTACAGAAAGAATCCTTATATTTACAGCATTATTTTTATGTAATTTTGTCATCTATATGTAATGTTCTTTAGCAGATTCATAAATATATAACTTATGCATATGCGCATACATATAGAAACTATAGACTATTGAAATCCTTTACTATCTATATAATTTGAGCTACTGTTCAAATATAAATGATGGCACAACCCCCAACCACTTAGTGTCATCTTTTATTCTGTCATCACTAATACAAATTTAACTTTCTTTGCAACTAACTGGGGCAAGCATATATCCAGTCTGAGCCATCTGAGGGGTGAGTTATGAAGTCACACATTATAAAATGAGCACTTGAAATTTTATAGAAAAGGACCTCGGGACCCTGTAGACAAATTAGTTGAACATGAGCCAGCAGTGTGCCCTTGCAGCAAAGAAGATTCACGGTGTCCTAGACTGCATTAGGCAATTACCTTCAGGTCGAGGGAGATGATCTTTCCTCTCTGCTCAGCACTGGTGAGGTCACACATACAGTACTCTGTTCGGTGCTGTGTTCCTCAGCACAAGAGAAGCATGGACATGCTGGAGAGAGTCCAATGAAGGGCCATGAAGATGATTAGGTGCCTGGTGCATCAATCATGTGAGGAAAGGCTAAGACAGCCAGGGGCTGTTCAGCAAGGAGAAGAGAAAGCTCAGAGGGGTGGAAGGGGCAATCATGTCAATGTGTACAGATACCTGAAGGTAGGCTGCAAAGAGGATGGAGTCAGGTTTTTTTCAGTGGTGCCCAGGGACAGGACCAGAGGCCATAGGCACTCTGTGAAACACAGGAGTTTCCCTTTGAACATCAGAAAACACTTTTTTTTTACTGTGTGATTGAGCACTGGCACAGGTTGCCAAGAGAGGTTATAGAGTCTCCCTCCCTGGAGATACTCAAAAGCTGTGAGGTCATGGTCTTGGGCAACTGACTCTGAGCGGTCCTGTTTGAATGGGGGAGTTGGACATCATGACCTCCAGAGGCACCTTTCCACCTCAGCTGTTTTGTGATTCTGTGATTCAAGAGCAGACAGAGCCCACACTTGAACGCTTTCACTCTTTTTTTCTAAAAGATTATGTTATCTCGATACATAATGCATCATTCTATAGCAGTAAAACTATTGTAATGATGTAATGTAATGAATAATGTAATAGTATTTAGCATACTTAACAAAAAATTATTACCCCTCTTGTGTTAGTAATAACAATTAGCCTGGGACTGTTGGATTTAGTAGCAGTTAGGCTGTCTCTATGATTTACAGAAAACAACCCAAAATTTTCTTTATAATCATACACACACTCCAAACGCCCTCAAGATGGCAATATTTCAAAGCACCAAGGTGATGCAAGGCCAGATGGCATGTTTGAAGCACTTTCAACGCTGAGTTAATAGGTCCCAAAAGCACTCATCAAATTCTTCATACCAACAGATTCTCCATTCTGAGCACCTCCCAAAGAAATGTGGAAAGTGCATTTCACTTCAGCAATGAATTTCTGTCATGCTGACACATTTCACTAGCCTCTGCAGGCCTGTACCAATTGCTTGTACATTTCCAATGCAGTTCTGCATGTTTAGTGATGTTTGTAAGACCAACCACAGTGAGTTTGGGCAGCAGACAAATTTGCAAAGGCCAGATATTGAAAATTTAGCGGCAAAGCATTCTGCCAAGCTGAAAACTAAGAACGTTTTTCCATTGCTGCCATCAACCACATACATACTGGCTTAAAACCAATCAGATTCAATAAGCAAAATGGATGCTGGCATTTACAATAGAAAAAGGGGGCAGAAAGCCAGCCCTGAATGACCAGAGGGAAGGAGTTGGAAGTTATGTAGCGATTCATTGCATTCAGAATGATGGGGACATGATGTATCTTTATGGGTAAGTAAAGAAACTCCACAACCTTTTCCAATAGTTTCCTGAAAGATTACAAAGAACAACAAGGTATGAAAGAATTTTATTTTTCTGATTGCAACAAAGACTTTTCTTACTATTTGATATCGGGGGTTGTAGTTAATTTGCAATGTGAACCAGAAATGATGATTTTTATTAGCCTCGGAAGTTGGAGTCTGACAATACTGTCCGATAACAGTAGGATACTGACAATACTGTCAACTGTTCAACACAATATAAAATACAAATTGCATACACAGTTCTTCATTCTTTTTTTCTTACTGCTGTGCCCTAATAATGGTGTTCATAGCTGGATTTGTTTCTCTTTCTGCATCACAAGGTATGCTGCTGGATATCAGTCTCTGTCTGAGAAGATTATTGCATTGACAGGTCCAAGTCTTTACAAAGAAGATGGGCAATACAGTTCAAAGTTTCTTGCACTTATACCTAAACCTCTAGTATTTTTATAGCATAGACAGCTAGTACTTGCTTTCTATTAAATACATTTCTGCCTCTGGTCTAAGACATAGCTGAAATGCAGCACCAGTTATCCTTGTGTTGATTATTTTGCTATTCTCTCTCTTCTTCATCCCCGAGCCTTCTCTTCTCCAGTACAAAAAAGATCTTCCTGTTGTCAAAATCTGTTGTTCCTGAGGTCAGTTTCCTTCACTGTCTTTTCTCTTTACACAGCAGCATGCTGCTGTTTCGTGAACATACATTTTATCGAGTCCTGTGACAGAAGACCTTCTTGATGCCAGGAAAATGCTGACAAAATTAATGGACAGCACTTTCAAATTTCTGGGTGTCCGAATGGGTGACCACTGATCTAGCCACTGTGATTAGTGGTCACATTCTTACTTTGAGTGTGAACTATTAAAATGCACTTTTTCAAACTATTTCTCTCATGCTGGTCAAGAACACAGGGCCCAGCCCTCTATTATTCTAAGTTTACAGGTGTGCTTCTTTACAGTGCTGTGTTCATTACACTTGCTGCATTTTTGTGGCACATAAAATTCAAGCTCTGTGTTGCAGATCACCAAGGGTTTTTACTTGCTTTGTGCTTCTGTTTTTCAAAAGATAAAACAGTTAAAACAAAGGCATAAGGACTACGAAAACTGGATAGTAAGAGAGACAGAAACAAGAAAATTTAATGCCAGTTCTCTTGCAAAATCCATTTCAGTATTTGAAACTTCAAACACAAATTATGCTGTTGGGCCTGCATATTCGTGCTTTCGAGTTTTGCTTCCTTTAATTAAAATTTCTATGGAAATCCTCTGCTAGTAATTATTTTGCTATGCTTCTAATTGCAATCCCACTGCAAGTCTTGCCAGGAACTTCTCTTCACAGAATATCACGGAAGAACAAAGAAGCCATCCAAGCACAACCAAAAAGGAGATTCTAGTAAAATCCCAAGTAACATCAAGCTAAAAATCATAAAATCTTAGCACTACAGGTATCTACAGTCTTTTTGGGACTGACAAAAATTTGGTGATGTTAAGTGCAATCTGACTTTCAGTGTCTTTTGGAGGTCTTTTCTCTTCCCCCCTCCCCCCCCCTTTCTCTACTCACTTTTATATTTCCTTTTCCAGGCTCAGGCTCTGTGTAAATACAGTTCTTTTTGAAAAGTTGTTAGAAATCTGACTAGTTTTCTGTGCTTTATTTAAACACAAAGATTTCATAATAGAGGCAAATCACTACTAGATCAACTACATAGGCCAGTGGTAGGTTCTCACCATTTGGCAGAGACTGGGTATTTGCCTGTGAGGTATGTGTGAGCCAAACATTAGTTTTTGAGCCTTGTACAGAAGTTACTGGATGAAGGACCAATGCCTGTGAAAGAGTTTACATATTCCATTTCTTTCCTTAAGCTTCACTATAAACCAAATTAGAAACCAAATTATCTGCTCTAGGATCACAGAAGTGTCTGTTACATCACTCTGCCATCACTGTGTGCTAGGCTGTCGTTTGGGCAGTTCTTACTGCAGCGTGAAAAATGATGGAAGGAAGGGCTGGCAAAAATGCAGCCCAGATATTTTAAAGCTCAGGTGCACCACTGCTCAGCTTGCACTAAATAAGCTGTGTGCTTCCTGGTACTTGCACATAGAGCTCTCACTAGATGCAAATAAAAGGGCAGAGAATTGAGTGTATTTTGATCTTAGGACACCACTATGTCTCAGAGCCAAAGAACTACATTTCTGTTTGACTCTGACACTGAACTTGGGACAAAGATTGCTCACACTGGGACTTGCAGCTTTTCAGTGGTGGTTACTCCAGAAGGTATTTTCCTTAAAGGATACAAAATACAGGAATCATTGTTTCTCCCAGACAGTTCACATCAGATGCTGCATCTCCTAACTTTCACCAGTCTTCTTAAGTGCCATGAAAAATTTACCTCTGTGATATCTTTAGCCTCCATTGTTCACAGCCATATTGCATCCTGCTAGCACTGCCCTACAGGACTGCCAAGACTTCTTGAACAGCATGGAGAGTGGCTTGGCAACTAAATCAGTCAAATCCCTAGGACTCTGGGATGTATCTAATCAGATTTCACAGACTTGTGTACTTTCAGACTCCTTAGGTGGTCATGAACTTGATCTCTTACAGTGGGAAGGACTTTGTTCCCCCTGTCCCTGTCTTGCAGTCCACCTACTCAAGAGGTATGGGATGAGAAGCTGTCCTTGAAGACTGAGGCACAAATGTCGTTGAGTACCTCAGCCTTCTCCTTGTCTGTTGTTATCAGTTTGCCATCCTTGTTTACCAGGGGGGTACAACTTCTTTGACCTTCTTTTTCTCACTGAAAAACCTGTAGAAGCCCTTCTTGTTACTCTTTGCATCTTTATTCAAGTTCAGCTCCAGGTTTGCCTTCACCTTTCTGAACCAGTCTGTACACATCTGGACTGCAGTACATTATTAGGAAAGGGACAGATCTGGTAATTTGCAACTGGTTTAGTAGAATAAGAAAATGAAATGAGATTTGTTATTCAAAATTCATTTCATATCTGGTTTCTTTCTATCTTTCATATGTCCTTATTATGCAGTCATAGAATTAAGCTGACACTTTTAGTGTGTTCAAACTGTCTGATGCTGTATTCATACCAGAACAGTCACTTCTGCTCTATTATATAGGTTATTAAGCAGCAAAAACAGTTTCAAAATTTAATGCCAAAAGAGGGGCAAGTTTTAAATCGATCAAAGCTTATGGACAAAGGATTGAAAAAAATTCAGTTTTTGGGATTGGCAGTTCTGCATAAATAGCACACATTCACAATGATGACTACATATTAATCACTAGCCATCCTTTCTTTGAGTTACAACAGCTTTTTGCAGCCACCTGCCCCAACAGTCAAATGCAGAAATTCTGTGAGTTCCTGATCTTTACCAGTTTCAGAGAATCATGGAATAGCAAGGGTTAGAAGGGACCTCTGGAGACCATGTAGTCCAGCCCCCTTGCCAAGGCAGGCAGTTTGTTCCACAAATACAAGGAACAGAAAAATTAACACTGTATGTACAGTTTCAAAAATCCCCTTGTGACTGCATTCAAGCAGATATGAATAAATGTATCAAAGTCTTCCTGTTGTTTTGTTGTTTGTTTTTTTTTTTTTGTTGGTCTCTGTTTTTCAGCTATTGAACAAGTAATTCTTCTTGGCAGTGTATTTGGAATAGTGGGTCTTGCAGTCCTGGCACGTCTGACTTTTTTATGTAGAAAGGAGAGGTAAGGCTCAACTGAACCAAAAGCACACATGAACCTCCTAAAGAAATAGCAACTGTTATGACCTCTTTAATAATTTTTCTCATCAACAAAGAGATCAAACTTGGTATTTTTCTGCACTATCTTTTAAGAAAAACACTTCACTGTCCTTGCCAGGATAATGCCTTCAAACTGAAAGAGGGTAGGTTTAGATTAGAAATTAGGAAAAAATTCTTTACTGTAAGGGTGGTGAGGCCTCAGAACGGGTTCCCCAGAGAAGCTGTGGCTGTCCCATTCCTGGAAGTGTCCAAGGCCATGTTGGACAGGACTTGGAGCAACCTGTTCTAGTGGAAGGTGTCTCTGCCCATGGCAGGGAATTGAAACTACATGATCTTTAAGGTCCCTTCCAATTCAATCTTTTCTATGGTTCTGTTATTCTATGAAAAGGAGCTGCTCTCAGTGTTCACACCTAGGACCGTACTTACATAGGAAGATAGAGGGAAATATCTTAAAAAGCAGCAAGGCCCATAAAATATGTAAAAATCCCAATTATTTAATATTATATGCTTTTAGATTTCTTTCTTTCTCTAACAAAAACCAAAAACCACAAAAAGAACAAAACCGAAAAAAACCCCACCAAACCAAAAACCTAAACCAACAAAAACCACAAAACAACAGAAAAACAAGTAAGGACTATATTTTCAAGTCTTCTCCAGACACCTTTCAATCCTAAAAGTGAAAGATAAGTTTTTCACTCAAACACGTGATTCTGCATATGCGGATGGGGTGGGGAATGATACCACAGTGTTTAGAATTGAAAGAAATCAAACTACCAGGGTCCTCAGTAAATCAGTAAGTTGGTTTATGCTTTTCCCTCTCAGCTAGCTGGGAGGACTGCTAGGTAGTCGCATATGTATCTAGTAATATTTTGGCCATATGTTTCTCCTAGCCTAAAAAAAAGCCAATTTAATGCTCAGAAGTTACCACTGAAGCCCAAGTTCACCGCTCACTCAACTTTTTTCCTGTCTTTTTTGTACTCAAAAACCAACCTTCTTTCCAGACCTTTCATTATCAGTGTTGTCTAACCACTGACATTTGCCCAGTTTCTCCTTTTGCTCCTGTAATTTAAACCATTGTACTGGAAAATGGAAATTGATCATTGCACAGGAATAATAGCAAACCTTCAGTATTTGTTGATTTCATCATGTGTTGCTCAAATAGAAGGAGTGCTACATCTCCTTCAGCTATTACTTGCGGTAATTGAAATATTTTGAATCTTCAGTACAACAGGGGAGGGATATTGATTTTTGTGGTAGTATGCATTGGAATTACACAGAACTGGTACTTTTAAAATTGGTGCAACATTACTATTTGAAAACCCCCAATATTCTTCTCACCTTGTACTAAGCAATGACAATATGGTAACTACTTTAACAGTCATCTTTAGCCTTTGGTTTGATTTTTTTAACCTTTTTTTTTTTTTTTCTTCCAAAGACACAAAAGCAACCAGAAACTTATTTCAGAGGTTCCAGTTATGTCTGAGCAAGAAACAATGAAATCCCAGCGGAATTTTTAAGGAAATACAGAAAAAGCATAGCAGAGGACTGGATCATTCACAGCAACAGAGACAGACTTTCCAAACACAAACAGTGGTATTATATAGTATGATATAATTTGATTTCTGCTTTCAATATAATGAGTATTGAACTGTCTGGGAAATGCTAATCAACTTCCTGGGATTACATCATGGCAGGCTGAGCCTACTGTCTATCATGAACAAAAGATAATTCCTCTGAAAGCATTAGTCTCAAAGTTACAGGCACTAGTTTCTTCTACCAGTCACATCTTCGCCAGCAGAACCAGAGTTCTGAGAAAATTGAAAGAGTTCATATTTTCTCTGCACTTTTCATCTTTTACTTGAGAGTTGGTAAAAAGAAAAGAATAAGAGCCTACTATGCTAGCAATTATCAGAGAAACATTTACCTTCTCTGAGGCAACGGGAGGCTGAGATTGATGTGAAAGTGGATGCACAATCAGATGGACTACTGGCAGGTCAGATTGAATTTGCAGATTTTGTTTTTTTTTTAGTAGAGAGGGAGAGATAGTAGTATTTAAACACTGCATGCTTATATCTTGGCAAGTCTCTGAACACAGACTCAAAGTGACATTTTTGTTTCAGTTCTCACCTAATTTTAAAACTATACAATTAGAAGGGAGAGAAGGGAATTACTCAGAAAGCTATACATTTCCTGCCACATTAATGTAGAATGACTTTTTAAAAATCCATCTTTATTCAGCTGTCAAATTAGAGTCCATCTTCAAAACAAAAAAAAATCCGTTAGCTGCACTGGAAATGTTTTGCAAAACTTGCAATGCTTTCCTTGAACAACCACAACAGGCATACTGTTTATATCTAGCTGTATTATAATGTGTTTCATTATCTTCATTAAAAAGTGATTTCTGAATTACTGCCTTGTACAGAATCTTTTTAGGAAAAAGAAAATTTGCTTTTACCTACATCCCAAAGGGTTTGTGAAGTCATTTCTATATTTTTCAACTCTTTTCAACAGTGTAACAATTGCTAACTTTTGGAGGTTCTTTGGTCTGGTTTTTTAGGGTCTTTAATTCAAAAACTCCTGGAAAATCATGGTGGTTGCAAAAAGCAAGGGCAACCTATACCTGTACCAAAACTATCCTGTACCAAATGTACAGGAAAACTAAATTAATTAATAGTACAGGGTTTACATTATAATGGGAACAAGACAAATTGAAATAAATGCCTCAGACTATGTATTATGAAATATAAAATTACTCATTACTTTTTAGCTGCCGTTGCTGTTGCCACTGTTGTTGTTTGTATACAGAGACCACAAAATTACAAAATGAGAATGAGCGATCTTGAATACAGTAAGTTGAAATATAAACAGAAAGAAAATAATCATGCAAAAAGAAAAACAGTTTTGAAAGAAGTCTGAGGAATTATCACTGGCAATGAACTGATTGTCCATTGCCAGGGTGTTAGTTACAAAAAACCGTGCAACTGATGTATACACACCTATCAACTGTGTGTGCAACCGCTTGGTGGAGAAAGAGGGCAGCGTAATGAATAAAAGTGGTTTTTCTTAGGAATGCTGGAAAACTGAAATGGCCTTTTGGAGAGATGGTTGATTTTGTGAACTTTGTTAGCAATACATTGTTATAAATTTCTAAGTCTTCTCTGTTCCAGTATCCTTAAGGAGCAGAATGCCAGATAAAATGGAATCAAAACTGAGTGAATGGGAGCACAATGGGATCCCAGTCCTTTGAGAGAAGACTGTATGTGTGAGAAGGAACTAAATATTTATTCGGGCATTTATCATGAAAAAGAAAAAAAAAGGCATATCACCAAGCTAACAGAATACTGCCCTTGGTTTTCAATATTTTATCAGCTTAAAAATGCTACATTCACTAGGAATTCAGCTCAAAATTATTAAATATTAAAATTTTGACTAATATTTATATTAAAATTTTTGTGTAAAGCCATGCTAGTATATAGAATCCTTCTTCTGCTTTTTACAATCAGAAAAGGCCAAAGGGGATGTAAGTACGTTTTTGCCCTCAAAATCAACCTTACAGCTTTATATGATGGGAGGTTTCTGCATGCTCAAAGTGAGATGGATCCATACTATGTATTGCTACAACAGTTATGGCCTACAAACTGTAATCTCTTGCCTCCCTTTTCAGAGTAGAAAATTGCTCTCTCCCTTTATAGATAATTGCAGGTGTCACTTCATTACACAGCAATGGCGTAAAGGTGCTACAGGTATAAGAATGTTCGCTCTCCTTCCTTAGAAAGCAACCTTGCCGTTAGTGTGGGTTTTTTTCTGTTGGTTGCTTTTTAGCAAAGCTGTACTGCCATTGCTAAAATGTCTCACAGGTCGGGTAATAAGTCTTTGTAAAGTTTAGTCAATAGCTTGACATTACCACCTTGACATTTTGTCCTTTGGTGTCTGCATGCAGATGAAAAAAAAACTCCACAAACCCAAACCCCATCTTTCTGAATGCGCATTCACCATTGTGAGAGAGCAACACTGCTCCTTTTCCTTCGGTTCCGGGGTCTCTTCTCTTCTGTTTGTGTTTGTCGCTCTGGATGGATGTATCTCTGTAGGCGTGGGTGTCTCCTCGGGTTCGCGCGTCCAAATGTTTGGATGTGTGCGCGCGCGCGCCCTCGCGTCCCTGTCCGTCCGCAAGTGTCCCGTGTTCCTGTGCCACTCCATGTGCAGCCCCTCCCGGTGCCAGCACCGCGCCCCCGGGACCACGCGCGGGGCCCGTCCGGTCCGCAGCTCCGCCCCCCTCGGGTCGCGGCCCCGCCGTCGGAGGCGAGGGGCCCTTTGCAGGCGGGCGGTACGGCAGCGCCCGCGCCGCTTCCTCACAGCGCGCTCTGGGCACGGCTCCACCGGCCTCTCATTTCTGTTGGGCGGAAGGTGCCTGTTCGGTTTTAGAACGACGCCCTTAAATAGCGGCGTGCGGCGCTGACGCCTCGCCGCCCGCGGCACCCCTCATGTCCGCGTCCCTTAAAGAAGCTGCCGTGCGCGGGCGGGAGCCGCACGGGACTAGTACCAAGTTTGCAGCGTTCTCTTCCTGTGTCGTGTCCGTCCGTGGCCCCGCGTTTTCAAGAGATGACAGCCCGGATGCACCGCCGCACTCTGCCCTGGCACCCTCTGTGGGACCCCCGCGGGCCGGAGGGCGTGCGCGGGGCCGGGCCAGCGGCTGACCCCGCTAGGCCGCGGCTGCCGGGCCTGCCGCGGCATCAGCGGGACACCGGGTGCAAGAGGGCAGAGCGGAGTGACGAGAGCGAGACGTAGATCGCTGCTGGAGTGGAGGAGTGTGTGTGCGCGCGTGGCGGGGGGTCGCCGGGCCCCTCCAACGCTCACACTATCGGCGGGGCAGCCCCGCCTGCGAGGAAGGCTCCGCGGAGCCCCTCCGCTGTCCCAGGGCGAACGCCGTTAACGCAGACCTGTCGGTGCCAAAAGTGGAAGCGGCAGTTCTGCGGTCCCGCGTTGCAGCAGGTTGGGATGTCGGTCTCTATCCTTTCCTGTCACATGGCTGGTAATAGGATCCCTCATCTGCCACTCGGCACCTCGCCGGGGCGCACTTACAGGACACATGCTGTAGGGCCTCCGCTTCCCGCACTTTGCGCTGCTCCCGGCCGTCTGCCACCCCCGGAGCGCTGGGTCTTCCTCCTCCGAGCGCGGTGCGGCCCGGCGGCCGCTGCCCATGGAGCCTCCCGCCCTCGCCACCGTCCTGGCCTTCTCGGGGCTGGCGCTGAGCTGCTGCCGCGAGCCCGTTCTCTCCGGTGAGTGACGCTTCGCGGGGAGCCGGGAGGGGAGCGCGTTTGGGGCTGCTCCCCGATCTCCTCGCAGGGCTGAGAGGAGAGGGAGCTCCTCGAGCTCTGCAGACTCGCAGCTGGCGCGCAGCGTCCCGCGGAAGGGTTCTGCCGCCCAGCAGCGCCTCTTCGAGGTCGCGACGACGTCCTTTCCTCCTCGCCGGGTCGGTGCCGGGCTCGAGGCTGCTCGCGCAAACACGCAGGGAGTATTGTGGAAGTTTGCGGGTATTTGAGGCTTTCTCTGTGCTTGCTGAGCTGGGAGCTCGGAAACTGTATGAAAGCATGAGGTGAGAGAAAGAAGCGCAGCGCATCTCTCTGTAAAAGTGGTTTGATAGCTAGATGTGTGGAATAGAGGCATTTGCAGGGAGAGGAGAGTGTGACTCTGTGTCAGTGGGAAATGAAAAAACCCAGTGGCAGCAGGGTATAATCGGGGCTGCAGAGCCAGAGCTTGGAGAGTGGCCATCTCGCCTGTCTGCAACGTGCTGCCTCAGCTCCCTGGCAAGCGTGGACTGCTGTGACCATTCAGGTTCTCGTTCAGCCAAGGAGTCTGGGAAGCCAGAAAGGACACTACCTGTTAGTGTGATTTTTCACTTAAAATTTCTCCACGCTCTTTTGTCCTCATTTCAGTTGTTACTAGTGACTTCAAGCACGACGATTCTCTGGTACAATGGCCATTCTTTTCAAGATCTGAAGTGGCAGTTCAAGATGACCACAGTGTCACAGCCATCAGATGTGTGGTCATTCTGGATACATTTTATGTATTCTAATTGCTGATCCTTCTTATAATGTAGAATTTGCTCTACTTCTTTTTGCCATGAACACATACTTGTTCATCAAGTTTTTGTAGATGAACAAAAATTTTTGTAAAGATCAGTCTCTATTAGATTTGGAAAATACTTATATAGACCCTTTGGGGGAATAAAAAGCCTTCTACTAGGAAGAGAACTCTTCTGACTTTACCGCCTGGTAAACTTCTTGTCAGAAGTTACCTGAAGTGTTTTTAGATAAGCGTTTAGAGAGCCACCTAGACTGGGACATATCTAGACCATGTCTAACAGTCTGCTCCCAGTACCATTGGGATATGTTTAATGCACATAGTACATATATCATTCTTTTGCTTAAGTTGAAGAATGTTTGTTTGTAAGGTTTCTGCGCAAAACTGTGGACAGAACACTCCACGTGTGACCATGTCCCTCACATCAAACTGCATGACAGCAAGTGAAGGATATATCCCAGTGTGACTGGCCACTAAAGCATACAGAGATGTCTGAGCACAAGCAGCTGGGGCAAGGGAAGGAGGAAAGAATATATAATGCCTCAGAATGAAGGTGTAGCAAAGGACAATGGATTTAGGAAGCACTGCCACCTCTGTGTCTTCTGCTAAAGAACCTGGAAACAGTGCAAGTCTGCATTTTAACAATAATTTGTATGGCATGTACAAAACCTGCAGAGTTCCTAATCTGCACAAACTATACATCAGGATCTTCTTCTTGACCCTTAATCCCACAGTTTGTCATATGGTATGTTTTTAATGCCTATTCTTTTTTTTTTTTTTGTTAAATGCATGTCTTAGTAAGTTTATTATGAAGTGCAGTCAAAATACAGACTGTGTCACCATCATTTGCTAAGAAGAAAGAAACTTTTGGAATTGTTTTATGTAAAATGACTCCAACTGTCAGAAATTAGAGTTTTTGCACATGGTAGTGTGCTGCTTTTCACAGAATGTTTTTGCTTCGCTGTGTGATGTCTTAGTTTCTATTAATTCAAACAACTGACATTTATGCATTTAGACACTGGCATTTGTTCATTCAAACTTCAGCCATTTCTTGGGTGAATCAGAAATGAGAGGTGGGTGAATAGATTCCCTAACATTAAAGGACTCTATGAATTTGGTGTTTTCTTTCCATTTAGCAATATTGGGTTACCATGTCCTTGGTTTTCTTCCCAGCCGAGTCTTTCCTTTGAGCTGTTATTTCAGCCTTCTCTTGCAAACCTTGTATCTCTTGTCACCTTATTCTGCCTATGTCTTGCTGGCTCAGAAAAGCATTTCTAGTTTATATGCCATAAGCAAGTGTCATGGAAATACTTGAAAAACCAATTATTTTGGTTTTCCTTCTTTCTAAGTAGGCAGATAGAAGATGAAATAGTCGGACACTTCAGCATATCATGCTTGTACGCGTATAGAGCATAACACAAAATCCAGAGTTATATGAATGGATTTAAGCAGGATGGAGCCAAAGAAGTGGGAGGGAGGCAGGGATTACATGCTGCTAGCTGCAAAATTTTCATTCTTTGTCATATCACACCATAATAGTTGTACAACTGACCACTCTCTTCATC
The DNA here is from genome assembly GCA_013396755.1 of Sclerurus mexicanus. Lineage (NCBI taxonomy): Eukaryota > Metazoa > Chordata > Aves > Passeriformes > Furnariidae > Sclerurus > Sclerurus mexicanus. Next base: position 31,427 of record VWZF01002015.1, read on the forward strand.
CAAACACTGGCTACGGCCCATCCTGATAAAATTGCCACACCTGACAACAGAACAACAGTTTTAAATCTTCACAAAGAAAGAAAACAAATGGGTGTATTAAGGAACAGAAATTCTTATGGGGCCACATCATGCATTCTTACTTCCAGTGATAAAGAATCACAAGACAAACAAGTATATTTGCATCTTGCAGCTGAGGACCAGCTGGCAGCTGCAGAGCTCCAGCTAATATGGCATGTTTGTATTGTACAAATAAAAAGAAAAAAGGTACAAAATGCATACTTTTAAGCATTTAGAAATAATGGTAACTGCCTCTCATGCTCACAGCCTAACTTGCCTGCTTCCGACATATTCCAGAAAGGGTCTGACCATTCAGATAGCATTTATTTTTTTTAAAAAAGAGAGAAAAAAAAAGGAAAAGTGATGAAAAAGTGATTAGATTGAAGATTAGTAATCAAAGTTTCACAAGGATAGCAAATTCAGATATTTAACAGCTCACACACTGCCAGGGAACACAAATATGGAACTTCACATGTCAGTACATTTCCAGGAATGTACATTCTTACAAGACAGACAGATGTTTAAGTCAAGCTTTGGTCAAATGTCAGGTGGCATAATTAAAATGTAATCAAATACTCACTGTGGCTACTCTCTGGCTTGAACCAACACTAAATAAGTCTCGCATTCTGACCAGCAAAAATTATTGCGTTTGAGGACTTTCAGCAATTATATGTCTGTTTGTGTGGATATGTAGAATGAGCAAGATACAATTTTTAAAATACTTACGGAGTGCCCCTACATTGTAAAGGAAAAATGATCATCTAACCAAGTGCCCTCATAGCATTATAACAGAATTAAACGGATTTACCAAATGCGGAGTTTTCCAAATTGTTTCCTAGCAACTTTGAAAATAGCAATTTTAAACAAAGCTTGTACCAACTGTTGTGTTTTGTGTTTTTTTTAGCATTGCAGTATAGGTACACAAGCCTAATAGTTTCAATAAGGGCTTGTGTTATATTAGTATGAATTGGAACAGAAAAGTAGTGAAATGTAAAGATACTACACTATTTTTTCACTTGGATAGGTCTAAACCTGCCTTATACTTCCCAAAAGCATTTATTTTGCATCATAACGTAATATGGAAGGAGATTTTTTTTTTTCCCTGACCAATCATATGACAGTATGCAAATGAACTTTTGGTTCAATCAATAAAACTGCATCTTCAAAGAAAACCATTGCAATGCTAAAAATATTTTTAATAATGGCCACAGAAGCCATATTTGTGTCTTTCATCTCCTGAAGCTTCTTCTGGTTTTAATCAGTGTTCCCACATGAAGAACTGTGGCAACCTATGATAATAGAATCCCTATTTGCATCTCCAGGGAAACAAAAACGTTCTCATCTGAAGAAGGTAATGTGGTGTTCTGCCCCTTCCATCCGTGGGCCCCTGCCTCTGTTACTGCCGGGGTATCTTGGCATCAGTTAAGTGGTTTCTGTCCTTTCCTCTGTGCCTTACTTTCTCATTGAAGTGTTTCTGCTTTCTAATTATACCCTTTCAATCAAATTAGAGACTGCAGCATCTGGTTAGTGCCTGTAACTGTTGCCATCTGCACCTAGATACAGTGTTTTCATTTAAGGAGGAGTGCTTAAATAGCAAGCTCTAGCAAGAACTAGAAGAACAGTTTAGGTTGAATGGAGCTGACTTAAAACTACTCTTAGAACGCTATGCAAGCACATCAAGCAACTGACCCTGAGTCATTATTAGACATGGCACATTTGGTTTCATATCCTTATATTGTGCTTAAGCATTTTACTGATTGTTCTAAAAGGCTGTAAGAAAAACGAGAGAACCGAGCAGGCAGTCAGTTTACAGCATGTAAATTCAATGAACTTTTTGCTCCAGCCTTACCAAACATTTAATGTTCTGGCTATCACACAACTGTAATGAAACCCAAGATTTAAATAGCAGCCACTTTCATTTATCTTTCATTACTCTCTAGATTTTTAAAAGAAGATCTTGTTTTTTACTGGGCAGTAGCTGGTAGGATAATTTCTGACTTAGATAGGCTAGTTTCTGATTGATAATTGTTGTCAATCTCTCTGGCCACTAGTCAGCCCTCCACATAGCTTCCAGAATGTAAAGGAAACAAACAAAGCAAGGTACTTTTTTTTTTTTTTCCTCTCCAGTGGAATAGAAACAAGTTTGTCATTCTGAATTTTCAGTCTCAAAAGCTACATTCAGGCCTCAGACTTGAAAAGTACTCTAAGAAGTCATTTAAACCATCCTGGAACCTCTATCTCTTCAGTCTGCAATTTGTAATGTCACTGAATATATGTCTTTGAGAATATGGACTTTGAAGAATGCTCAGAAGATTTGTACGATTTCCCGCTTGTGAGCACCAAAAGAAAGAGTGTTTGAGAAGTAGATAGCTGTTTGCTTTGCTTTTCATTTCATTTGCACAGATAAAATGTTTGTATTATTTCTGTCTCTGGTAATGTGGCACAAAAGAGAGTTTCCCAGGTAACTGGGCCTTTTGCCACTAAGGACTTCAGAGATTAAAGCCAATATTTGGAAGCCCATCTTAGAAAATCATTGGAAGCCAGTGCAGACTCTGAAATGTCAGTGATTTATCATCAGTGCCTCATTTGGTAGAAAAGTCTGCACTACCTTAATTTTTCAAATGATCCTAAAGTGGTGCCCATGTGGAGTGCAGGCAGCCATGCAGTCGAAAAGTAACAAAGGCAAATGATCACTGTAAGGTCCCTACACTGAAGAAGAAACCGACACAGATGGAAAAAATTTCTACGACAGCTGCTGTTTGATCTTCCAAATGTTGATCTGGCTCTAATAAAACTAATTGTGAACCTGTATCCCACAGTGAGCACTCACTCATAGTGGACAGTGTCCCTAGTCTTGATTTCCGCTTTTTCTTTCTAGCAGTTGCCACTCAATACATACTTACCCAGCATTCATTTCAAAAAACTTTTCTGTCAACCATGGCACCTGGTATGTTGAAAACAAAACAGCCCTGACAACAAAGTGCTGTTCATGTTTTCTCACCAAGGCTCATAAGCATTATCCTAAGCATTCAAACGGCACCTGTTTGAACCTTCCAGTTTTTCACAACTAGAACCACTGTAAAGGTTCTCCCATATATCTCTGATTAATTCTGTTTACAGACATTTCACAAAACAGTAGAAACAGCAGGGTCTTTAGGCAGTTAGTAGAAGGAAATCATCACAGACACTGATTCTAATCACCGATTTGGCATAAATCTCTACTTCAGACTATGTCTGAGACCCAGCTGAGTAAGATCTTAGAAATATGAGGGGGCCAGATGCTTCAGGATTTGAGTGGTCACAGCTTTCTGTGTCTTGTCTGAAACACTAGTGTTTTAATATAGGTTTATGTTTGACAGGATAGTTTGAGCCTTGGGTGTATGAACAGAAACCACGGGGCAAATCTATCAAGCATATTGGTACTCTGATGCCTTCTAGGAAGCTCTCAGCTTTAGTGTCCACAAAATGTCTGTTCTTCCCTTGCCACTGGGAGAGGACTTGGATACAGTGCAAGTTCTGTCATAGTCTACCACAGTCTTGCAAAACTTTAAGGAATAATGCTGAAATTCAGAGAACTTGAGTCACGGTTATGATGTTAGATTCCAAGAGAAAGGCTTCATAGCCTAAAGTATCATGGGAAGTATCATTCAACATAAGGCTACAATAGTAGAGAAGTGGTTGTGGCCGGTTCTTTTACTCTTTCCCCTCTCCCTTCTACATAATCTACCAAAGAGAAATCAGGTAATTTGAGTAAGCCCAAGAGTTTTATCAATAGTGCTCAGTACAGTCTTTTCTAACTGTTTACTTTTAATTAAATTTAATTTAATTTCTGACTGTCTAATGTTTAATTTAGATGACCTCTTCTGAATTAGTTTTGTGCAGACAAATCTGGCTGACCTTTTTTAAGCTCATCTTTTCACAGAATTATTGCACCAGTAGTGCAAGATGAAAAGTAAGGTGAAGGTTCTAACCTCCTGTTCTCTTAGAACTTTTTAAAGTGCTGCCCATGCATTTGAAATAGGGAGGACAGTGGTCTGTCTGGAGAAGAAACATTTACTTTACACCTTCAACACCTTCAACCTGGGAATATTAATTTCATGGTGAGATCACTAAGGTCGTGTATTGGCTGTCACGCAGCAGAATAAGATGAAATTACTGCATGCGACAAATAGAAGAATTCAGCTGTTTACTGCCAAGATATTGAATATGCTGAGATCTGCAACTATTCTACTAGGAATTTTATAGGAAACTGTACAAAATGTATCTCAGCAGATCTCAAAGCTGCCTGTTCAAGGTAAAAGAAGGTAGGATTGTTTCAGCTAGTTTCAACTGGTATAGAGTTAATTTTCCTCTTAGTAGCTGATACAGTGTTGCATTTTGTGTTGACTATGAAAATAATGTTGATAACACACTGATGTTTTAGTTGTTGGCACATAGTGCTTACTCTGAAACAAGGACTTTTTAGTTTCCTATGCTCAGCCAGTGAGCAGGTGCACAAGAAACAGGAGAGAGCATAGAAAGGACAACTGACCTGAATTTTAAATGCCAATATTTATTTGGAAAGATTGCATTCCAGTGCCATGGCAAAATTATTATTAATCTTTACCAAAATTAAAATTTCCTAGCAAATTCCCTGTAACACAAAAGGTTATGTATTTAATTTGTTAACAGCTACTAAATTCCATAACTGAAAGTTTTCATTTCAGTGTTTTGGGCATAATCAATGATTTTGCATGGTATGTCACTGCCTGCCCTTTCCACATCCAGATGCTAACTGAGCCAGGAGAACTTTGTTACAACTCAGCTGGCACATTTTTCCCAAATCTCTTGTTATTGCAAAAGAACACAGGAGGCATTGATACAGCTACCTGGTTTTTTGGGAGCAAAAGTCTACAGCTAAGAGGAACGAAGAGAGATCTGACTCTTCCTTTTGTTCTTAAAGTACTGGTGCAATGAAGTTTGAAGACAATCGATTAAAAAAAGCTGACATGAAAATGCAAGTCAGTTGCTACTGCAAGTTAAAGCATGGGCCAGTCTAAGCAGATCCTAAAATGGGCCTTAAAATGGGCTGATGTTGACTTTTGTTTGTGTGCCAGATCACATTCAGGTGTTGTAGCATTCCTCGCATTTCTGAATAGATGTTAGATTTCAGAATAGATTTCTGAATAGATATTGCTTCTCACTTAGAAGTAAGAAGCCAAAAAAAAAAATAATAGTACAAAGCTGATGTGGACATCTTTTCTGGATGTGTTTATCACTTCTCACAACTGCTTCTTTATACTGTACATTATTTTGTTTATCTAGTTTGATTATGTTTTCCTCTCTTCTGCTAAATTAATCAGCTTGTATTTTTCAGCTATGAGATACTAAAGGTTTTATATTAACTGCAAAGCAAGAGAGGTATTGAAGAAAGTTTCAACACTGGTGGCTTTATAGTGGGTTTTTTCATATGTTTGCACAAATACCTGTGGTGGCCCGAATACTGGGAATTCAGATTTGCATTTTCAAGTAAATGTATGCAACCCACCTGCATGGCTAAGGCAGTCAGGTAAATTACAGTAAGGAGGAGTATTGACCTGAAGCTTGTTTTTGTTAAATTATATAGCTTTCTGTCCACAGGTGATAGCAGTATACATTAATGGCTGTGCAAACATCCCTTCTACGTGCCTGCAGCAACAAAATTTCATTTAATAGAAATCCTAACTTGCCTAGGCATGAAAATGCACAGTGAAGGCACAAAATATCATCTTTCATCTACTGTGCAATAAAACTGTGAAATAATTATTATAATTGCACCATTCTGATATTTGTGGGCCCAGACTAAACTAATTTCAAAGGCATGGTTTTAATAATGCATTTTTCTGTCTCCCACAGTATTTCTAAATAAAAAAAAATGGTGAACTGTTAATATCACTATTAAGCTGTGGGTTGGTTTTTTCCCTCTTCCAACTGCAGCCACACAGGTCTTTCTAGCCTTGTTTTGTAAGTTATGTCTCATGAGGGACATCTGAGATCAGCACATACTTCACTTCAGAGCATTCTCCCGCTCCCTCAGGGCAGTAGAACATCTCTGCAGCTGTAATATGGTTTCTACAGAGAATACTATCAAATCAAACAGGAGGTTTCACAGCCTGCAGTTAGTAGGAAGCTTTTGTGACTTTCCCCAGTAATGCCATTCAGTACAAAGAAATGTTTACAGAGGTGTAACACAGCAGTTTTAATTCTGTCATGGACTGTTATATTTTAATCCTATTCTTAAATAAATACAAGGATGATAAATGTTAGCAAGGATTAATTATAAACAGGATGGATTTTTTTTTTTATTGTACAGTAATTAAAATGACTATTTCTGGAAGATGATCACAGAATCACAAAATGGTTGAGGTTGGAAGTGACCTCTGGAGATCATCTCATCCAGCTGCTCTGCTCAAACACAGTCACCTAAAGCAGGTTGCCCAGGACCATGTCCAGGTAGCTTTTGAGTATCTCCAAGGACAGAGATTCTACAACCTCTCTGGACAACTTGTTCCTATACTCATCACCCTCACAGTGCATAATGTAATAAAAAATGTTTTGCAGTTTTGGCAAAGGTAAAATTGATCATGCATATGAGTATTTATTTGATCAAAAGATGCCTTGTGAAAGGTATCCATGTCCATGACAGGGGGATTGGAACTAGATGACCTTTATGGTCCCTTTCAACCCAAACTAGTCTGTGATTCTATGATTAACAAGACACAACAAAGCCAGGCAGCATGAGATTTGCAGTTCAGCTGAGAAGAGGGTAGTGTATTTAGTGACTAGAGAAATCATTCTCTGCTTTGATTTCTAACTTGCTGATTATTAGACAGCTAGGAAAACAAACATAAATGGGAGAAAATATGAGTGAAGCAGAAGAATACTGACCCATAATTTTTACTCTGAAAGTATAAATGCTTTAGTGGCAAATCACAGTATCATCATTATGCTCTACCAAAGGGGGTCCCTTTCTAATCAGGCCAGAGGAAAATAATGCCCAAGATTTTTTCTAAATCAGAATGTAAATATTTGTAAGGTCCATGCCTACAAAGTCTTTCACTTTATAAAGTGCAGATATTTACAACTTTAGCTGAAGTGACATGAGATTTCGGGTAATAGGCTAATAAGTGGCAAATTGATAATGTCATGTAATTTCATTTTTGGAAAATTAACAAGTTACAGAGTCATCCAAATGAGTAAAACACAGGGAAAACAGTAGAAAATGTAGTGTGTTTATTCAGAAAATGCATGTTCATTGGGTAAACCACCTGTCTTATACATTGTTTATTAAAGTAATGACATCATAGTTTCTTCAATAGTTGATTGACCCTGAGAGAAAGCTAAAATCCCAGACAACATGTTTAGTTGCCTAAACAATGCAGGAAACATATTGGTAAAAAGAAACATGTTCTATTTGAGATGGGGTGGAGGGTGAGGGAAGAACAACCAAATGCTAAACCTACATACATTCTTTCTCTTTTACCATTTCTCTTTCTTCCCAGAATGTTACACAGCAAATGGGGCTGACTATCGTGGCACTCAGAACCAGACTTCCCAATATGCAGGGAAACCTTGTCTTTTTTGGAATGAGACCTTTGAGCATCCTTATAATACTGTGAAATATCCCAATGGGGAGGGGGGGCTTGGAGAGCATAACTACTGCAGGTAAGAAATATCACATTGTTACTACCTTTGCCTGTATACCCAATGTTACTTTGAGCAGTTGACACACAATTAGGAAACTTCCTGTCATGCAGCGAAGAATGTCATAACCATGGATACCTAACAGGTTTTGGTTTATCTTGTAATCAGTACCCTGGATCTGCAAGCACCATTAGTACACTTATTTTTTCAACCCAGCTTGCATACTTTTTCAGTGCAGTCCTTATCATGTGTCCAGTCTATAATTTGGCGTGACAGAGAAAGACTATAGATTACTTAAATGAAACGGTGAAGATAATAAAAAAATTGATCCAAATCAGAAGTACAGCAGTGCAGTGAATGTCTGGAGGAGTCTCTGGAACATTATGGTTTTTATCCTTACACACAAGCCTGGTTCTGCTATACAGTCTGTTTCTAAGTTTTGTGCTTATGAAAGTTATGTAGTCACTAAAACTTCTAAGTGAGCATAAGCTATTCAGTGAGTTTGAGTTGTTATTTGAATTCAGAAGCTTAAGTGTCAGGGGTTACCAGCTTAAACCATGGAAGACCCACTTCTCTTTCCTTGCCTTCTAGAGAAGTCTTCCGTAACTACGGATAGAACTTAGAATGAAGGTTAAATGAGAACCTCAGAATTTAGGAGCCAAATCAGAACTGAAGTCCTGATACATTTAGGCTCTGCAGGCTCTTTTCAGCCTGTAACATTTACATGCGCTTCTGCCTTTGCACGACCGATCAGCTGAGTTTCTATGTGAATCTATACTTGCTGTGGATATAGGTAGAGAATAACCTGATAGGTACAGTCCTTAAACAGTGATAATAATTAGCTCATCTAGGATGCATCTCTTTCTCACTGGGAATTGGGGACAGAGATGTTTAAACCAGGAGATTAAGAACTGAGTTATCTGGGGCATTAACCTCTAACGTCTCCTTTGTGAGATGGATCAAACCACGTATCTGTTCTCCTGAATGATGCTTTTACTTAGCAGGTTGTAGGCATTCTAGGGTACAGACTATACACTTCCCACATTCATGTTGAAATCATTTCACTTTAAGTAATACAAAGCTCCATAAATGGGACAGAATTAACATGTAGGAGTTCAGCAGAATTGCTAAGTCACGAATATAGGGTCCCGGTTCTTGATTCAAGTACTTTTCTTTGTTTAATCAGAAACAGGCATTCAAGAAAATATGGCAGAGCCAGAGCCAGACAGTTAATGGAGAGTAAGCAAGAAATCACAGAAAAGAGGTTTTGTGACATGCAGCAGACAGAAAAGCACATTGATGAAACAAATCAGTGATATTTCCAGAGTCTTCAGTGACTCAGGAGGCTGTTTCTCATTGGCATTATTGCCAAGTTCAGAACTGACTCTTTTTTTAATCAGTTCAGCACTTTACAGGAGCAAAGCAAAATACACTACCTACAAGAGAAATTCTGTAGAAGTTGGGCATTCTCTTTAGAAAATGGTCTGGAAACCAAATAGACATCAAACTGTCTAGTACCAGATTGGCATGTGAGCACTGGAAAGACTACCTTCCCATTAAAAACATTTCACACCAACATCAGGCTGCCTCAGCTCACCAGCACCAAATGCATAACAATTTTCGTGGCACGTACAGAGCTGTGTGTCTCAGCAAGCATACTAATATGGAGCTACGAAAAGTCTAGTGGCCACTGAGTTATCTGTGATACAAATAGCAGAATGAAGAACGTAATTTTGATTGTTGCTGTGTGGCAGTATTCTAGACAGACTGTATCTACAGGATCTTACTGTTTGGCAGTCATCTCTGGCTAATGCTTCATTTAGTACAAAGCAAAATGAGCTTGTATGAGCTGTGCAAAAATGTGCATAACAAACTGCCTGTTTATCCAGATGTTCAAGAAACTCTTACTAGAGTCTTGCTTTACTTAGCAAATGAGAATTTGGTGAGTATTACAAGGAACAAGAAGCTCTCGTATATATCTGATGTATAAACCTGAGAAATTACTTAATTACCAAAGAAAGCTTTTTTACTTCAATCTGCTAGGTGTTAGATTATCCTCTTTGGGATGGAGTTTGTCTGGAAGGTTAGCTATTTCCTTCCTTATGCTATATCACTTATCTCAGGAATATTCTGGAATAACAATCCTAACTACTGGATGACTTTTAACTTCACATTCTCTTGAAAGAAAGCTTAGAAAGTCACTGAGAGGGCCCAAGCATACCTTTAGCATGCAAATGTTGTTGAGGCCTGCAATACAGCTGCTTCAGCTCTTTCTTTGACATTCATTTGCTTGGTGACAATGGACAAGTTGATCTTCCCTTCTCTGAGGCAGCACATATCTCAGAAGGCTTTGTTAAGGCATACCGTATTGCTTTGAGATTTGATTTTAGTGACAACATTTGAATAATCTAACTTTACACTTAAAGCATTAATCAGAAGCATGTTACCTCTCCATGGGTGGTCCTTATTTGGAATACTTTGTTTGCTGCAAGACACCCTGTTAAGATGGCAGGACCTCATACCATTCCACTGAACTTCATTTCAACCATAATACAAGTATGAAGACTGAAGTTTCTGGAGATTTTGAAAGACAGACACTTGTTTTCTAACTGCATGTACTTCTGAGGTTCAAGACAAAGATTTCTAAATACAGTCATCATGTTTCTCTACAATTTCCTCACATTTTACGGCATTTATATGTAGAGTGCCATGATTCAATTCCAGACATATGGTTTCTGTCATGAAGATGTAAATGCAAAAATTCCTCTAACTGTGAAAACAAGGGAAAATGTGTTAATTTGACTACAAGCTTTTTCTTGGTTTTAGTCTTCTACTTTCTTTAGCTACTGGAAGCTCTGCCATTACACCTAAATTCCGAGCATGCCAGTCTTAGGCTTTCCTTGTCCACTACTTTTACTAATCTGAAAGACTACCTAGCAACATTTTAGTCATCCAAATTGAACTCAACTCGCCAGTTGTCTTTAGTAATCTGTTACTTGACCGAAAAATATCCCCAGCATTTCTAAAATTAGATCTGTCACAAAAGAGTTGCTAATATGCATAAATGACAACATGCTGCTGAACTGCCACTTCAGTAGGGGGGTGTAATTAATAGAATTCATGCCAGATTTCATTTTAAAAATATTTTAACTGGTTCCTACTTAAAAGAAAAGGTCATACTTCAACCTGACTGTCCAAAATAATGATTTATTCTCTTAAACAGATCTTTTCAATGTGAATAGCTTTTCAAAGTGCACATAGAAAAAACTTCAAATAATATAATGACTAATTAGCTATGCATTTGTAAGTGATGCTACACAACAGCAAATAATTATAATGGTAAAGATAGTCATCGTTATCATGAACACACAAGGAATTATCCATGGATATAAAGAGATCACTGGAACAAATTTACTCACTTTTACTGAAGGGAAAGAGAATAACTCAGTCTTTCCCTAAAGAAGACCTTATCAGCTAAATAATTTTATCATCATACATACAGAAAGTTGGAGTCTGAACTATTTTGTACCAAAACAAAAAATCAAGTTTGGGACTCTATGAAACGTGCAACACAGGATGTGGGACTGAAAAGCTTTCTCTCTATCAGTACTTAACAGAAATAACTCTGCACCTTTTAAACTTATAGTAAAAAGATGTAACATTTTAGATATTATGAACATCTTATGCTTGATGTGTACTGTAATAACCAAAGTTATCTGAACTTCCTGACCATTTTTGCATTTTTCTTGGTACATAAGTCCAACGGGAGGTATTAGAGCAAAAATGGTGATGCCATTGAAGCTTAAGAGGATTGGCTTTTATGTGGGTTTTGAAAAAAAATAGATGACTCACTCACTCTCTCACTCACTCAATTTTTCTCTTTCAGAAATCCTGACGGAGATGTCAGCCCATGGTGCTACATTGCAGAACATGAGGATGGAATATATTGGAAGTACTGTGAGATTCCATCCTGCCGAAGTAAGAGCATCATGCAGTTTTTTAGGCCTTTATCTGTCTTGAACAGAGACTGGCAGTTATACAACAGTGGGTAGTGATTTTCAAACAGAAACTAGGATAAGGCAAATCATCTTATTTTCATTTACAGACTAAGCTATGTTTTACTTTTTTTTTTTTAGTTAATGATAAGCTTACTGAATTGTTCCTCCATTGCTATCCTTTTCATCTTATTTCAGAATTACTGGATTATTGTACAAATAATATTGTCCAACAGAGAATCACACAAAACTTATGAAGTATTGCTAGTTCTTTGAATCCATAGAAATATAAATATGAATAGGGAAAATTTTACAACGTATATATGTGTCCATTGCTTGCAATTAGCTTGTAAAATGAATTGTATTAATGTGATAGTGCATCATACACAGAACTGCTTGGAGGAAACAAAAGACAGTATGAGAGGATATAGGGAAAGGGTGGCTATTTGGTATATGAGAACTCTGGGCTAGAATTCTACCTCTGGCAGGTGCATATACTATAACATTGCTGTGAAACCACAACCTGGACTTTTTTTTTCTTTTTCAATCAGATAATTCAAAAGCTACTCACCTGAAGCTTCCTTCTAGTATTTAATATTTTTAATATATCTTTTACCTTGCCCAAAATGTCATGATTTGTCTCAATATGTTCCAAAATTTTCTTTCCTGAATGCTCCAGGATAAACTCCTAAGTATCACATTCTTAAATTATGCCTAAATATTAAAAAGAGATCCAGTTTTGCATGTTAACAAGTAACCATAGCAATGCATTTCATTAAGTCTAATAATTAGTGCCTTCACTTGTTTTCCTAACTTCTTCTGTGCAAGGACTCTTTGTTTCTGAGGGATAACTTAGGTGCACACTCTTAAGGATCAGAGCAGTTGGCCTTACGTAGGCGTACTTTGGATTGGAAGAAATATGCTTCTTAGTTGAAGTTAAGAAAAGAAAACCAAACAAAGAAAAATGGATCTAAAGTGATTTTTTTTAAACTTTTTTTCATAGTTTTTCAGGGTTTTTTTATTAACACAAGTGAGTGAGTCACATCCTCAAGCTCGACAAACAAATACATAAGTGTGACTTTAAGTCACGGACTTTTACCTAGACTTAAATACAAATTAAGGGGTCTAATTTCAATAACACAAAATCATTCAACACACCAATACTCATTGTTCAGAGGGCATTTTACTCTTATTTTTATAATATACAAGGTCTGATTTGGGAAATCTGACCCTTCTAATTAAGAAATTTAACTTGGTCTAAAATGAAAGAATTTGCATTTTCTTTAAAGACCACAGATGTTAACAAATTATCTGGATATGGCACCAGGAAAAAAGCTGAAAGGCAAATTCTCTCCACTCCATTTGTTCTACACAAAGGATCCTTTTAAAACCAGCCTCACTCATTTTCTCTGTGGTGGGGAGCAGAGGATTTAAACTTGGACACTTACTTGTATAGATAATCCAGACTTATATTTACAAAATGTCCTTTTGACCAGTAGCAGCTGCTTCAAGAATTGCACTGAAACTCAATACTAGTAAAAGGAATTGCAGCAATTTAGAGCAAACTGTACATTGCAAGCCTATCCAAATCTTAATACAAACCTCATGGTTTACTGTGCAAGTAAAAACATCTTTTATTCTTCACCAGATTTTCTGTTTTCAGTAAGCACGGTGCTGAATCATAGGACCATCAAAATTGTCTTGTGAAGTACACAATACAAAACTGAGTTTTGTGATGGAGCAAGAAAACAAGTGTGTAAAGAAATCCTATTTGAAAAGTTTTAGAGGAACAAGAAAAATTTTGTGCATAAGCTTCTTTTCCATAATCATATTTACTACTAGAAAAGACAAGTATCTGGGGCATTAAGTTACCCGTTAACTATACCCACATAATACTATGACGATGCCAACAACATGAAGCGTCTTGATTGCCTAGAGAGATTTGCATGCAATGATTCACTGTAACAATAATTAAAAAGCTACAGTTAAGAATTTTGCATTATGATGATGATTTCACATGATTATATCATGTGTCTCATTCACTAATATTTATATGTAACACTAAATGTTTCAGTCAGAAATGCGTTCTGGCGTTCTGCATGCCCAAACACGCTGTACAGAATTTAGCAATGTTAGATGAAGATGGATGAGCATAATCACAGAAGACAACAGTAGTTACCCCAGAAGAAGCTTAGTCTTTCCTTTTCTTCCTCTCTTCTTAATGTCTTGTCTGCTAAGCAGACTGGAATGGACATAAACAAAACAGAAGTCAAAATGGAAGCTCTGAGTCCTGAGAGAACATGTGCATCTCACGTGGAGAATTCAGAATTGAATGCTTTAGACGGTTTGTTTGCAATGTTGCAGCTACTCCCGACTTCCTTGATCTCCTTGATAATGAGGTTAGGTTCAAACTGAACGGAAATAACAACTTACTCTCTCAAAATGGAAAAGAAAGAAAGGCTTGCTATCCCACTCAATTAAATCTCCATGTTTATGACCCACATGACTCTCTTCCCATAAACAGATTTCCTTCCTGGAACTGTCTTTCCTGTGTGTATGTACGTAATGTATTAAATTTGACTGAAATATCAATGAGGTGTTAAATGGCAGAGCCCAGAAGATTGACCAGTCTACTTTTTAACAGGACAGAGAGCCCAAACAATCTGAAACGGTGTACTGGTGCATACTACCATTGCAAAAAGCTAGGAGGCTCTTGAAAGACGACTAGATGAGCATAGTAGGAATATGGTTTGGGGCACAAAATTATTAATTACACATTTTAATACATGTGCCTTGGTATGTAAAACACAGAGGCTGTGGTGTTTGCCAGGACCTCATTATGTCAGACACTGCTTAAAAGAAAAACAATATGCTTGCACAAAAGAGGTGACCTTTTAAGCACAAGAAAACAAATAGATACAAATGGGTGAAGACAATGTAACAGTAAAACATCACTGGTCAGCATGAACAATAATCACAGAACACTGACTACCTCATTTTTTGCCATGTTTCTTTAGTAGGCTAAGTATTAAGAACAAAGAAAATTAAAGTACTGCTGGGACACTGAAAAGACTAATTAGTTTTATGATGTATGCTTGATTTAGTTACAAAATCTAAGAGGTCTTCAAATTATTCAGATTTCTTAGCATGGAACATACTGAAGTACTAATCCTATGGAGATAAGGTTAAAGGGTCTCACCAATAAAACTACTTTAAAAAAATTTAAAAACATTACAAAATCCCAGGTCTTTTAGGAAATTGAGCTAAGTTGGTTAACTAGAAAGCTTTTTCAGGGCAGTGGAATCATGCACAGTACCAAAAAAATGAGCTCTCTGAGAGTTATCTGCCCAGCTGTGCTCAGCTGGGGTGGGGCTGCAAATGGGGATTTCTAAAGGTATGTTAAATCAGGCTGTAACTTGAAGTCTCAGTACTTACATGCATGTTGCTGCAGGGCATATCAAAGCCATAACTCCATGCAAGTATTTATAATTGAAATAGTATCATTCTTAGAAAATTGTGACCACTATTTGAAGCAACATTATTTAATTATTCATAAGTTTACTGGGTACTGAAATAAAAAATGACTGAATAAATAAAACTCTAATACAGCTCTCTGACCGCATCACATGTCATACAGAGCTGTGGCAGTTAGGTGGACAAAAAAGAATCCTTGTCAATCTGGCAGAGGGATAAAACATTTTACCATAGAACTGGGAATAGATTTAATTTCAAGTATGTGAGAAGATATGACAAGCAGGCAGGGGATAATTATATGCCATTAGCTCAGTATTACATTGTACTCCACATCCTCTCCACAGGGTGGTCATGGCTGAATTCCAGTGCTTTGATGAAAAGTGCAAAACCAAACCAAACCAAAAACAGAGGACAAATTATGCACCGAAGGGGGAAAACTGAGCTCCCATAGTGACCAAGGAGCTTTGAAACATTGTATTATTGTAAATAGATGTTTTTTTAAAAGTAATATTGCTCATTTTTAATCTCTTTGTAAGATACTTCAAGTTTTAACTATGAGGAAATTCCCCTATGTAAGTATAGTCCCTCCCATAAAATTTGCCAAACTCCATCTTAAAGCAGTTTAGGTTCCCTTCCTCAAATATCCTGTTTTGAAAACTTTCAGAATGTCATTGTTTTGAAGATCAGACAGAAATCACATGGTTTAATTACATTGTTAGAATATGCATGCATGTATATAGTGAAAAAAACCCACAAACCCTCTGAAACTACTTAATGCCTTTCTTTTTTTCAATTGTCTCTGTCAGGAGAAATGAACCAGGTATTTATCTTGTCCATTTTACCGCAGCTTGCTGAAACCAACCAGACAGTATTACAGGTATACTGCTAAGAAGATATGATACTCTTTTGCCCTGTCATTTATTCCTGTGCATGTTTGGAAAATATGACAAGGATCTAGCACAGAGTAGCATTTCCCATACTGCCAAACATATAGAGAGCTGCTTAATAATCAGGTAGTGCATAAAGTGGTCTGTGTTTTGGACGTTTACAGGCACACCTTTAGAATGACTGTTGTCTGTTACTCTTGCCAGTGCCAGGGAATCTAGGGTGTTACAAGGACCATGGAGAGCCACCACCTTTGACTGGCACCAGTGAGACCTCCAATAAACTTACTATCCAAACATGCATCAGTTCCTGCCGAAGTCAACAATTTAAGGTGATTTGTTTGACATTCATTTACAAAATGTTTTCAAAGACAAAGACAGTAGTATGCCTAGAGTTCTCTCTCATATTTCTCCTGTGCCCCATTTTCTTTGACCTTTAGGAGGTCTAAGGTCTCACTTCCACTCCAGGAGATCTATCCCTCTCTCTGCATCCAGAGCAATCTGGGCAAATGCCAGGATGCCAGCAGAAAGTACGCTTGCTTGCTTACTGCAGTTATGAGTGACAGGGTGCCCAAATTGCCCTCCATTCCATCTTTCTCACTAGCCTTAAGTAGCATCCTGACAGCTCAAACAAAAATAGTCTGTGGTCGTTCCTCTGACTAAACCATACCTTCCAAAACATACATACTTTGCTGCCAGCTTTCTTGTTCATACAACCTCCTGCTGTCACTCCTTCAAATATTATTCCTCCCTTCCTTATGCATCTTTGTTGTCAAAGTTTGCAGGCATGGAATCAGGTTATGCTTGTTTCTGTGGAAATAATCCTGACTACTGGAGATACGGGGAGGCAGCCAGCACGGAATGCAACAGTGTTTGCTTTGGAGACCATACTCAGCCTTGCGGTGGAGATGGCAGAGTCATTCTTTTTGACAGTAAGTATTGAAGGAGGTTCAGTTTTTCCCAAAGGAAAGGCCTCCAATATTCAGCAAAGTAGGGCGAAAGCTCTAAGTACAATGAGAACTGTTGCACACAAAACAGTAAAACACCTAAATTCAGTACAAAATAAAGCTGCTTTCCATTTCTGCAGAAGATGCTCAGCCATTAATAATGTGAAATAGCTCTTCTAAGAAATGAAGCCTGCTCATGCCCCAGAGATTGTCTCTTACTTCTTCAAAAGTGGTACTAACTCAACTATCAGAAACAGTATGTCACAGAAAGACATCTTAAGAATTAATCTTACTAGAAAGTAAATACATGAATGAGGCCCCTCAAATAAAATGTGAATATACACCAACTTTTTTTTTAATTAAACAAGATGAAATTTGCTGTGATGCAGTTAGTGCAAAGCAGTGTAGTAGAACTGAGACAAAGAAGTATATTGCAAATGTACAATCAAGTTCGGTTGCTGTTATGATCACAGCTGATTTCATAATGTCTTATACATAAAAATCCTCCTTTCTGCTCTTCTTTTCAGTATATGTACCAGTGCCAGTTGTGTAACTTCAGAGATAGATGGCAGGTGTCACTGGTTGTCTGGCTGCAGTACAAGCTGCCAGTGTAGCTGGGAGTACTGGAAAAGTTCACAGTATGCACCAGCATATCGTTGCTTCTTAATCTCAAATGCCTTTGAGGCAGAAGCTACCTTTTGAGTTACAAACTTTCTGGAACTAAAAGTGGCATCATATTCTACCTTCTGATCACACAAGCAAACTTCCCATCTCCATATTTTACAACTCTGCTTCCCAGTTAGTGAGACAGAAAGACATTTCAGCAGGACAGAGATTAGTCACTCTGCTTACTTCCAAATTCTCCCAAGATATGAAAAGATGCTCCAGAGTTGCATGTTACTTCCAGTGCTGAGACAACATGTAGCTTCACTTTGCAGCATCCTGTTTCCTTCTCCTCTTGGTCTACCAAATCCTTGATGGGTAAAGGCTTCCTTTGTAGCTTTCCTTTTCTAGAGTGACTGAGTGCTCAGCAAAATGTTACCCTGAGGACTTGCAATGTCTTTTCCGGTAAACAGCTATGGCCAGGTAAGAGAGGTCATCCAGGTAGCAGCCACCTATCTTCTTTCGTGATAAGCAGCACCTGCTCAACTCATGTCTCGATATCAGATTATGTCATATCCCCAGAACCTTCACCGCAATCCTTGTACATCCCCCCAGCCCCGCCTCATGTAAGCTTATGTTTATGTGTTCCTATCACAGCCTAATGCAGTAACATTTAGACCCGTAACACAGAACTCTGCCAGCTCTAGAAGGAAATGAGAGAGGAAAAGCATTTCCATTCCACATGGGGCAATGCTGTACTTTGCTAGGCATCTGTAGAGCACTAGTCGTTGGCATTCTTAGTTAATATTGCTGGTTTGATGTTTGATCTTGTGATTCTGTAATTACAAACAGCGCAGTCAAATGCAACAACGCCTGTAAGCCATTTTCAAATATTGTATCTTGGTGACAAATTTCAATTTTATCAATTCTATCTGTTCTATCTATTTGAACAATTCTATCAGATAAGTTTCCTGTTTCTACCTTTCAATGAAGCATTTAATTCACACAGGAGATTTCTGAAGTGGCAACAAAAGAACAAACATTTTAACTCTCACCTGGCAGGCGTTTTATCTATCTTGTTGCCACTGCACAGTGGGTAAAACCAATTTGATTAAATCACCAGCTATGTTAGCAGGGAGTAAGTGCCAAACACAAATTCCCCTATGTCCCTTAGGACCTCTGTGGGGTCTTTCACATTCTTTCCATTCTTATTCTTTCAGTTCTTCTATAAGGTCTTTCGTAGTGCGCACTGAAGTATAAGGTTTGTTAAGGCTATGATCAGGCCCTGTTCCAGAAAAAGTAATATCTTCATGTGTTCTTCTGGCAGACATGCTATTTCTTGTTCTTGTTCCCTTAGTTCCTTTTAATTTGTGTTTATTAAAGCTTTTTCTCAGAGGCCTGTGAAAACTGAGACACTTTAAAACATTTCCTTTACTTCCATTCTCCCAGGCCTCTAATAGAGGATTTTAATTAAGCTCTCAAAGACAACAATTCTACTTTGATTCTTCAGTCTTTCAGCCTATAATACGGGGGAATGATAACTCTGATCTCAACAGCTTTAACATAAAATACATTATTACATATTATACATAATATTTTGTATTTAGGGGATATATGTATAAATACCTATATATGCATATATACCTATACATAATACTTTTTTAATTATATATGGATATGCATCGTCAGTTGTCTGGCATTTGAGTTGCTCTCTGGATTCATTAGTAATTAATTTTGCACTGGGAATCTGGACAGTTGTCAAGGAATATAACAATTTATTTGGCATGTATTTGTTTCTAATATAATAGGTAGCAACAAATCTTTTCTTTAGACTTCCTAACAGGTTCTTTTTCAATTTACTTAGTGAAGGTAAGGTCAAATATTAGTTGGACAAGATTAAAAGACAGGAGGCTTGAAAAGCACATATATATGGCAACCGAGGTGATTAAGGGATTATAGCATCATTCATACAAAGAGGCTGAGAGAACTTGGATTGTTTAGCTGTGATAAAAGAAGGCCCAGGGAGGAACCTTTTCAATTTGTATAACTAATTGATGGGAAGGTGTAAAGATGAAGCCAGCCTCTCTTCAGTGCTAACTAGTGAATAGACAAGAGTCAACAGGCACAAACTGAAATACAGGAAAATCCATTTAAACAAAAGGAAAAACTTTTTTTATGGTGAAGGTGACACTGGAACAGGTTGCCCAGACAGGCTGTAGAGTCTTCATCCTTGGAGACTCACAACTATACACTGTCTCCTGCTTTGAGCAGGAGGATTTGACTAGACAGTCTTCAGGGTCCCTTCCAACCTCACTTATTCTGTGAATATTTTTCTCAGTTTGATAGAGCTGTGAAGGAGTTTCAGTAGTTCAAGAGTGAGAGTTAATAGTCACTACTAATCCACTTGCCTCCCTGCCTCATAGGGATGGAGTAGAAGCTCCTGAACCAGTGATTCATCTTTCATCCTGTTCCTGCAGGTATGCGGGAAAGGGTACACGGTTACATACAAGGACAAAGGATAGTTGCAGGATTCAAGATTGATGCATAGGTCTCAGAGTAATGAGACATAATGAGTGTATTCCAAGCAAATGCAACATAATGACTGTGCTCCCAGTGCTGTGGAAGGTAAAGAATACCAGTCTCGGAGACAGTGCATCCTGCTGGCATAGCAAGTCTGTACCTTCAAGTCATATATAAGTATTCGAATCTACAGGGTATTAAAGTTGTACAAAATTAATGTATAACCTCTTTTTTCTTTTTTTCTTCACATTTTCCTCTCTCTTCTCTTGTTTTCACAGCCCTTATTGGTGCCTGTGGAGGGAATTATACTTCTGCTACAGCTGTGATCTATTCCCCAGATTTTCCTGACACATACGGCACAGGCAAAGTCTGTTACTGGACCATACAAGTTCCAGGAGCATCTCAAATCCACTTCAGCTTTGCCCTTTTTGAAATCAAAGATGCTACAGATATGGTGGAATTGCTGGATGGCTACACCTATCACGTTCTAGCTCGTTTTAATGGCAAGAACCGGCCTCCGCACACCTTTAACATCTCTCTGGATTTTGTAATTTTGTACTTTTTCTCAGATGACATCAATCAAGCCCAGGGATTTGCTATCAGATACAGAGGTAAGAGGCTAACTTTTCTGTTTCTATCTTTCATTGAAGCATTTAATTTGCACTGGAGATTTCTGAAGTGGCAACAAAAGAACAAGTATTTTAACTCTCACCTAGCAGGCGTTTTATCTATCACGTTGTCACTGCACAGTGCGTAAAAGCTTTGCCAAAATTTCTCTAAATTTGGAACAATCCAGTCAGCTATGTCATAAATAGCAAAATTCAGATTTTCAAAAATTCACAGAATCAACTAGGTTGGAAAAGACCTCTGAGATCATCAAGTCCCACCTCTGACCTAACACCAGCTTGCCTACCAGACCATGGCACTAAGTGCCACATCCAGTCTTTTCTGAAATACCTCCAGGGATGGTGAATCCACCACCTCCCTGGGCAGCCCATTCCAATGTCTGATCACTCTTTCTGCAAAGAATGTCTTCCTAATGTCTAACCTAAACCTCCCTGGCACAGCTTAAGACTGTGCCCTCTTGTCTCACTGCTTATTGCCTGGGAAAAAAGATGGACCCCCACCTCACTACAACCTCCTTTCGGGGAGCTGTAGAGAGATAAGGTTTCCCCTGAGCCTCCTCCTCTCCAGGCTCAACAAGCCCAGCTCCCTCAGCCTCTCCTCACAGCACTCGTGCTCCAGACCCTTCACCAGCCTCATTGCCCTTCTCTGGACACACTCCAGCACCTCAATGTCCTTCCTAAATTGAGGGGCCCAGAAGTGGACACAGCACTCGAGGTGTGGCCTCACCAGTGCCGAGTCCAGGGGCAGAATCACTTCCCCAGTCCTGTTGGTCACACCACTCCTGATACAGGCCAGGATGTCAATGACCTTGGCCACCTGGGCACACGCTGGTTCATGTGCAGTTTCCTGTCAATCAGTACCCCCAAGTCCCCTTCTGCCTGGCCCCTCTCCAGCCACTCTGTCCCCAGCCTGTGCTGCTGCAGGGGGTTGTTGTGGCCAAAGTGCAGGACCCGGCACTCGGTCTTGTTAAACATCATACTATTGGAATCAGCCCATCTATCCAGCCTGTCCAGGTCCCTCTGCAGAGCCCTCCTACCCTCCAGCAGATTGACACTCCCGCCCAATTCAATCCTATACCTGCCTATCAAAACAGATTGGAAAATAACAAAGCTGAAAGAAAACAAGAAATCAGTACTCCATCTGCATCTTGGCTTGGCTTGTCTCCTTCCAACAGCCTATTCCACTCTGATTGAAAGTCATCAGGTCCTTGAGTTGTACCTACTGTTAGGATGAAAAATTAGCTTCCAGAAAAATTCTGAGAATCCCAGCCTGATTAGGTACAGGCTTTTATTGGAATCTGATATTATTTAATTATTTGAGTTCTCTTAAGTGAACCAGAGAGCAGCACATCTGTTCACAAGCACAAAATGAAGTCCAATTACACCTGTTAAGAAGTTGTTATTGTAATTGTACTCTTGCGTTTTCAGCTGTGAAGGACAATGTGCATCAAAACAAGACTCCAATGAATCACACCCTTTCAGAGAGGATGAATGAACAAGCAAATCATAGTATCAATGCAGCTCGGTCATCAAAGATACTTTATGTCATCACAACCAGCCCAAGTCATCCTACTAGCTCCATGCCTGGTAATATTACAAAATGTGGAAACAAGAAAAACATTTTGCCAAGGCACAATCTGGAGTCACCATTTCCTTTGCTCCTCCTCCACATTATCTGATTCACCATGCATCTTACTAATAGATGAATTTTCATTGAGTCTAATCAGCACTAACTGTGATTCTCTCCTTACATTTCAAAACTTACTTCTCAGCATAAATCAGAAATAGTGTGAAGACAGTGAGTTCTTTCTTGAGAATGAAAGCACATCAAAATAAGATGCGAGTCAGAGCAGTCTCCTTATTAGAATGAGCTTCAGTGACCAGTGCATACTAGAGAGTGGCACAAGTTGCTGAAAAAAAAAAAAAAGAGCAAGCTTTTGTAAAGTCTAGAAAAGCTTGAATGCTGGATGCATCCCAGTTACGCCAATTAACAAAAGCTTCATCAATAATACAAAGAGGGCTACACAAGTTAATGGGTGCAGGGAAGATGCCATTGAGAACAGTCATATGTCTAGAACTCACCTTCAAGACCTCAATTCAGGAAATTACCAAGTTGTAAATATTTGAAGACTGGAAATGCACTCTTGGGGAATATCACTGCTAGGCTCTCCTATTTTTAAACTACACTGAGCATTTGCTTTTACATATTGTTAAAGCTGGGCCTTGCTCATACTATGGACATTCTCATAGTTTCACAGTCCTGAAACTTGTCTGCATCCCAAATCTGAAGCGTAAGGATATGAACTGCATATATGCAAAACAGCCAGGTTGTAGAAGGTGTCTAGGAACAGTCTGGAACCAGGCCCAGGCTAATGCCTGAGTTACCACAGCTACATTTAAGCTGCCCAGTGTTAAACTATCAAAGGAATACTGATAGAAACTGCACATTTGGATTTTATGCAGTTATGAAAATACTGTTAAAATCATCATAAACTGTCAATACTTTGAGGAAGGGGCAGTGAGAAGTAACTTACGCTTTCTTTTTTTGTTCGAGTTTTGTGACTTCTAATGGCGATGGCAAAGGCCTTTATTAAGTTGTTCTGATAATTCAGGGTCTTTGCAAGTCTTTTCATTATGCTAAATATGTCAATTACATTCTAGTGCCATCCCTTTTCCCATCTCAACATGCTGTAGACTCCCCTTGCAAAATCATTTAAGTGCAAATGAAAAGGTGATCTAATAATTTAGAAATCAGCTCCCTTGGATATCTCTTAAATAGTTCAAATGTTACAATGGGTCCTGCTTGACTTGCTCCGACAACCAGAACTAAATTGAAATATAAAGTGCAATGGCCAAGAGCAGACCACAAATACTGATCATCTGTCTCAGGACTCTAGAAGACACTCCCTCCACTCCATACTTCGTGATTACTTACATAACTACGCAATTGCTGATAAAAAACTAGACCCACTTCCTTGCAATCCTAAGAGTTGCTACTGGTAGCATATATTCTAGTCTTCTTTCGAATTTTCTTCTGAGTGAGTTTTAATTCCTTTCCTAGATAATTTTACTAGTACATGATTTGACTTTTGCCAACTTTCAATTTTATAGGGAGCAGTCCTGCAATGAAAAAAGTCACTTCTGACTGAAAGTTCTACAGTTTCTGCCAGTCTTGTAGGTTTAAGGCATCTTCAAATTAGTTTTGAAAAAAGCATCTGAGGACTGTGTGTTTCTTTTTTGCAATCTTCTTACTTTAAAAACTGTAAGTAAATGAATGTACTCCCTCCCCCTCTCCCTTTCTTCTTCTCTTTTACAGAGTGGACAATATATAGTCTCACAGCACTGCTCATCCTAAGTGTTACAGCCATAGTAGCAAAGATAATTCTTCACGTTACCATGAGGTGAGTGTGGAGCAAAGCTGTCCCCAGAGAACTGCAATCTCAGCTCTCTACCAAATCTGGCGTGCTTCTTGGCCTTCTGATAGTCCAACTGGTCGTATTCAAAACCAAGTTATTTACTACATATTTATATCCTCATAAAAGATACTAAATAAGCACATTGGTTAACTTCCCAGTCTGTTAGGACAGTTTGCTGCTAGAATCTCTCTTCTGGTCTTTTTTTTATACGACTTGTATTTTAAGGAAGAAGAAGAAGGAAAGAGGAAAATGTAATCAGACGTCTAGATTTGGTGAGAAGAGGTCACATTATGATAATGCTTTGCAGGAAAAAAATTAAAACCTCATCCCAGATTGAGAAGCTGGGAAAAAAAGATATAGGCTAGTAAATACTTCATTTCTTTTTGTGAAAGATTGAAAATCGTTCAAAAAAGAATCAAAAAAGTGAAAATCTGTATTATAATGTGACACTTTACCAGATTTTTGCCTATTAATAAAAAGTATAATTTATTGCTTTATTTCTCTATGCTTATACCAAGTAAGTTTTGTGTCCTCTAGATGGACACTCACTCACTGAAATGATGG
This sequence comes from Sclerurus mexicanus, assembly GCA_013396755.1. Taxonomy (NCBI): domain Eukaryota; kingdom Metazoa; phylum Chordata; class Aves; order Passeriformes; family Furnariidae; genus Sclerurus; species Sclerurus mexicanus. Next base: position 56,175 of record VWZF01002015.1, read on the forward strand.
GCAAGCTATCAGCAAATCAAAAATCTGAATGTTGTGTTTACATACTAAAAACATGCTTAAATATAAAAGGAAATTAATTTGTATTAATAGCAACTAGTAACAGTCTGTACAGACTTCTTAGCTTAATGTCACTGCTGTCGTTAGGGTAGCAACTATTCTGGCAACAGAATACCTAACTTTTCACGTGGTCATGACAACCAAGAATACCCCAAAAACCTCCATATTAGGCAGCAGATAGAAAGAAAAGTTGTCACAGATGTAGTAGAAGCTGCGAGCATTCCCAGTGTAGCAGTACTGCAGACAGACTACTACAGCTTCCCAAGCACCTTAAAACAAGAACAAATTAACCCTTGTTTCCTAGATCCCATCAGATTCCATCTGCAACTGAAACAGAAGATTGCAGTGATGTTACTACTGCTGGTGAGATCTGGAGTATATTTTACCAGCCATCCACATCGATATCCATCTTCAAGAAAAAGCTTCGAAATCACCAAGATGATTGCAACCCACTAGTGGGAAATTGAAGTGTCCTTTATTTTACAAGAATTGATCTTCTTAAAATCCAGGTGACTTGAGATTAATCCTTTTTTTTTTTTTCTTCCAGTCTCATACTTGTTTTCCAAAAAGTCCACTTCCAAAGACCTTTAAGTGACTGCCTCTCTGCTGTTCTCTTGGGTATATTAGTGACAACAGATTTAATTGCGGCAATAGTTTTGAAGTATCTGGTGCTCATCAAATCTGTAGTGCTGTTAATTACTGCCTTTAAGCCATTGCACTTAAAATATATATATAAAAACTTGCAAAATTCAAAATGCCCTGTACCCCTGCCAGAGGTAACTGAGTGTCTGCAGATTGAGGACTTACTGTGTCCTGCTCTCCTGTACTACTGTATTTTATCAGGCTACTTTAGTCCTTTTATTCTCAATGCTGATGACAGAAGTAGGTACAGATAACCTGTTCAGCTATCACAGCAACCAGAGCTTATTTGCCTTAATGTAAACACATCTAAATGGTACTATACAGTAAAATGGGAATCAAAGACTTGGAAAAACTGATTGCCCAGTACTCTGCTGTTTCTACATTGTCTGTTTCTACAAGCAGAGATGCACAAATAAAAATCACATCAAATTCAGAAGGCACTCTATCTTGATAAAGTTCCAGCTGCAAATACACGTTTTGATGGAGTAATGCTCACCAGGTTAAGGCCTGCACAAGCAATGAAGCCTTTTAAATGATTATGTCTGACCCCATCATTCACTGATGTTTATGGTAATTTTGTTCATAGTCAAAGTGATCCTTTAAAAAACTACTGTACTCCAGTCTGAAGTCCAGCATCCATTCTGCATGTAAGCTTAGGGCTTCTTAAAGGATTGTCAAAGATACTGTAAATCCACTGAACTTTTAAACAGTGAGGCTAACTAACAAAGTTTTACTCTGAAGTTACAGATATTAATCTCAGCAGTCTAAACTACTTAAAAGGTTGTAGCCTGCTATTCCCAAATCATTCACGACAGGCTGTGCAGCTGAACACGTATGTCACAGTTGCCTGTAAGAACAAAAAGTGCCTCCCTGTCTGAAAAATTAAAACTGAACGGAATTTTTAAGATAATTACCCTTAATTGTCAAAGAACTAAAACAATCGTGGGGATCTGATCTGTGAAATATTTTCTCTTTGATTGCAACAGATGGCATTAACTATTTTATCTGTTCAGTAGACTATCCACCCACAATACTTCACATCCCACCACCAGGTGAATCAACAGTGAGTCCTTCAGCCTCAGCAAGTTCAGAGCAGAAAGATAGTTAGCAAAAACTGTCAATGCATAAGTCAGATAAATTGACTGGTAAAGTTTACTGAGCAGCTCCTCAAACTATGTTAAGAGGAAATTCACTGAGAACCATTAAACTGTAGTAATTCGGGTCAAGTTTAAACATATACCAATGGTCTGCATATTCGAGACATACTGTATATGCAGTCAGAGAACATCTATTAAGAGCATCTGCAAAAGCCAACGAAGAGAAGTAAGAAAATTGTCACTGTGTTCAAATTCATTATAGTATTTGCCCTTATGCTTTTTAACATACAACTCCCTCCCCTTCATGTGGGCTACAGACTTTCTTGAAAAAACAGGGTATCTAAGAATTAAACAATGCAATATTGTGCCGTACTTGCCACTGTAGATCTAGTCTTTTACCTGAACTGAATTCAATCCGGCTCTATTTATGAACCACAGATGAGTGCCAGCAACAACTGACAATGCCACAATACATGCTTAAAAGAAACAAGACTTTACTAAGCCAGCAATTATGAAATTGTTTACATCAAAAATGGAATATCATGGGAACATCTAGTACTTCTTTGTGTGAGCTGCTGGAAAGAATACAGGAAACTATAATTACAGTATTACCTAAAATCAAGACAGGACGAGTTGTAAAAAATATGCTGATTCGCTCTTACATGACATCACGTTGGACTGAAAAACATCTGTTTCAGCCCAACAAAAATTCTAAAATTGCCTTTTTAACAGTCCGGGTTTGCATCATGCTGTGTGGAGAGAGTCCAACTCACAGATTCATAGCAAAACAAAGTAGGTTGATTCCTAAGTAAGCTTAATATGGTGCACTAAGGAAAAAAAAACAGGAGGAGAAAATCACAGTGTGGTGCTAGACCCTTAAAAGTTGTTATGAGCACATAGTGTTTATCACAAAGTGATGAAGCTTCATTTACTTGCTTTATCAAATGTTCTTGAGCAGTTAAACATATAGACTAAAAGTGACATTCATAAAGCAATTAGCTACTGCTGATAAACTGAAAAAACATCAGGAATGTCCCATGACTGATTTCACCTAATTGCAAAAGGAAAAAATGCAGAGCTGTTAAGCTTCTCTTCCTTAGTAAAGAATTTCACTACAAAATTAGAGACAAGCATTACAAACAACAACCACTAAGACTGATGCTACTACTCAAAAATATAGAGAATTTAGAAAGAGATTTTCGCATCAATTCCTTAGCTTCTCAACTATTTTTTAAATAATAAAATTGCATTTCATGGGCCTTTCTTAGGGAGTGGTTATCAAATTTCTGTACAAAATACCAATTAAAACCAGCAGTTACAGCAGATTAATTCATCATGGCAACAGTAAACATGACTATGCATAGGGTGTTAGTGCATGGGTAATATACTGATAAAAAGCTGAGAGGAAATTGTTAGGTCCCCCCCAGATCCTTCAGATTGTCTGATTCTAGATACCTACAGTGCTAGCAAACAGAGCAATTGATGGAAATGCATAGACAGGGACCCTTAAATAGCACTTGCTACTGTATAGGCGTGAGACCATAAAGAGCAGGTAGATCTCTGCTGTGGATTTTTTCAAAATGTGGTATGGTCTCTCACACTCCTAGTACAAACACTTCAGGGTATGGTGGGATATGGCCAAGATATATGGTATACATTAACATAGCACTTTTTGATCTTTGCTGTAAAGATTTAGGGGGAGAAAGAAACAAAAAGTGTGACATGCACAACTGTTGTAATCTCACATGATTCAGCATGCCCCTACTACGCAAGCAGCTCAGTGCTGACAACTAGGGAGCATGGACACCTCAGGATGTTAGCGTTTACACCATTTTCTTCAGCAAATTGAAAATAACTGCAGAAAAAGAATTTGCTCAGAATTCTATCTGAATGGCCTTCTGACATCCTGCCTATCCAGTTCCCTCAACAGACTGGACAGGCTGCAAATGCGACATTGGCTACAACGTCAAAAGCAACTGTTCTGACAACAAAGTCAATGAGGATCTGCCTCCGCACATATATGCGTTCCAGCTCCAGCTCTGGCCCCCTTCTCACTCTAGTGTTGATGTGACCAGCTGCGTGGTGGTGCAATAAACTGATAGGTCAAAAATTGCCATCGCTTTTTCTTCTCTGAGTTACTCTTTACAGAGATGGAGTTCTCTGATCTTTTTTGTTGGGTGGTTGTAGAGAGAGATGAGTTAACACAGCTAAATGGACAATAAGCCATAGGAAAAAGACAGTTGTCTGCCCCAGAAGCTGGGGCAGTAAGTACTTCTGCTGGCACTACCACTGCAGCAAGTTGTGAGCCTACCGCCTTGACACTGCGTGCCAGTTGCAAGAGCCTACACTGTATGTACTCAGGTGAAAAGGGGCCAGCTGGACAAGTGCCTTCTCTAATTCAAAATCTATGTTTAAAACTAGTTTAGTTTGTTGACTAAATGATTTTATATGTATTTTTGCCTTAATATGTTGTGGGGAAATAGAGACTGTGTTATGTAAAAATGTGTGATATGTTATCATAGTAATATATATATTTATATATGTATAGGAAATGCATTATTTAATGCAGCGCATTATGCTTGTATGTTGCTAATATTTTATAGGAAGAAAAGATGTTAGTTTACACTCTGGGAAAAATAAATTTTCTATACACTGTAACCACAGGAAAAAATTAAAGATACCTCCTTGGTATCTATAATAGAAGGACATTGAGAACTCAGACTCAGTTCCATGGCAGAATAGATGCTGATGATATAACTACTTTAAGAAGCACTTTCCTCCTTTGAATCTCGTTTCTAGCTTGTAATTGTATTAGGCTGTTCATCAGATTCTGCAAATTCATATGTGTATACTCTCTGGATCATTTTTTCCATCAAACATGTAATCTGCTTTTTCAAAGCATTAACGTCTTTTCTAGAACCTGTTTCTGCCAGATTTTCCACAGCCAGTACGATGCTGAGGAAGTTTATCACACAGCTCATGCAGACAGCCCAGTGGGATTGCAGAACTACAGTCTTTGTATTCCAAGCCCCTCTGGCAGTAGTATAAATGGGAGATTTTTAAGGATAGTCCTGGAAACTGTACTGAATCTGCAGCCTCTATGACTGCAGACCAAACCCATCAGCAGACACACAGCTGCCACTGAATGAGCATGACTAGCTATTCCACTTTCATCTTCTGCTTAATGAGCCTTCTCAGGCAGTGGGAAGGACTACTAAGAGATTTTTCTAGTGCACCACTTTGCCTAAAGGAAGGGTGAACTACAAAAACAACTGAGAAATACTTGTTCAACTAGTTCTTAATACCTTGTATCAGTATTTCACAATCTTTCAATGAAACACAGTTCAGTGATAGTTTCACACGAATATTTTTCTCGACATTTATGAACTCTGCTACTCATTTATGAATTCTGCTACCTTGAGAGTGAAAAATATAATTCTCTTCAGACCACACATTTTTTCTATAACAACACACCCCCAATACACACACATTTCACGCAACTCGTACTTTCTTGAATTTACTGAGGGCCTGTGCTTTGGGATGAAACCTGACATTCTGAATTTCAGTCTCAAGACAACTTACTACAAATGAAAAGGCATGAGTCACATAAGGCTGTCAAGAAACCAGAATAAATCAAACTTCAGATGACTCACCACTGAAATATGTGTTTATAACCGGTCACCCTGCACTCAGCAAATGGCTGTAAATAATAATTATGAAAAATAAATAAATTTATGCAGAAGGAGCTCAGATAGGATGGCTAAAATGTATACAAGTATGGAATAAAGGAGGCCGAAACTGCTGCAGTTCACCAGCAAATTACAACAGGATTGTCTGCTGTAGAGGTTAGAAGAGAATATTTGAGCTGAAAATGCTGAGAATGATTACATATAAAAAGTATAATATTGCTGTGACAAGCAATTTCTGAGGTAACAGCAAATTGAAAGTTTTCAGTTTACATGTTTTCAAACTGTTACAAAGATCTATAACAAATCTTTGTGTTTTCTTTACAAACTCCAGCAACATGTAATGCTGTTTCCACTTACTTGTTCAACTTTAATTAATTCCTCCTGACCAAAATAATGGTACAGTTTAAGAAATCTTCAGTGACCTTTTATGTAAGCACCAAAATACTAGTATCAGGTACCAAAATTGTCTCCAGCTTTTCATGAGAAGACTCAAACTCTCATTTTCTCTTAGAAACAAATGTCACAGGGGACTGGCCTCCCCTTACACAGGGGAGATTACTCTGCTCTCCTTTCCTGCCATTCTTGTTATGAGATTCCTCTTGCACTTTGGTTTATTCTGGGAATGGTTGCCTCTTTTTCTGTTGTTTCCTAAGCAACAGTTTCATTCCCCCTGAGAGAAATGTGTTCTTGATTCTGAAAGAGACACTTTTCTATGAAGCATTTAAGTCACAGGAGTATAGCGCTTCCATTGCAAGATAAAATATCTAGTTTCAGGTATTCCGTTGTCTCCCTGACCAAAGAATTAGGCCAGGCTGGCTCCACAGGGTATGAACACAGCCATCCTTTCAAGGGCATTTTTCTCTTCACACTACCCAAGTAACAACAAACTGTACCTAACAGCTGTCATAGGATTTGACAGATGCACATGATATTGCAGATAGTGTTACAGAAACACCAAGTGTTACTATAATGTACAACACATTAAGAATAGTCTGTTCCTGCTTGTCTTTTTTTACCGTTTGAGATTCTATGGATGTTTGTGGTGACCACAGAACCCTCATTTTGCCCGAAGTTTGTTCCTTAAACATTGAACCTCAACAGTAAAAAAGAATCTTCCCCTGCCAAATATTAAAATTTTTATTTTTGATAGAAAATCTTTACATCTAGTCATTTAAAAAAGGCCACAGCAAAGGAGAGACAGAATACCACACACATAACTAAGCACCATATACAAGTTCAGCCAGCAGCTCACTTTCTCACAGAGAGAGAGTATGAGCTTACTGAGTATTTTGTGGGACGGCAGGGGTAAAGGTATGCCCTGTTCTTAAAAGCACAATCTCCTCTCAGTTTTCTTCAAAACAAGAAGCAAGAAAACAAAACACTAGTCAGCAGTGGCAAACCAGAGGGCAGAGGACAGGAAGAGGAAGGAGACTCAGATGTGACCTGTCAACACGGGCACATCAGCCAAACACAGATGGCAAATTTTATGCTGTTTGTAAAAACAACTGTTTAATGAACTAATTTGCAGATAAAACATGTATCTATAATCATTGGCAATTGCCAAGATTCCATTTACCAAGCAAAAAAAAAGGGCAGGTACTTTAATTGAGAAGTACTTGCTGGTGCTGCTTAACTTCCACCTGCCTGTCGGTCTTCCATTTTTGCGCCTGTCTTTGCATTACAGACAGGCTTTCCCATCGTACCTGAGATGAGGATGATAACTCATCCTCATGCTACAAAGGGTCCCATGCAAAATGACACTCCAGTTCAACAGTCTGTCATCCCAAACATGCAGTTTTCACCTACAAAGGGGATTGGAGAGAAGTAAGGCTCATTCCTTGACTGAATCCTGAGGTGACTGAATTACAGTGCATTTGAATGTGGATAAGAGGGGAAAGTCCAGGGGATTACCAGGTGAGAATCTCAGTGAGAAGGAAAAAACTGGAGAAGGAGTCTGGAAAAGATTTGTGTGTGTGTGTGTATTTCTGGACAGGAAATAAATAATGCATGAAGGCAAACTGTTTACACAATAACATACAAACATATATCACATACATGCATACACACATACACACACAGAGCCACATAACTCCAGGTCCCCCTCTTTTGGTGTCTGCATAAACATCTATAGTCAAATTGTGCTCTCTGCTGACAAAACAAGTAGCACAGCAGTGATTATCTCTTCAGTGAGACCAGTGATTTCATGATCCAAGACAAGGATTTGGATCTAGCTTGACTATTCAAGCGATGATTTATCCAGCTGCATCCACCACTATCACGCTGGTTCAGGCCTCAAAACAACTTCAAGACAATAAATTATTTTTACCTCAAATTATACCAGAATTAAGTTGCCCTGCCACAAGGAACAGGCAAGTTCCAAATATAAATGAGGATTTTTTAGCAGATGTGGTACTTCTCATGTGCCTGGAGGGTTCAGGGGCTTGTACGACACCTATCCGCTGCTCCCCAGTAAAACCTGCATGCCATATTAAAGGCCCAAACGCTGTCCTGATAGTTATGGATTGCCACACTGCATTCAGCTTCACTGCATTTCCTTCCCCATTTCCCTGGCAGATCTCTCCACCCACCTCTTCCACAGCATATCCTGGAGCACTACTTTCCTAACCCTTTGGTTTTGCTTCTGTGCCTGCCTTCTTATGTAACTTGTGTTTCCCTGCAATGAATCAAGCTTCCCCCCACCCCAACAGCAATTTCAGCCAGGTGTGACCAGGGACACCGAAGCACCAGGCAGCCCTCATGGAACACTGACACTGGGTGAGACTATCTGGGGACAGCATTAGGAAGACAGCTAAAACTGTCAAGTACTGAACTTACACTGTGTACAATACCTGGTAAATTCAACTGTGGCACTTGATGAAAATTGAATGATCCGGAGAATATTATGGGTTGCCTCCATAAAAAGGAAAAAAAAAAAAAAAAATTAAAAAAAAAAAAACAAAAAAAAAAAAAAAAAAAAAAAAAAAAAAAACAACAAATGAAAAAAGCAAAAACAAACAAAAAACACACCACAAAAAAATGACAACACTGAGGATCACTGTGTGTGTGTATGTATATACATATCCACGTATCTATTATTTTAAAAAAGGAAAAAGATTTTGTTTATTAGAGTTCATCTCAGTATATCTAGGACTATACTTTGAGGAGAACAGCTATCTATGTCCTTTCCTCCAAAACAAGAAGAACAACTCCCACATGTATATGCAATAAAACTGTATTTTTGTGTGGTTTTGCCTTTTTTTTTTTCTTTTAATATAGACATTTGTACACTTTCTTACAAAACTGCAGGTAACTACAACTTTTCTTAAATCATTTTTGGTCGGCAGGTACTGTAAAATCTTTGTGTGCAATTATGTATTTACAGGGCCTCGTGTTAGTGATTTTCAATGATTATTACAATAATGTCACACACTCTCAACATAAGACATGGCTTAAGATAAATATATTAGTAAATAAATATTCTGAGAACATATTTCCATAAATGAAATGTGCTGCTATACATATACAGAATATATACAAGATGCTTTCTAGCTTTTAAAACATTTTAAAAAATGGTAATGAAGGAGAAAGAGCCCTTTGACCATATTACAAATCTTTACAGCAAATTTTATACAAAACAATTTTAAGTGCTATAATTTTAATTAAAAACATTTTAAATAGTGCCTTATGAGCTAAACACAATGACAACTGTTCATGTAAGTAGTAGAAAGGCATTTTGTTATAAAAACCATCTATCACGGCCAGCTAGCCTCTAAGTCTGCATGGACATACAGGTACCAGGGAAGTAACTACATGTTGAACATAAAACCCAACATAGAAACCAGGTATGGGGTGTCTGTGGTGTGGCCTGCAGAGACTGTTGTACTGACAGAGATTTCCACAGTACGTGAACGAGACCAGTACATCCAGGAACACCATGAGCCAGAATATTCAAATCTTTTTTAGAACCACATTTTACCCGCATCATGCCATGTAGTTACAGAGTACAATGCATCTTAGGAGGCCTTCTACAAGTGCCTCACAAAACACCAAGCAGAATAACCAAGCTATATACCGTAGCTTCTACAATGCATTCCTTTTTTAGTGGAGGAAGGAGAAGGTAAGACTTAAAAATTTAAAAAAAGCAAAAAACCCACAAACCTTTAGAGTTTATTCTCCCAACACATACCACTTACTTCAGTCATTCAGAGAATGAATAAGTTTTTAATAAGCTTTATACACAGAAAATGTGTTTATTGAATCTTATACCCAGATCTTGCCTTGTATTAATTCTCTGAACTGCTGGATTTTGATGCTTGTTGATTAAAAAGATGTAACATGAATTCCTTTAAATATAACTTTTCCCTAACTTACTGGGTACAGAAAGCAAAAGTAAACAGGCAAATGTATTTCTTATTTCTCAGATGTTTGCTTCTTTTAAAATATTTCACTTGGGACTATAGAAAATACAAGTTAACTTTGCTGGGTCTCACAACTAGCCCAGTGCTGTCAAGGACATTGCTTTGGCAGAATATGTAACATGAAGTGTTACACCTCTATTTCATGTCTTTTAAGTATCTCCAAAGTGTACTGAATTTAGGACAAACCTTTTCAGAAGACTGGCACTGTGGGCATTAAATATTTAGTTTCCCTTTAGAAAATTTCCTGCTGTGAATACACCACAGTATGACACCGTGTCCTCAGGCACATGCAGCATGACAGGCAATTTAACCCATGCTATGGTAGCCTCTTACTCAGAAGCCGCTGTTTCCACAGGAAACAATTGCTATCACAAGTGACGACATATATTATCTCATGATAACAAACATCCTCACTAGTACAAGAACAAGAACAAAAGTATGTGCCCAGGCTAATGGGGTACAGAGAGCATTCTGTACAGAAGACAAAGATGAACCACATCTGGCTGGGCCCAACAAACCCTTAGAACAGTTCAGTCTATGGAAGCTACATCAACCACAGCAAAGAAGAAAACAATTATTAAACCAAGTCCCTCACTTTCCCACATGCACAAACGGTGACAAGCACTGCTTCCCTCAGGCATGCTTGCAGCCTATGGAAACAAGAAACCTTCTGACCTGCTTCCGAAATGAGCCAGCAAAGCTGCAAGCACACTGCAAGCTCTGTTTTCACTGCACTTGTCAACATTCCTCACAACCATAGCACGGGCTACAAGTGCCTGAAAAACTTCCTATGGAAGGAAAGGTTCATTACCTACAAAGGTAATACCCTTTCTAAGCCCTTTGTTCTAGCATCTGCTTAAGGCAGAGGTCTCCAGTAATTCTTCACCAGTCAGAATACACAATGAGGTCCATGGTTTAAATACAGAAGTGAGGATGAAAACATTCTGAGCTACCAGTTCCCTACCCCCACTCTGTTGAAACTAATCATAATGGCAGGAGACCTTTCTTAGCCAAACCATCAGAGCAGCATGAAAGGGGGGAGGAGGGGAGAGGAGAAAGGAGACAGTCCAATGTTTCAGCTCCCTCAAAATCTCGCACAAAACCTGGTGGCTGCTAGGATTTGCTACCGGGATTAGTCAGTATCTGAGCATCCATTCAGCAGCTGTATCCCTCTGGACTACCATATTTCAAAGTGCTATCTGGTTTCTAAGGCAGGTGTAGCCCTGAGCTTATCAAAGGCTGGACTCCTTTAAGTAGGAGATAACAGCATCTACACATAGCCTGGCTTATTTAACACACTCTTACCTCTCAGCAAGAGGTCACTTCTAAAAAGAAAATATAAATAACACTTTGTCATTAATATAGAAATGGCACTAGAGCTCAGAAATGCTCCACACCATGTCCCACATGGACTTTGCACACAAATCAAGGCCTGAAGGCTTCAAGCAGAAGGGACAAAGGAGACAATCAAGCTGATGTGAACACAGAGGAAGTAGGGGAGGGATTTCTCCACATTACCACTTTTGTGTGTTTGTCAAAGCTTAAAAAAAAATTAAGTCCATGAGAATTTGGAGTCTCTGATAAGCTCCGCTTCTCCATCTGGGATCATCTGGACAGGTCTAGTCACTGATTTGGCTTCTCTCCAAGGGATGAGATGCAGCACCTGAAGGATAAAGAAAACTAAGGAACATTGCATCTAGAATGCTACATACAGTTTTGAGACACCCAGAACAAGACACTGACTGACTGGAGTGAGTTCAGCAGAGAGCCAAGATGCTCAGAGAGTTGGAGCCCTCTCCTTGGGTGAAGAGGCTGAGGGATTTGGGCTGTTTGGCCTGCAGAAAAGGAGGACTCAGGGGCACTCCTAGCAGCTCTGCAATACCTGTATGGAGGCTTGTCACAACAATGAAAGCACAGTCTTCACAGATACGCATTCTGGAGAAGAGGTAAGGAGCTAAGTTGAAGCATGAGATGTTCAGACTGGATATAAGAAAAATCTTTTCACCATGCTGGCAGTCAAGCACGGGAACAAGAACCCAGAAAGAGAGTGCACTCTGTGTCCCTGAGGGTTGTCAAAACCTGACTGGATAAAATAGGTCTAATCTGACAAACTAACTTAATCTGATTTCAGAACTGACTCTGCTTTGAGCAGGTCGGACTGGACAATGGCCTGAGGTCCCTTCCAGCCTAGGGTACCCTGTGCTGCTATGAACACCCTTAAAAATAGCCCTGGCAAAGCAGGTAAGGAATATCCCCTTCTTTCCATGAGTGATTATTTTTTCCCCTTCTGTATGTCCACAGCAGAGTTTCCCACATATTCTTCTACAGTAATTACAAGTTCTTCACTTCTTTTTTTTTTAAAACCTTCAACTTGTCTGTCCTCTCTCAGCACTGTGGCCTTGCCTACTTAGGCAACTCACCAAAGCTGCTCTCATTGGCAGTGTCCCTGGCTGTGGGAGCTCTAATGGGATCCTGGTACCAGCAGTCACTTTTTCTCCTTCCCACAAAGGATGAGTATGAAAGCTTTTGTAGTGTTAGATAGTAAACTGTTTCTCTAGCTATGACCAAATGAGCATAGATAACAAGAAAATAATACTTTGGGGCAAAGGGTTAGTCAATAACCTGCTCTTATGCAAAGGATGGAATAACCTTTATGGCTGCAGGTGCCTAAGTAGCTGGTAGCATTTCATACATTAAGGCAGAAAGGTAGCAAGTAATCAAAAAAAGTACACATATTACCTGTGGCCTTTGTGGTTGTCATAAGCTTCTGGGAGTTCAGAGTGGGACTGGGAAAGAGCATTCCGGCTTCCTCCTCCTGAGAGTAGTTCTGCCGCAGGAATGATGTTGCCTCATAGCACATCTCCCTCTCGACTTGTACCTCTCCAGTACCTTGACAGTGCAGGTAAGTATCTAGCTCAGGTGTTCCATCCCAGGAACTACAGCTTCCTGTGTGGGTCCCTTGGTGTTCTGTAGGCAGAATCAGCTCACAGTCTCTGTCTTCAGGAATTATGGGAATGCGTTGACCCAGATCACACACACCCTTACAGCAGTTTGGCAAGGTGTCATCAGGAAGCGTGTACTGCACATTCACCGCATAGTCTTCTGTATAGCAGCCACCACCTCCACTGCCACTGTTGCTACTACAGGCTACCTGCTTCTCTTCATAGAAGCAGCAGGGCAACCCCTCATATTTTACCCCATCCGTCCTATGTAAGTGGTCTGAGTTAATACTGTACAAGCCCGGGATGTTCCCCGACTGTGGTTCAATTCCTTGGCCACATGTCCCCCACAGTGGAGAGCTAAGGAAGAGTGCACTACAGTCAGCTGTCCCATTACTAGGCTCCAGGGCAGAGTGCTGGAATTCAAAGCAGCATGCGCATGCCTGCTCCGAAATTGACCCTGCTGTCTCTGGATTCTTCCAGTTCCTTTTAACATCCAAGGCAGCACCAGGAGCAGCCTCAGGTCCTCCCTCTGAGGTAGTGCCATTTGGATCCCTGTGCTCTAGTGAGGAATTACTGCTATAGTTCATATCCATGCTGCAATTAGACAGTTGGTCCCCTGAGGAAGAAGCTGGCACAAGCCGGCAGTCAGCACCCACCGCACTGTGACCATGAGCTGGAAGCTCATCCTGGTTGGGACCCTCCAGGAGAACAATTGCACCCCTGTTTGCACCACCAACCTCACCCACTCGGCAAGGGCTCTTACTGCGGTAAACATATGGGTCATAGTCACTGCTCAAAGAGCTGCGGAAAGTGGAGCAGCTCCCATAAACCCCTTGGTTGCTGACCTCAGTGCAGTCAACCATGGAATCACTAGAGGAGCAGTGGCACTGACCAGAACTGCTGCTGCTGCTGTCACTCCCAGGGCAGTCAGCCAAATATCCACTGCACACTGAACGATGACCATGATAGCAGCTAAAGCTGGAGGTACTGCCACTCTCCAGGCGAGAGGAGGGCATTACATGTACCACAGGAGGGAAAAGCATGCTGCTACCAGGCTGAAAGGCACGGGAAGGACCCTTTGAGGAAATGCCAGCTGGAAGCTGTCCATCTTGCTCAGGGTAACTAAGGCCTTGGAAGTAGTAGTGCTGATACATGGTCTCATACCGGGAAAAGCACGCTGCTTTGGAAAAGTTGCGTCCACCAAACTTGGGTCTTCGGAAGTTGTGAGCTGGAGAGTAAGCCCTGTGTTCCAGGCTACAGTGATGTGTGTTTAAAGCATGGTCCAAATGAATAGGCTGATAGCTTTGAATATAGGTTGGGGATGGGGCTTGGTAGAGGCTCTGTTCACCATGTCGCTCAACTGTAAGTACTGTGATAGGGTTTCCGTGAGGGTCCATGCTTGTCCGAGTGGGATATGCTGTTACCTGGTTTGCTCTGTGCACTCGACCTGGGTAATGGACAGGCAGAATCACCCTCTGCTGCCGGCTGCGTGCTGGGTTGATGGATTCCAGACAGACTGGACCTGCGTTTCCCTTCTTCTGTTCTGAATGAGAGAAATAAGAATGAAGAAGTAGAACTAGCAGGAAATAAAAAGGAACACACTTTACGGAAAAAAGAAGGATATTTTGTTCTGAATGTTGCCACATTACGCACGAATTTTTTATACAGAGGGGAAAACAAAAAAAAAGTAAGTCAAGCATCTGCCTGAAAGCCTTTGAAACACTCAAATATATTTGCTTAAAAACAAAAAGAAGTGAACTTATTCCAGATACTGTGCTCATATATACAAAACCTTCTGTCTACATGGTATTCCTGAACTGGCAGAGGCTGAGAGAGGCTGGAAGTCATCGCTCAAGTTTTCACTTTACATATTATTTTACATAAATCTGTAATAACAGAAGACTTTCTTAAGACAGAGAAAATGAAAGAGGGAGAGGGCAAGTAAGGGAAACCACATTCCAAGTTACAACACTATGGAAAAATAAACCTCCATACATTGATTTCTTTATAAATCTTAAGGGAAAACATACTGCTTTCCTTCACGTGTCCCTGCGCTCACGGGATGCGCAACGCTGCCCTCCACTGGGCATCGCCCGCAGCCCAAGGAAGGCCAGACAGGCTGCTCTGCGGGGCACACAGCCCCTCCCAAAGGGTTTAGGACTAACTGTATTTCGAGGGCTGCATTACACTAATAACTGAGAGTTCTATGTAAATTCACAAGCAGGCACAATTTTTGTTCTATCTCATAAGCTCTTATGTCTGAAATGAATGACACAAGAGCATCCACACTGCAGCACTTACCTATAATGTTATGGCGGCAGTGAGGGCAGGTGTGATGCTGCAGTAGCCAAGGATCCACACATTTCTTGTGAAATCGGTGAGTGCAAGGAATGACACGCAGTTCCTACAGGAACAAATGAAGGACCATGATAAAGTAATTCTTCCTAACAAGAGCATTTTTCACAGCTTGTTCCTAGATTTTTCAACCTAGCTACTGAACAAATCAATTCCTAGTCTCAAAGTGGTAAGGAGAGAAAAAATGCCATCAACAGAGCCAAGGGCATAACATCTAGTGATCAGCTGTCTCTAAAAGAGCAGTCTGCAGGCACATTAGAACTTCATGCAGATATAGTACATTGCTATGTGTCCCCGTGACCCAACACCTTGAAGGAGCCCATCATTTAAGTTTTCCTTATTAAATGAACATTTAAAAAAAATAAATCAGGAGTGATTATGCACCTTGCCTACAACTATTAGCAACGGAAAATACTCAGGGAAAAGCAAAACCAACACAGTGTATATGACACTTTTTCCCTTACCCAGCACTCTTATCCTTCAGCTATTATCTGTTTACAAGATTTCCTGAGCCTGATGGATATCTACCGGTTCAGAAACCTGCAAGAGATCTTCCAAGTACTGCTCATCTCCACATGAGATCAAGTTTTGAACTTCTAACATGCTTTGGCAAGAAGTTCCACAGGGCTACTACCTGCTGATGGAGAAACACCACATTTTGATTCAGATCGGGTCCTTGCAGTTTTGTTTAATTGTACCCTGTCTTGTATGGGAAAAAAAATGAATGTGTGATTCCTATTCATACTTTCCATTCATTACTCTGCATTCCACTCTGTCCCCAAGCAATCTAGTACTAAGGAGTCCTAGCACACCCAGTGATTTATTTTTTTTTTACAGAAACCATTCAAAATACTTGATAATTTTGTGGCTGCCCTTTTCTGAAGCACCTTCATTTCCCCTCCATATCTTTTGTAAAACGAGATCAGAAATACACAGTACTCAAAGTGAGAGCATGACTAAACTTACACCATGGTATAATGATGTTTTCCGTTCTGTTCTCTAGACTTTCCTATCTCATTTTTAATATCTGATCTGCCTTTTTGACTGCCACAAAGCACTGACCTGCTTTCACAAAGCTATCTAAAACAGCTTTAAGATCTTGTTCCTGAACAGCAATATTCAGCTCATAACCTACCACTGGCACATGTGAAGCTCTTTCCTATGTATATCACTGCATCCTGAAGGTCATGCATCGATTTCCTCTCCAGTTTGTTTTGCACAGCCCTTCTGAAGTCCTTTTCTACCTTCATCCTTGCTATTCTGAATAATTTCCCATCAACTAACTCCATTAACTTTCTGTTTGCAGCTTGTAGCACTCAAACACTGCATCTGGTACTTTCTATTGCCCTAAAAATGATGAGTCTTTTATGAAAAATTTCAAAACAAAATGTCCTCAAATAATCTTTTTAATGGAAGTTCATAGCTGTGAATATTGACTGCCTCTATTCTATTTACAGTAAGATTAAGATTATAAGATTATATATTATTTTCTCTTTCACCCTTTCACTGCTTCCTCTGGGTAGAACTGTCATAGACAGCAAGCACTGACATCAATACAGTGATGGCAACTGAGGAGTCAAAAAACTGTTACTGAACCTTTTGACATCTCCCCCTTCTCGTCCTTCGGTTTCCCAGCAGTGCTGTGTATTTAACATTTTAAAGACAAGGTGCCATCAAAGCTTGAAAAGCAAAACACTAAATGTATCCCTTAAATCCAGAGCTTGCATGCATCATCACCTTAGCACACAATCGGTCAAAAATACCCAGTGAACTATCTGCTGAGGCAACCCTGACTTCTTTACACTTTGTTCTTCAGAAACGCAACCTGATGAAGATAGTGACTTGCAGAATGAGGTCCCTCGCCTCTCACTTTGTAGCATGGGTAATTTGAAGCTGCAGAATGCAGTTGAGGCAGAGTTGGCTGCTCAATGTGATCAGACCGGCAAGTGGCACCACTTCAGTACACAATGTACCCAACAGCCAACCACATACCACAGTGCTAAAACCAGCTACGCTCTCAGCCCATGTTGAAGAAATCATTTATCCTTTACCTCCCCATCAATGTACTTCTCCAAGCAGATGGCACAGTCAGAGGTGGAGCTGCTACTGAGTGTGTCCAGTGCTCCACAGTTACTTTCCCGGTGTCCCTTACTTTTGGACTTAAACTTCCTGG
This sequence comes from Sclerurus mexicanus, assembly GCA_013396755.1. Taxonomy (NCBI): domain Eukaryota; kingdom Metazoa; phylum Chordata; class Aves; order Passeriformes; family Furnariidae; genus Sclerurus; species Sclerurus mexicanus. Next base: position 73,548 of record VWZF01002015.1, read on the forward strand.
TCTCCATTTTCTCCAGTGCTTGCACTGCAAGCCTGTTCATGGAATTCTACATCAGAAGAAAGAAAGAAAAAAAAAAAANAAAAAAAAAAAAAAAAAAAAAGGCAACGCTGCTGCATTTGGGACTAGAGTGTAGTAGCAGAGAAACACCACCGTAATTTATCTTAAAAGTCATGTCAGGGCCAACTAATGTATAATTTCATAAATTAAATAGAGGGAAGGCTAATTAAATTTTAGATCAGAAGCCTCATGAAAAGAATGTCTGCCACATGCAATAGTGAAAATGATAAGCCTCTTAGAATTAAAACAGGGTGAAAGTGCTGACAAATGGGATACACTGGAACCGCTCAATTGATAGGCAGCAACTATTCAAGCCAACATATAAAACTTGGCCAGGAATTTTTTTTGAACTATCAATATTGACTGCAATGCCCCAATATGTTGTTACTACCATATTACCAGGAGCAATACTTGAAAAAGGGATTAAAAGGAAATGTTACTAAATTAGCTGTATCATTTCCTCCTCCCCCCAGTTTTAATCAATAGTACAAGGTTAGGAAGGCAGTGTGTTGTTTTCATCTTATTGCAGAATTTATCATTCCCCTTTTTAACATTGTTTTTTAACAGTGGTGTTGGTCCATAACATCTCTGGATTCCTACTCAACATGTCCAAAGAAGAGTCCTAAGAATCTAGACAGCTTTGCATTTCTTTTATGTGTGTATATATTGGACAGTTTACAACTACAGACTTCAAAGTCCATTAGCTTCTATTTGCTTTCCCTTCCATATTGGACAGGACCAATTCCAAGTACATCACCTGGAATTTCTCCTAACCAAAACTTTTTACTTTGAAAACTTCTCCCATTAAGAATCAATAGATGTTATCCTATTGAAAAGAGTTAAAATTTATTTTCAGTCCTGATATCCTCTCTACAATATAGCAGCAAGAGTTGGCACTTTAGAAGTACACCAGCATTTCTGAGAATCTTCAAATAACCAGAAATGTTCTT